>VZZY01003562.1:90312-115591 GCA_013400335.1 Eurystomus gularis | reverse complement strand
ACCCGGGGTACGTGCGCCCGCCCTCCGGCACGGCCCTGCGGCTGCCGGAGCGGAGGGCCTGTGGCCGGGCCCGGGGACAGCGACATTCACCGCTTCGGAATGAGCTGGGGCTGCCCCGAGCCGGCGGAGGCGCGGCACGGACCGAAGCTGGGAGCTGATACCCTGTGGGGAAAGCGTCAAATGCATTTTCAGTACTGTCGGTAGAATAAATCTGCCCCTTGCAACATTAGACCCAGTTATAGAAGCCACCGCGGCTGCTGAACTCATCTGTCCTCTTCATATTCTTTCGTTATTGGTTTATATTTAAGCAAAACCTATCGATGTCGGGTCGGCATCGTGTCCTAGTTATAACCTGTGGTGTTGTGTTTCGTTTGTTCTCCCTCTGGCATTTTAAGGTTGTTTCAAAACCTCCATCTGATTGACTACCTTTTCAGTTCCTTGGCCATCACATCAGAGAAACAAGGAAGCAGCTTGGAAGGGAGATTATGAGTAAGCTATTCGGTAAGAGTTAGGATGTTACATGAAAAATAGAAATGCCTTGGGTTTTAAATATTCCAAACTGTATTCACTTCACTTAATTCGAGATTCTGTTGATGATTAAACAAAGGCAAAGTTCAGCGCTTGCTAGCCTGAGCAAGCTGGTGCGTGCAGCGGCTCCAGTGGCTTCTTGCTAGGCAATCACCTTCCAACAGTCCTGCCAGTTGGTTGGAGGGGTTGGGTTTTTTCCCTTGCTCTGTGAGAAGCTGATTCATGAGACAATCACTTGCACAGCTGGCTTGTGCTCTGTCCTAGATTTATAGTCAGGGAAACAGTGAACAAAAAACTGGTGTGGGAATTCATATATAGTTCAGTGTCAACCCAGTATAAGCATGTTCTGGCAGGCGGCCGTGGTTAAGGCAAGGTGGGAAATGAGCCCTTCTGCCAGATGAAAGGTCTAATCGAGAGGTCACATTTTATTTTTATGTGATGGAAGGACTGACTAACACTGATGATTGTGAAAATTATGAAAACTCCAGTTTAATAAATCAGTATGTGGAACAGAGTTATAACTTGGCTCGGATTTTTAGCAAGCCATGTGCTAGATATCCTGCTCTAGCCAGAGAGTAAAAGATAAAGTCATGAAAAGGATTGGGGTCTGTCATATCAAAAGCTTGCAAAGATCTATGATCATTCAGTTACTAAGGCCCGTGTTCAAGCCCTCTGCTTATTGCCTTACCTAGAACTAAACTATGGAGTTTGCGGCACATTGGGGAATACTGAGATGCTCATCTGCACCTAGATTATCTAAGAAAAAATGTAACTTGCAAACTGTATGGACCCTGGAGCAGCTTGAAGACTACCTACATGTCTGTTATGGAGACAAGATACAGCAGTCCCTCCCCCCCCACTTTTCTCTTCCTCTGCAGAGGTGCTGGTCAGGAAGCTCTGCAGAGCCAGCAGAGAGAAGCTGGACTTCCCTAGGGCATGTGGCCAGCCACTGCACAGGGAAACAAGGAAAATCAAGAACTCCTGAAGCAGAAGACACTGCTTATGTAGGGACTGATCACAACTAGTCTTGGGTCTGAGTCCTCCTTTGCATTTCCCATCTGTGGAGCTGAGTATTCCCATACCGTCAGTAAGCCAAATTTAATCTTGTGTTGTCACAAAAATCTACAGTGTCAAATTCTCCTTTTATTGCAAATCTCAAAAATTTTGAAGGTTCTTTTAAATTTGAGGTTTCTGGAGTTTTGTGATGAAATAAGGAACTTAGCTCTTGTTTAAAAAGGAAAAAAGTTTCTAGCCCAAGCTATTTGAACTGAGCTTGAAAAGATGAATAAAGTTTATTTCAGATATACCTATTTTACTTGTAAGATTCCTTTCAGATAATGGGTTTTAAAATAAAACTTTAAATCCATTGTTTTAAATCTAATACCACAGGTTTTGGAAGCCTGCAATTTACATTGCCTTATCTAGCCTTTTTAGCAGGATGCAGACCTCACCATAATTCCCCAAAGCCTTTAACTCTTTGCTAGTAAGGTCTCTGAGGGCATAGGTATCTGCTGTGCCATGTTTCACTCATTGGGGTATGCCCATCCTCTGTTGCCTGAAGGACTTGGTCTGTGAGGCTTCTCCAAGCCAGCTTACTAGACCTTGCAGGAAGAGGTGCCCAGTGGGCAAGGCAACAGCCTTACCTTCTAACCTCCACTGTATCCAAGTTGGACTTGGCCTCATGTTAAAGCCGAGTGCTAGCACCACCAGGCTGGTTGCTGGTTATTTGGGGGTCAGTCTTTTTTGTTCTTCCAAAGTATGTTCAGGTATTTTCACTCATGGTGGAGCAGATTTGAGAAGTCAGTAACTCGGTCTGCAACACCAAGTAGCCTACCAAAGAGAAATTCTCCTGGCAGTTGGTCGATGTGGGTGACATGCCATTTCCCAGATGTATGCTCTTAAGCACCAGACTATACGGTAAACAAGTAGAAAGAACTTATCCTCCTGCACGTAGCTGTAGAAAACACTGATTTTAGTGCCAGTCTCATGACTGTGATTTCTTAGCAGAGGCACAATCTTAAATAATTTTTTCTTAAGGTTTCTTACTCGTATTCTTAGGTAGCTTCCTGATCGGTCTGTAGGCTTTGTATATCCTGTACCTTACTGCCCCCAGGAAGCATACAAGGAACTTACGTTTCTCCACTAAGAAAAGACATCTTTGAATTCCACAAAACACCACAGCATCTAAAAATTTGGTGATGCAGTTTACAATACTCAAGCCTTTTGGTGGACTTAGCCCCATTGACTAATCTTAATTCTTTAGAGAGAAGAGCATAAAGATTCAGCTGTCCAGAACAGTTTTTCCAGTGTGAAAAGATACTTGAAAGGTGTGTCCAAACCCCAGGTATGATTAGAGTTTGATAGTTTCTAGATGGACCATCAAGAACAAGAGCTGCCTTTCAGCACCTGCTGGTGGGAAAACAGCATCGATACCTCATTAGAACATACTAACACTGATTTTCGTTTTGTCCTTCCTCTGTTGCAGTTCCAAAACTGATGACAATCTTTACAGTCACCAAGCCTGTGTCTCCCATGGACAGAGGACACACAGAGCAAGGAAGAGTTTTGATCAAATTAGGGAAGGCACTTCCTAAATTAAAAAACTGTGTAAGAGATCTGCTTTCTTGGAGCTGCAGCGCCTGCACAGTACATCATCTACATGCTGAATAGATTGGTCTCCCAGGACCAATAGCCTGACACTACTGGGTGCTTCAACAGAGAAGTCTACATGCCTCTTCCATGGAAATTAAAGGAAAAATTTCCTGTAGATTTCAGTGGTTTGGGATATGACCACCTCTATTAAAACCTTAACTTAAATATACCCTTAACATGTAGGATGTTCGAGATAACTGAACAAGACAATCCTGAGTAACTCATCAGTCTCTCTGTTATTCCTTCCAGAGCTGCACAGCAGCTATTTACTCAATATGATTTGTTTTAATTTTTTTATTTGGCATGTTTTATGCATTAGTATCAGAAAAGCCTGTCTTTCTCTTGGCAAATGCTACCGCAAGTTGTCTAGCAGAGAGGTGAGATTATGTAGATTTATTTATTCGGAGTGTAATTTGCATACATGAAAAATGGAAATAAAGCATTTTATCTGAATTAGAGCCCTTTTTTTTCTTCAAGGTGAAACAAAAATGTGTGTAGTACACTAGTTTGGATTTCCAAATTTTTTTAGGGGCACTATGAGCCATTTTGATGCCTGGACACTTCAACTTGGATGCGCTGAATGGATGCTGAAAGCACATTCTGAAGAAAATATTACAAAGAAGAAATAGAACAGACTGGAAATTAATTTTCTTGTAGGCAGTTAAAGGTGTCGTGTTGAAAACAAAGCTCAGAGCCATGTTAAGGATTTTAGACGCCCTGGGTAAACTGTTGGTTTGGAGGTCTGCGTGGTCCCAGGCCACTGAACAGTGCCTGTTCAGAGAAACCCTACTCTGCAAAGAAAATTGGCATTGTGCGTATGTGATCCTGCTGGCCTCGTCGACATAACATGAAAGCCAGGCACACGGGCACTACAGCTAATGGACCACCAGCTCAGACACATCTGGCTCAGACCAGTGGTGCCCACACAGTTTATCTGGATGGGAGAGGGACTGTCTTACAGTTAGATATCCAGGAAAGCACCTAGTTCCTGGGGAAAAAATACAGGAAAACTTATTACCACCATTACCATGCAGCATGCAAGAACCAGCCATGCAGCGCAGATCTAGCCTGCATTATATCATGTATCTGGCAGCCCAGGCACTGGTTAGTGCATCCTGGGAATCCCTTCAGAGTCGGTGTTCTGTGTCTCAGGATAACGCTGCATTTCACGCTGTAGTTTTTTGGATTAAATGGAAGAAAAAAAGCACATCCTATGTTCAGTGCATCTGGATGTTAGGAATGGATTGCCCAGCTTCTTTCAATAGCTCTGGGCTGGGGGCGTTATTCCTTAGATCAGTGCCTTTGGTTTGCCACTATTTATTTATTCATGTCTGCAGAGGTCCTCTTTTTCTCTCCAGCTGCTCCATCATTCACCAGCATGTCCTAGTAGCCCACCCTGCTCCTACAGCCCATCCCTCCTCGCAGCTGACCCTCACTGAGGTCAGGATGCGATTAGGTGGCTGGAGATCATAAGGAATATTAATCACAAGGAGCACTTAGATGTTGCTTTACAGACTTCCTTATGTGAAATACACTGTGGCAAGCTATCGGGTTACCAGTGGCTGAAAAAGAAACAGTTCTCTCTTTACCCTTGACAGTCAAAAGAAAGTTTGATTTATTTTCTCATTTTCAGTTAGTCTAAAGGCAGCTGGGCAGTATTGCTACAAAGCTCTCACTGCGTGTCATTGTAATAGGGGCAATATGTGTGTTCACTTCTGCTCTCTTCCTCTAATTGTTCTATTGTCTTTCTGTTTTCTCTCCACATTTGGGCTGACAAAATGTCTCCTTGGGTTTAGCCCTCTAGCCAAAACTTAACGGGCTCCTAATCAAGAACTAACACCACCAGCAGGCTATTTCCTGTCTTTGTTTACCACTCCTGGTTTCATCTTTCTTCTACTCTCAGTCCATCATAGCAAATTTTCACCATTCTTTTCCTTTGAATTTCTCTCCATACAAGGTGCAAGAATCTTCATATATGTTGTTCCTCTTTCATTTTCTGGCCACTCAACCTCTGGCCCCAGAGCTCTACATCCTGGAAAAGTAGCAGATGCATCCAGAACCAGAATTTGAAAAGCCAAGAAATCCTGGGATAGCTGTCTATTCCATGTAGCTTTATCAGTGGAATGTTTATTGCCAAGCCTCAATACAAACTGTATTGATGTTTTGAACATAAAAGGGGTAATCACAATGTGATTAATTACTAGGTACCGTTCAGCATGACTTGCATTTCCATGCAAATATCCAAACTGTCAGGCTACAATTCAGTTGCCTAAACAAAGGTTTCTAATGCCAGTTGAGAAGCCCTAAAACACAGGGCTGCCTGATGTAGTCTGGGAGACCTTAGCTCTTCTTGGTGGCAGCTGGAGATGGAGCGAAATACCTCAGGTTTTCTAAAATGGTACCAGTTGCCTACATTTAAGCACATGAATTGCACTCCTACTGTACATTGGAATAACGGCTATTGGTGCTTAAGTGTCTTTTTTATGTTACTGCACAACTGTCTCTGTTTTTTTCTGCCAAGTCTACCTTGCGTATACCATGCTGTGGTGACCTCAACATGAGATATTCACTGGGTAGGTTTGTATGAATCATTCGGAATTGGGTGAACGGAGTAGGCCTTTTTTCCACGTAAAACATGCTTCTACCTTTACATATCTAAATAATGGCTAAGGTGGGGGCCAGGATGAAGCTTAACCCAAATGAACTCAAATGTTGTAGCCTGTGAAGAATTACCAAGCATTTTTTCTGACATCTTGATAGGTGAGCAAGGCTACCCATTAGCAATCCTGGCAGGAGTCAGGCCACCAAACTTAAGGCCACCCTCACCTTAGGGAGCTTACTCAGCCAGACCCTCTGGACTCTCCGTTCAGGAAACAGATAAATGGGCTCTTCCAGAAGGACCATTCAGGGCCAGCACAGTGCATGAGCAGGACCACCACGCTGGCCACCCCAGCTCTTGCACTGCTAGGTGCCATGCAGGCAGAGGGGCTTCAAGGCCACCCCAGCTGGAGAAGCAGTTTGTGGTGCCCGTGGCATGACCCAAAGTGTTACTTTTCACATGCAGAAACCCACAGAGCCCCTGAGCTCCTTCCCATCCATTCTGCAAAGCAGAGGATAACTTCTGCTCAGAGCTCCTGCTAACCTGTCATGCCTCCTTCAGCATGTGTAGAGGTTTTCCACGTGTAGTGGTTTTCCACAGAAATTAATGAAGAAATGTTATGCCACTAGCAGAGGCATCAATTAATTTCTTCTTAAATGAGGGCACTCTTGAGAGCTTAATCAAGTCTGCTCTTTATCTTAGATCACCAAGTGAAGCCGATGCAGTATGTCAAATCAGAACCACGAGGAGCTATTGGGTTAAGTCCTCATCTTAATCCAGCTCATCCAATCCTTCCACAGGACTGCAGGAGCCCAGGGCAGACTCCAGGCCATTGTATGTACAACTATGCAAAACTGATAGCCCTTTTTGTTTCTGTTAAATAGTAGTTTATTTTGAATGATATTTTAAAGAAAACCCTAGAAAACAGACTCTCTCTGTTCCTATCTTGCTTCCCAAAGCACATAAATATTTTGTAACTTTAATTCTTAGCCCCACAGCAAATACAATAGTATTTAATATAGTATTCCAGTGACAGATGGAATGCTTATAAAAACAGCATCATTGTAAACAGTAAGCATGAATCATATATATATATATATATATAATCCTTTTGTCTACATTGTATATGTATACATAAATTCATATATTTATGCCTTCAGTGCTTATTAAACGAAAACAAGTAAACTATACAATTAAGCAGGCTCATAGGATAGTACAGTGGTGCTAATTATTATTCTAATGTACAAAGTAAATTAAAAGTAGGTAGGATGACCTACAGCACTATATTACAGAAAAAAAAAAAAGATTTGGGTACACTGTTACTAATATTGGCTGAGAAAAAAAGTAAAAGATCTAAACTGATTGTCATGTGAAGGAGTGCATTAGGAAACAGCTCCCTCAGTTTTACTGTTTCTGGCTGTATCTTTTGTAACACACAATAGGGGAGTCTTTTCTCTGATTTGCTTTTAAGGCTTTAGCACAATCAAAAGCTGGAGGTATTGTAAAGAAAATCTGCAAATAGCATGAAAATGTCTTGTGGTGACATTCTTATTCAGGCTCTGGGCCTGATTTTGAAAGATCCCGAACACCCAGAGATGCCGATGCTAAGCACTTCTGCAGATCAGATCTTTGAGGTCTGGAAGATTGTTTTATAATCTTGTTTTCATGCTCTTGAAAACCTATAAAGTAAGTTTTGCCCTATGTAGTAGCAGAGATTTTATTAAAACCATTCAAATATCTATGTTTTAAGGCAATGGTTTTGTGCTGACTGGTAGGGTACATAACTTTAGTCAGTAGAACAATTTCCCTTCTTTCAGGAAATTGATCATATATTTAAAGTTAAAACAACATTATTTTTTTGTAAAAAAACCCCAAAGTCTCTGCAATGCTGGGAATTTTAGATCCTCTCCATTGCATCATTCTGCCTGACTATGGCACCATCTTTGGAAGAGCTCTTGCACGTTAATGGCAATTGATTTATAGGCCATATAAAAAGTCAGCAGCTCAAAAAAAAAATCTGTTCCTTTTCTTTCATTGCCTTGTAATCTGTAGGGAAAAGTCCATATTTGCCATTGTGTCTTCCCTCAGAAGTGGTCTGAGATGGCTGCAGACTGAAGTATAACCAAAACAAAACAATAAGGTTTGAAATTGTATGTTCAGTGTTTATGCAGGCTGTACGTAAAGCCACAAGGAAAAAAAAAATTAAACAATCACATGCAGATCTGAGAGATGCAACTGAAGCAATGGCTCCTCAATTCCCATCAATATGACTAAATTTAGAATTTGATTTCCCAACCAGTTATCATATGCATGGTTTATTGGCACAGTGTAACAGAATACATCCAAATGCCTAACTCTTGATTTGTATAAGTTTAAATCCAAAGCTAAAAAGAGAATTGAAGAAATGGACATGCTTTTTAACACTGAAGGAGAAAGTGCGAGAGAAGTCAACAGATCTCAGATATTCGGAATTCATAAATAGGACATACAAGACTATTTAGAAACATCATATATTTTCATACTGTTAATGACCTTAAGAATCTCCAAATATTCACCAAGGACTCATGACAGCTGCCTTTTGGGTATAATGGAAAACAATCTTTCCTTAAAAGCACAAAGCAAGTAGCACAAAGCAAGTAGCAATTGGCCTTTAGTTCTGTGTGCAGCAAACCTTGCATGCTGAAAACCAAATTCTTTGAGGTATTACAAGGCGGATTTCAGCTATCTGGTGTACACAGCAGAACTCCAGGTTCCTCAAAACCTGGAGTTTGGCCCACAATACTGACAATCCTTTAACAGTACTGGTTTTACACCTCTTCTTAAGGTGATTCCACCTACTCTGCATTTTCAATGACTTTCAGAAATTACTCTATAATATAGTCATTTTTCACCAGCATATCAAATATTATCAATGTTTATCAATATCTAAAGGGTGGGTGACAAGAGGATGGGGCCAGTTTCTTTTCAGTGGTGCCCAGAAACAGGAAAAGGGGTAACAGGCACAAACTAGAACACAGGAAGTTCCTCCTAAATATAAGGAAAAAAATCCTTTACTGTGAAGGTGACGGAACAGGCTGCCCAGAGAGGTTGTGGAGTCTCTTTCTCTGGAGACTTTCAAAACTTGCCTGGATGCGTTCCTGTGCAATCTGCTCTAGGCGAACCTGCTTTGGCAGGGGGGTTGGACTCGATGATCTCCAGAGATCCCTTCTAACCCCCACCATTCTGTGATTCTGTGAAAATGCTGATTTGATTGACAGAATCTTATAACCTACCTTATTTATTTTAAACAAAAGGAAAATTCAGTATCTTTGAGGCACACATAAGAACAAATTAAAACTATGAATACAAATTTGCTAAAGCAATGTGGATGGTAATCCTCATAATAAAATTTAATCACTTTTTTCTTTTATATTCATGCGGGTAGTTGTGTATGTTATATACATATATACAATATTATATACATGCTGCAGCTGGTCCTGTGCAGTTTTGCATAAGCTTATTTAACAAGCACATCTGAAACACTTATTACATAGAAGTCTTGGATTGTACATTTTAAATAATTATTTTCAAATGATAAATTGTAATTTCCTTTTATGGCTGTTACAAATTTATATTAAAGCTTCACTGAATCGGACAATTTTTCAGTAGAGTTTACTTAATGTTAATCTATTCATTTAGGGGTAAATTAAGAGTTTAATGGTGAAGTGATGTAACTAGAATATAGTCTCGAGTGGTGTATTAGGTTTATCAATCAGTGAAAATTGTGCACTTGAGTGTAAGAGCACATGTCTATCCATATGATTCTTACTACCTCAGTTAATTGAAACCCTTTTTTCCAACCTATTATCAATACTTGAAAAATAGCTCCTACTGCATCTATTAACCAGTGTCTTAACAGATGCTTTATCAGCTCCATATAAATTGCATGTATTTTGCTAGAAAGCAATTTCACTAATATAAGGGTCAGTTCTATGGTTCACTGGAGATGTTCACTCAGGAGATGTTGGGGCACAACTGGATGGAGAGAGAGAGACAGAGAGAACTGTGGGCTTGGTCTTCAATCTAGCAAAACGCTGTAGAAGTTTAGAGGTCCAGTCTGATTGACACTCAGTCCTCATCAATTTTAACAAAAGCAAAGTACGCTTATGATGAAAATTAGTTAGGCACCACCACTTCCACTGGGAAATCTACATCAGAATAGAAATATGTATTATTAAATTTCCTGTAAAATGTGAAAAAAAAAAAAAAAAAGAAGTTTCAACTCAGGACAGCAGAATTATGCATCAACACTGACCTGTCCTAAACATCTCTGCAATGAAAAGTTTTTTATTCCAAAGCAACTTCTCCAAAGTTTTAATTGATATTGACACAATTCCTCTCTCCCTTAGATACTTGATTTGAATGAAAAACAAATACAAATTTTCTGAGCAGCTTGGCTCAGTGTCAGGAGTTCATGGTCAATTCAGCTGTGCTTTTCTGTGCCTTAAATAAAACTTAGGTACTTCCATCTTACAAGCCCAACATACAAAACACATTTCTGAGCATGTCACAACCTAATTTTGCTGATGGGAACTTCTTCCACTTTCCAGTCCCTCTGCTTTCCACTCCTTCATTGCCCTTCACATGCCCTTCCTGGTTCTCTCCTTTCCTGTTGATTTTCGTGCCCGCTTTGCCTTTCTTGGCCAATTGTCAACCTCATGAATCAAGAGTAGAAGGAAAATGAAAGCATCTACAAAACAGGAAGAAAAAGAGGGACATACAATGCTCAGGAGTGTCTCATCTAGTATTACCTAAAGGCTCTCTAAAGGCTCTCTAATCCTTAAAGGCATTTTGGACCCTTGAACCCATGGGGGTTTGCCTTTGCTCAGAGATTACCCATCTATAACAGATTCTACTTTCCTTTCTGTGGCCAGTTGTTTAATCAATTCCATCAGATGTCAGGATACAAGGTGAAGGGCAATTATGCTGGGTAATGCTTCTCCATCTTGGAAGAAGACAAGTGAAAGGCTTACACCAGGGCAGCGTCAGCATCTTCCGTTAACTTTACCATTATCTGGCAAAGGTAGGTTGCTAGTAGTTGTTCTCTCAAGAAGGGGAATTTGCGGAAACAATTCTTAAAAGATAATGGATGTTACTAGTGTGTTGTCTGCATACCTCTGAAAACACATAACCATCCCACCTGCTCAATTTTGGGGACATTCTTTCTCATGGTTACTTTGACTCCCAGTTCCTTGGAGTAGCTTGTTGCCACCACGCAGAACAGAGCTTTACAGTGTTGAAGAGGGTCCACTAGACAGTGTGAATACCTTTTTGGTTACTGTTGATTCTTTGTGTAGATCTGTCCTTATGCTTTGCATCCATGATCAGTGGGCAAGCCAGTGGAGCTACAAGAATTAACAAAAGGATCTATACCCAGTTGTATGCAGAAGTAATAAACTGGAAGAATTTTCATTACAAGTGAGTAAATAGCTTTCCTTTCAGTCTTAAAGCACGGTTTTATGGGACCGTATGTTACATAGCAAAGTAGAGATGAAACTGGTACTACATTTAGCAGGGCATAAATCGTTTAGTGCTTGTGGCACAACAATTCATAGACAGGAAGAAAAAGAGCACCCATCACAGCCATCAGATCTGAGCCATAGATCAGCAAACTGACCAAGGCCAGCTTACAGCTCAGTGAGATATTCACAAACCTAGTTTATATACAGGAAATTAAGGCTTGAAGTTACAAAGAAGGTTACCACAAAGATCAGTGCTTTACCATATTTTAGAACATATTGTTTTCATTGTCAAGACTTTAAAAAATGATACTACAGGGGGCAGACATAGCAAAACCATAGCTGAAAGCTAACAGAAATCCTGTTATGCAATGAAGAACTTCCTTTTACAGTGCAGTATTTCTCCACCGAATGCAGATCATTGCTATAAAGAGCAGGTATTTATCAATTTTCAAAGGTCTTGGCCCATCAAAGCTAGTGTTAGATTTGGAATTTCGCTTTTGTTGCCAAGGTGACAAACACTTATAAATATACCACATCTTCTAATGTGCTTTTAACTTAGTATTTTTATGGCTTTTAAATCAGATACCATTAGCAAATATATTAGGTAATTTAGCTGAAAGACCATTTTCTACTAACACTTTTTGTTACATTTCCCCAGGTACTTCAGTAAATGTCTGTTGTGACATTGCAGTCCTGCCAGGCTTCTAGCATATAAGGATACGTACAGTACATCTGGTAAGAATTAACATCTTACCTTAGGGTTTTCTATTTTTTTTGTATTGATAATTACAAATTGTATAAATGAAGACAAATACTAAGGGTTGGATTCTACAGTCCCTTGACTTCAGAGGGAACTCTGCAGAGGTAATGACTCCAGGATTGGCCAGAGGCCATGCTGTGCATTGTTATTCTTGGCTCCTATCTCCCATTTTTATAGCACAGTAAGAAGGCTGAAAGCACAAGGGAGACCATAACAGCTCCATAGCAGGGCCCTTCCCTCTGCAAAGGAGAAGCAAACAAACAAACAAAACCTGGCTGGGTGTTTTCTTCTTTCTCATAGACTCAAAGGCCAGAGGAGACCTTTGCCATCACCTGGTGTGATGCCCCACAGGATGCCAAGACAGGAGTTTTCCTGCCAGGAAACTGGCTGGTGGCCACTCTGGCCATGTCTCAGATGGAGCATGGCTTGAAGGAGTCTGGCTTGGAAACAGGTGCTGGCAGACAAGGTAGTGGTGGGCACAGGAGCTGCACAGCCACAGGGAATGGCTGCACCCTCAGGAAGCTTCCCGGGGCCACAGATGAGTGACCTCCCTGTGGGCAGGTGCTGCAAGCACTGGTGGTGGAGCCATAAGAGAGCTAGGCAGCAGGGCTGTGGGTGGCACAGCAAGCAAAAGCAGCTATGGCCCTTGTCAGCCTCTGTCTGCAGAGAGCCACAGGTGTGGCAGCTGTGCTTTCCCTGCTATCCTGAAACCATAGGAACCTCATCATGCACCAAGGATCATCTTGGTTGAGAGTGCGACCCTGTGAACAGGCTGGGCTGGAGGGGCGGGGTGCTGACAAAAAGGAGCAATCATTTCAAAATACATTTTTTTTTCAATTTTAACGAAGCTTGCTATCACTGAGGATTAAGCACAGTTCATAAACCAGTGAATAAGCTTCCTGCAATAGCAGCATGCTAGATTGGGTGGAAAGGTCCGATGGAGAAGCGTCCAGGAAACATCTTTCATGCCTGCATATTAAATTTAATCTGCCACCCCTGTCTTTTAAGACTTGGCACTCATGAAAAAAAGATGTTGGTCTGAAAGAAAAAAAGGAGGGGAACCCAGTCTGCTATAACAGTTTGCTTGGCAAAGTGGAGACTCTTAAGGAGCAGTTAATTGTGTGCGGGTTACAAAGAGCTGCTCTGCACGGCAGACACAGGGCCTGGATATTTCGCTCTCGCCCCCAACCCAGCACTGTCCCATTGGCCTCTTCATTCAGCACAGCTATCTGTCATGAAGAATTTAAGTTTCATATTTTTGTCTGTCAGTTGCGAAAAGGCCTGTCAGCTGAAGCTTACACTACCATTTGCCAAAAGGCCTATAGCCCATGCTGACAATACACTCTTATATTTGTGCTTCCAGGCTCCAGATAATCCCCTCACTTTCCTCCTCAGCAGTCCAGTTATGATGAGGCTTAAATTGCATATTTTGGTGGGTTTTAAATCCAGATTTTGCTGATAAATGCTATCAGCGGGAATGAAATGAAATACACCACGGTTTAGCTCTTATTACCAGCATAAAGCCCACTATGGGCATTTTGTGAGGGCTATAGAGACGGTATTCATATTAAACAGGTTAATGTCTGTAATGTCTATAGACACAGGAACTAAACATAGGAATGCTAATATCAGCTTTTATCTACTTTGTCTGTTTTCCATCCCTGAAAAAAATCCCACCCATCTTTCAAACAGGACATTTCCCAGTTTGTTTCTTTTCTTTGATTTGCAAAGTGAAATAAGATAACCAGCTCATTACAAATTCACAGACGATGGTTTTTATGCTCAGAGATGCCACCGAATTACTTGTGTAATGCCATGGAAGGAAGAAAGTGTCTACATCCCTAAAGTACACATTCAAACCTCAATACTTTTTTCCTGTAAGACAGTTGATGAAAGTACCACAATAAAAAAGTTGCAGTAAAAAGTGGTCACCAACCTGTCTCAATCTGATATGTGTTTTTGAGGGTAAGGAAGGATAGAAGTTAATCCTCACACCTGTAATGTTAGGACAGCACAGCTTTGATGCTCACACCTAAAGAATAACACAATAAAAAGTAAAATTGCTTCAAAAATTCAATCTCGTCTGAGGCTTGTAGGGGGACGCAGCACAGTAAACCAGGTTAAATGTTTGCTGTCTTGTCTCTGAGAAATCAATTTTCCAACCATAATGCAACCACAAAGAAATCACATCTTTAACTCATTAAAGGCTTTTAAATTGTCTAATCAGTTATGACTCAATTACATTTTTTCTGAAGTCAATATTAGATTATGTCCCTATGAAACAACTTTACCATTTTCTTCTTTGCTGAAACATAATTTTTCCCTGCAATTATAAAATATTCTAATATAATATACTAGTGCCAGAGGGATTTGTTTTGTTGCCTTATATTATCATTTGGAAACTAACTTCAGAATGATGCTTTGCAACTCATGGTCTGAGACAGTCTGGAAGGAAGAGAGGGACTACTGCAAGGAAGTGTGCAAAAAGCCCTATGAAAAGCAGCCTTATTGTTAACAGGTTTCAGCCTGATCCACTTCTCCCCTGTAAAGGGTCTGCAGGTTTTCACATTAAAACAATCAATCAAACAAACAAACAAAGAAACAAGAAGGTTGAGAATTACTACCTTGGAATATCTTTTCCATGAGAAGCAAGGTGGGAAGTTTCTTGCCTCGACAATTGACTCATGTTCAGAAAATAAGGGCATCTGCAAGACAGTGTGTAAAGCAATTCCTCTATGGAAACATTTCTGCATGTGCTTCACGTGGTATTCCTGTGAATGAAAGAACTTGTGTGTGTAAATTTGAGCCAGTAAGTGTCCTTCAGGTCAGCAATTAATGCAGTCATAATGCTACTGAAAAAGCTTGAAATAGAGGACTGCCATGAATGTCCTAGCTGTTGGGGTCCAGCTGTTTTCTACTACAGCCAGCGTGGCAAGTAATTCTTCTCCCAATGGGATCAAGTTCCCACCTGTAAAATATGGTTTTGCCCCTGCTATATCCTTTGGCTCTGTCCCACCAGTAGGTAAAGAGCAATTAAGAGAAATGAAGCTGGAAGGGAATACTGTATCACAGTATGTTTACATATGTTAAGATTTGAATAGGATCATACAAATAGATAACAATAGGAGACCAAAAAAAAATATTAGTAGTATTATTAACACCAGCAATAAATATTAGACATCCAGTAGATTTTTCTGTATTTTTTCTGTAGCAATAGTGAAATATGCCAAGACAGCAGCAACGGGGCATTGTCTATTCAATCCCTGGTTCAAAGCAGCAAGTACATTCTGTCCTAGAATATTCCCACACAATGACTTTTAGAAAAGAAAGGTGGGAATTAAGATAAATAGGGATCACTCTGAAAGACAGGGAAAAAGGAAACACTAAAAGCTGGTGTAGTGTATAAATTGGCTCTTGGTCCATGGAGTAGTTGGAGGTGTCTGTGAAGTTAATCAATGCTAAAGGATAGTGGTTTGTGTCGGCTATTTTTTCTGTCCAAAAAATGAAATATCTGAGGGACAGAGGTTTTGTGCTCCTATATGTTACCACTTGGAGTATTTTGGATCTCTCTCTATTCTTACTGTTGTTACAAACAAGAATTCCCTAAACATTGCAGTGTGTGTTGACTATCTTAACTTATTTTTAAAATAGAAGTGAAAAGACTATATTTTGTTTCAGGAATAAATTACTCCAGGAGCTGTAACAAGTGATTTGAGTCCCTAAGCAATACAGACTTCTAATCTCTGAATTGTACTGTCTTGGGTTAAAAATTCAGAAAATAGTTTCACCTCACTGAAAAGCAGGATTTTGCTCCTGAACTCCTGGGAAGTTCCCACCTAAGCTAAGTGCCTTCTGTTTTCCTGCCTCCCACTTCCTTTGTCTCTGGCATTACTCATTAGGAGCAGGCTCACTGCCTCATTTAAAGAGCAACAAATGGAAGAAGCAGATCAACTCTTCTTTCTGCATTTCATTTTACTTACAGTTTAGGAACAGCTTTGGTTAAATCCAGGTTGCCATTCTCCACAGACATGTACAAATCAGTATGAGGGTGTTCAGTATATTTGTAGATGGAGAAAGGAGGGAAAATTGTTCTGATGTAACATGTTCTCTTTGCAGGTTAGAAATACAGACCTTGCTTACTAGTTTAGTTTAGGCATTTCCCTCCTCCAACTGATGGCTTTAGGACTCTCACTTCTAGATGCTGAGCAGCTAATTTTAATTGCTTTAATTTTTCTGAGAAACGAAGCCCTTACCCTCTGTATGGACCCTCTGCACGTAGCTCAGGGTAATAAACTCACGCAGGCAGCAGGACACTTAACTGCCAGGCATGGCAAATACTCACCTCCCAGGTCTCTTTTAGAGATCCCAGCCAAACCTTTATTCCCTTTTCTGTTATTCCTATTGCAATTATTCCTTCTTCCTGCCCTCAAATCTCTTTGAAATGATTTGTTTGATTATTAGCTACATTTTTCTACTTAAAGTTTGCAGTGGGGTTTAACTTGACACACAGGCAGATGCCAGGAAAAATCACTTTTGTTGGGGCAGAGCTCAAGGTAGCAAAAGGACATCTCCTCTCCAGTCAGCACTGTAATCGACTGGCACCAGCACAGAAGCCACACCCATCTCCTTGAAATCAGTGGCCATGTTCCAGACCTCTTGGTGGGAAGCACTGGGTGCAGCTTTTCAGGACTTCTTGGAGGAAGCTGGTAGGATGCTGCATCCTTATTTAGTTGGTCCTGGGATAAAAACAACTACATCTTGTCCTGCCCTAATGCAGACACAGCCTTCTTCCACCAGCATTGATGATAAAAGTCTTAACATCTTCCCTAACTTCTTCTTCAAGTAAGATTTGTGTTTGGTTCTTATTTTATTGACATGTCAATAATAATCCCCAGAAAATTCATGCTCCTTTTTTTTTTATTTTGTTGTTTGCTTTGCTAGGGGATAAGAGTGCCAGAGGCTAGGCATATAAATTCAGATTTCAATCTTTCTATAGTGTGATAATGTTGTCATGGCCAGCTCCAGGGAGTCATTGCCCTTCCGATCATCAGGGTTCACGTTGGTTTTGATCTGGCACTGCAGTTCTGAACTTTCTTTGTTTCTTTTATCAGCAGAATGGCATATACCTCCAGAGACAGAAAGACCCCCCAGATGAGAGACGGAGAGGCCACCAGTAGAACCTGTGTGGGAAGCAGTGGTAAGGATATTTGCCAGCCACATTTTATCTCACTGCTTGCCCTCACGCTTTCACCAGCAGTCATGTGGCTCAGGGCAGGCCAGACTGCAGGAAAAGAGTAAGAAAAAACACAGTAGTGTTTCCCTTTTTAGTTATGGTAGAATCATAGAATGTTTCAGGATGGAAGGGACCTCTAGAGGTCTTCTAGTCCAACTTCCCTACACAAGTAGGGACATCTACCTAGGTCAGGTTGCTCAGAGCCTCATCGAGCCTGACCTTGAATGACTCCAGGGATGGGGCCTCCACCACCTCTCTGGACAGCCCATTCCAGTGATATATCACCCTCACGTTAAAGAACTTTTTTCTAATATCCAACCTAAATCTATCTTTTCCTAGCTTAAAACCATTACTCCTTGTCTTACCACTACAAATCCTTGTGAACAGACCTTCCCCTGCCTTCCTGTAGGCCCCCTTCAGGTACTGGAAGGTCAGTATAAGGTCTCCCTGGAGCCTTCTCTTCTCCAGGCTGAACAGCCCCAACTCTCTCAGTCTGTCTTCATATGAGAGATGCTCCATTCCCCTGATCATTTTGGTGGCTCTCCTCTGGACACGCTCCAATACGTCCACATCTTTCTTGTGCTGGGGGCTCCAGAACTGGACGCAATACTCCAGGTGAGGTCTCACCAGGGCAGAGTAGAGGGGCAGAATCACCTCTCTTGACCTGCTGGCCACAGTTTTCTTGATGCAGCCCAGGATGTGATTGGCCTTCTGGGCTGCCTTTGCACACTGGTGGCTCATATCCAGTTTTTCATCCACCAGCACCCCCAAGTCCCTTTCCACAGGGCTGCTCTCCAGTATGTCCTCTCCCAGCCTATACTGGTAATGCTGGTTGCCTGGGCCCAGGTGCAGGTATAATAAAATCAACAGCACAGAGCTACTTGTCCCGCCCTGTGAAAGAAATAGATGCACTAAGAACAGATAACTCCAGTTCCCAATTTTTTTTATCTTCAGTTCATCCTGGAAAGGTAAACTAGGTATTCCTTTGAGTTGTGTGCAGCTGACAAAGCATAACATAGATGAATTCTGTGGAACCAGAAGATTTCTCTGCTACCATATTGTACATTCACAGTCATCTACTTTCAAATTACTTAATTCATGAGCTGTACTGAGGTGGGGGAATTAAGAGACTCCAGCTGACAAAGTGAAGAAATGGACTCATTTCTCCCCCAGACAGAATGTTTATTATGTTCTTCTCACTTTGTTCTTTGAATCAGTATTTCTTCACAGGTTTTAAACTACACATCTTTGTAAAAGTCACAGCTTCCCACAATGTTATTAATTTCGGTTTGAGAGGATTGAAAGTGCAAGGACACAATTAATTACACAGTATGAAATAGTTTGATTTAACAGGAAACTGTAAAGCTGTATTTTTAAAAAATGTTTCTCAACTCCAGCACTAAGTGAAAGTGTAAACCAAAAGATGCTGGAATTTTTAAACGTCAAAGTACTTTTGGCCTATCTTTGGCCTTTCCATTTGCCACATTAAAGCAGTGCTGTTATTCTGTAAACTTCATAGTCTCAGTGGGAATACAACACAGCATTTGCCAGGGCCAGCTTTAAGGGTAGGCAAAGTAGGCAGCTGGCTACTCTAACAAGGAGCTAGAGGCACCAAAAAGAAAGCAAATTTGCAAATATAAAAACATTAATATTTGCCAGCGGTAAGTGTTTCCTGTTCAGATTGGCCAGAAACGGTAATATAATTCATCTAATATTTTATCAGAGAGTGAAGAAACCCATGGAAAAGTCTTTCTGTCTGACATAAAAGGGGTGAAGGCTGGCACTGTCTCCTGCTGCTCTGCTATTTGAGGTGGCCTTTGGCAGAGCAGCTCTGCTAATCCTGCAGAGGACAACACACCTAAACACGTTCACTGCTATGGAAAGGCCCTGTCTCTACAGGCAAGTACTTTTGGAATAACTTTAGAGGGTTTTTGTTCACAATAAACTGCCTTGCAGCCATATGCAAAAGTTGGAGGGTTTTTTTGTTCTTGCTTTTAGTTTTAAACAGCCTGGTGTTTTATTCCACATCACCTGCAAAATAGGCCAAAGCAACCGTTCTGGATTTTTAAACTGATTTCTTTTATCTTTGCAGTTACTGCACAAGAGAGAAGCACTGGCATTTTAGGTTTCCAGCACCTGAAAACTGCAATCTTGCAAGCTGGAGTCTTTTAAATGGAAAGGAAGAAAGAAATGGCAGTGGTTCACAGTAAGAGAATAACTTCTGGGACCAGATATTCAAGTCAACCAAGCAAATTAAAGTAAAACCCAGAGGGACAAATATACTGCACAGATCAGCTTGGAAAGCATCCTTTTATAGAAACAAACGGGGAAGTAAAACACAATGCTTTAAAAGTGCATTAAGCATACTTTATTCCTCAGCTCAGAGTTAATTCAAGCAATAAACTCACAGATTTCACATAAGCTAAAGCTTCCTACAAATCTCACAACCAAGTTCCCTAGTGAACCTCAGGGGAAGCTTTTATAGTGATAACTCCCTTCCCCTACCTCCAAGCTGACCTGGAAATGCTTAGAGAATTGTGCTCAGCAAAACTCCTGTCCTAAGACTTTTTATTATTATTGTTGTTATTACCTGTGTTTTTCTCTGAACCACGTATATAAAAGAGAGGGGATTTCCTTGCACCAATTAAAACCCAAATCTCACCTCTCCTTTATTCCCCCTCAACAAGAAGTTAACCCCTGCTGAGCTCTTTCGCCCAAGGCATCTATAAAGCCTCACAGGTGAGCTTGCTGCAGTGTAATGAGGATGAATCAGCACTGATCTTCCGACAGATAAACGCCCATCTTTTATTCTAGCCACCTGGCTTTGGACTTATCAGACAAGAAAATGGCTATGGTGGAGTTAGGTGGATTTTCTTCTCTTTTGCAATATTCTTCTCTTTGTACTTTCCTTCCTTTAGCAAGCAGTCTTGGGAGAAAATGTGCTTTCTTCAGGCTGGGATTTTTCTTTCCTAAAATCCACATTCTGACACTTTTTGTTGGAGGAAATTACCTTGTTTTGTGCATGCTCAGCCTCTTAAAGGCTTTCAGTTGTGTCAGAACTCTTTTTTCACCAAGTCCTTGAAATGCAGATGAGTTTGTCACACCTAGACACAAGTAATATGGAAATATTTTTGTTAAAGTAAAGGTTTAATTATAATTAGACCTAGTTGTTATACCTTGAGGAAAATGAAAAGGTTTGTGTGGTTATATAGGTAAATTTATCTTGTCTCCCTGTGGTTTTGACCATAAGAATGTAGAGTCAAGAATTGTAATAGTTCACTAAAATATTTTCTGTCCTAGAAGTGCATGAATCATATAATTGTTTGCCTAATGAAGCTCTTAAGAATAACTAGAAGAAATTAAATGCATTAAGGAGTCTAGCAGGAGAATGGGCCGTTGTGCCAAATTACTTTGAATTTTTCTGATTGTTCTCAAGTAGGGAGTAAAGTGGGAGGATGAGAAGACAATTCTCCAGTTCAATTTCTACCTCTTCACTCATCTCATCTTATAAATTAGTGGTTTATAGGACTGCTTTGAATTCATTCTCTGGTCCTGGCAGATGTGTACCATTCTACTGCCTTTAAATTTCACCTTTTCCTCTCATTTTATATGCTTTGAGGAGAATATCACAGAACAACATTGAGTCCTATTTTCTTGAGTACTTTTTAAAAGTATTTCTGAGCAAATACACTTATTTAAAATTTGTAATAAGAATTTTGGGCTCTGCTGTTACCCACAATTTTTTTCTAAGCTTACCACGGGGGAAAGAATAAGGAGTCCATGTTTTGAGCCTTTTCAATATGTGCCTTTTGTCTGCTGCTTTTTTACTTTGTTGCCTATAAAGGGAATGATCTTTCTGAAAAAAAAACCTCACAGAAACACTTATTATCAGTCTTGTGTGCAGCGGGGGTATTTGTACCAGATAGCAGCACAAGATATATTAGCTAGAGTTCATCTTGGGTTAAATTCTGGGAAAGCCTGCCACAGGAAAACAAGCCCTCTATTTAACAGGCATTTTGAATCTACTAGGGAGCTTGTGTTGCTAAAATTCAGGCAGGGTAAATATCCCTTGTGTCTAGAGGACCACAATATTAACAGATCTGCTGCTGAACTTGTAATGGCTGTCAGTGATTTACTGGTTTTGTTGTGTCCCTTACCCGTTATGATGTACTTAGGTGTATTTCTGGCGCATTTGTTGAAAGAGCTGTATTTTGGGTTCAGTCACTGCCCGTAGATTATTCCCTGGAAATGGAATGTTAATTGCATTGGGGATTATTTATATGAATAAGCATTATTATTCTATGCATAAAGCAATTTTTGTTAAAGCCAATTTCTTTCTTGTGGATTTGAAGGTAAATATAGCTGCATTTTCTCGCTTGGTGATGTAAATAGGAATAAATAATTTTTCTACACTGCACCTTGTCTGGAAAGAGAAAGATGAGGAGAGAAATAGCCATGTTATTTATAATAAATGAGAATTAAAAGTAATTAGTGGAACAGCACAACTCAGAGGATTGGTAATAGAATCCAGAGCCTTTTCTCTTCCAGGTGTTCAGATGCTGGGTAATGAACATGTCATAAATACCTCCATGGTGAGGTCACCAGTTTCAATGAGGTTTGTGTCAAGCATGGCAGGAAGCATTAATGCACAAACATTGGTCTCTGAGAGAACGTACACTGCTGGTGTCTGTCACAGAGGGGTGAGGACCAGGCTGTGTTGTTTAGGTCCACACCAGCCCATCACCGAGGGACCCTCTGCAGAGGAGTCTGTTGCCATATACCATGCCATATTGCATAGGCTGCAATTGTTTGTGGTAGCTGTCCTGGGAGGACCTCATGGACCACAGCACTTGCTGTGTTTGCTGTGTGACTTCTGACTTTCTTTGCCGTGTCTGGCTGTGTACAAATGCAATGGCAAAGGGTCCCTAAACAGGCTTACGTGCTGGAAGCAGCAAATTATGGCTTATTTTACGCAGGAGATGTAAACTAGATGACTCTGCTAACTCTGCTCTCACACTGTAGTTCTCACAGTCTGTTTCAACGTAAAAATCATTACTTAAAGGAAATGCCACACTCACTAACCTCAACCTGTACTCTTTCTGACCTGCAGAGTAGGATCCTAGGTGTGCCTTTTCTGTTCCAAAGCAAAACTTCTCACAGACTTGCTTAGAACAAAGACCAAATTTTATTTATCTGAGAGTTTGTATTAATGTCATTAGATGTTTAGCTGTTGTTTAGAGCCTTTTGAAAGCAGCAAACAGCTTGGTCAGAGGGCTATGTCATTCCAGTACTAAAGATAATTTTTTAAAAAAAAATATATAGTAAATATGGTCTGTGCAGTTTCTTAGCACTACTCAGAGCTGTGAAGAGAGCCCAACACTTGGAGCTTAGCTGCATATACCTTTAAGTATTTCTAATTGAAAAACACAAAGCATTGTTTTCTCTTGGAGAACCAGATCCTACTTTGGATTTAGGAAAGAATGCAACACTGAGATAATCTCACTTTTCCCATCATCATCCTTTCATTCTTCTTCACTCCCCCCCTCCCCAGACACAAGGTGACATATCCAAGTACTTGTCCTTCAGCAGATTCTTCAGCAAGCAACAGAGCAGAAAGCCCTAATATCTATTCATTTGTAATCTGTCATTCTTAAAGTATTAAGGACAATTGACTTCACATGTCTCAGGTAATTAGAATAGTCATCCTTTGCTCCAGATTTTTAAAGTAAGTGTCTCAAACTCTTAATCAGTACATTTATTGATGTCTTTCAACATATCTGTTTCTTGTCAAGTGTGTGTTAGATTTGAAAAAAAACTTGCATACTGAATTGTGCATAAGAATTATATTAAAAACCTTTTCCTATTGCTTTTGTAACCAAATAAAATATATTAGTGACAACGTGGTATTTTCCACATTCAGAGTAATCAATCTCTTTTTTTAATATGGAAAACTGCTCAAAAGCAAATTAATAAATATAAATGTCAGGAGTTACATTTACACAAATGTTTTAGTACTTGTTTTCCCAAGTTTATATCTCCACATAAAGCAATATTAACTATGATAATAGCTAATACCATTTTACAAGCTCTAAGGGGCTCATTAAAAAAGGTTGTTGGATTTCTTCAGCTGTTACTGATCTCAGCAAGAAAAGCAGCCATTCCTCACCTCAGAAGGCCAAGTCCTAACTTTGACCATTAACACAGGTTCATGTGATTATTGTTAGCTACAGATACAAGAGATATCTAGGAACATGTACACCTAAGTTGAGTGTCCTCAGTTCCCTCTTGGAGCACAAGCACTCTCAACAGATAGTGCTCTCCTGATCTGGCAGATGTGTAGTTGTGAGAAGAGCAATCTCTAGGGCTTGCTAGGGTATTGCCATTATTCTGTGTCTATTACTATAGGGGCTTATCCACAAATAGGTTTTTGGGGCTCACTACCACATTGCTCATTTCATCTATGCTATTCAAGATGCTCTTCTTCAGCAACTTTTTAGCACGGAACAGGCAAGTCTTTCAGCAGCTAGCATTATTTGTTTGGTCCCTCGATGCTTTAGAGTAGTGGTTATTCAAACCATCCTGCAAATGAGTCTCAGGCTGACTTCATGTGCTGGACAGGAGAAAAAAAGACCCATCTCGAGTGGTTTTTATTGATTTGAAGGTAGAGTGGGTAGGTTTTGGCAGTAGGACATGCATGTCTCTGTCATTGCTGCAGTTTTCTCCTGTTAGCCACACCACACCAAATGCAGGAGAGTGTTTCTACAGCAGGGATTTTGTGTGGAGAACTGGAGCGATTAAGTCAGACCACTGTGGAGAGCAAAGCTGGTCCCTTCTTCCCCTGCTAGTGTTTGCCCTTGTGCACCCCACTCTCTAAGTCTGTCTGCCTTGTATAATGTGGTATTTTTGCAGTCCCATTCAGGGACTGGTTTGAACTCTTAAACTGACAATCTCATCTTCTGGTTGTTTTTGTTTTCAATATCTGGCAATAAATTATTAACAAAGGATAGAAAGGAATTTACTGTGGTAAAACAAAAGCTTGGAGATAACTTGGTGTTGTCACCATGTCCTAGCTGTTCCCCAGCCACAGGACATTCCCCAGCATCTCCCTGGGGAATATACATTGTAGGTAGACTAGGAACCACGTGTAGACACACACGTTCCTTAAATGGATGTTGTTCAGACCTTTTACACATCCAGCTTGTTGGAAAAAAAACAGGGATGAGCTCCATTAGCTTTTTTTTTCCTTGGCACTCTCTCTCCCGTACATCATCTTCTTCAGTGGTGCAGGCTGCACCAACAGCAACAAGAGAGAAACTGGAGCACGTGGGTTGGAATCCAAGCTGAACTTTAGAGCAGTCCCTGATCTCCTAGGAAAACTACTTGCTCATTATAGGAGACCTCTTTATACTTAAGGGCTGTTCACATTATTCGCTGCAGGGGATATAAAAGAATATATGTGTTCTTATCAGGAGTTGTCCCCTTTTTGGTTAATTTCTCCTGTCTTGCAAAGGGGGAAGCCAAAAGAGGTCAAAGCCCTCTTAGAACTAAAACTGGCAAAGTAAAAGGGAACAAAAAGGTCTTCCTCAAATATATCAGTAGCAAAAGGAAGAACAGGGAAAGTGTGGGCCTCTGCTGAATGAGGTGGCAGCCCTGATAACCGAGGATGCAGAGAAAGCAGAGTTGCTGAATACCTTCTTTGTTCGGTCTTTAATCTGAAGACCAGCCCTTGTGAACTCCAGACCCTGGATGTAGGAGAGAAAGCCTGGAGGAGGGAAGACTCTCCACTAGTCAGTGAAGACTGGGTTAGGGATCAGTTACAAAAATTGAATACACACAAGTCTGTGGGCCCTGATGAGATGCACCCAAGAGTGTTGAGAGAACTGGCTGATGTTGTCACTCTACTCTCCATCATTTTCACAAGATTGTGGCAAACGGGAGAGGTGCCTGAGGACTGGAGGAAAGCCAGTGTCACTCCAGTCTTCAAAAAGGGCAAGAAGGAAGATCCA
>VZZY01003562.1:4598-89763 GCA_013400335.1 Eurystomus gularis | reverse complement strand
TCACCTGGAGTACTGTGTTCAGTTCTGGGCTCCCCAGTTCAAGAGGGACAGAGATCTACTGGAGAGAGTCCAACAGAGGGCTACAAGGATGATTAGGGGACTGGAACACCTGCCTTATGAGGAAAGGTTGAGAGACCTGGGGCTTTTTAGTCTGGAGCAGAGAAGACTGAGAGGGGATCTAATTAATGCGTATAAATAGATGAGGGCTGGGTGTCAAGAAGAAAGGGGCAACCTCTTTTCACTTGTGCCCTGTGATAGGACAAGGAGCAATGGATGCAAGCTAGAGCAGAGGAAGTTCCACCTCAACATGAGGAGGAACTTCTTGACTGTGAGGGTTACAGAGCACTGGAATGGGCTCCCCAGAGAGGTTGTGGAGTCTCCTTCTCTGGAGACTTTCAAGACCCATCTGGATACGTTCCTGTGTAACCTGCCCTAGATTCTATGGTCCTGCTTGGCAGGGGGGTTGGACTCGATGATGTCCAGCAGTCCCTTCCAACCTCTACCATTCTATGATTCTATGATTCCTTTCACTTAATTTCTGTTTGGGACTTGGGGTGGGTTAAAACAAGATTGTGTGGATGTAGAAAGGGAGAACTCCTTACTGAGGAAGAATCTCGCAAGTCTGTGGGTGCTGTATATGTTAGTACATGACAGAGTACCCTTCAGGCTTCAAATAAGCCTCCAGTTTCACCAGAGAGTGGAAGACCCATGGAGTATAAGGCAGCGTCATGAGTTCTGTGAGCACTTGCTCTTTCAAAATGTGTGTGTTTGAGTGTCTCTATATTAGGCAGAGTAACTTGATTACAAACAGGTTAGGTCTATCTAAGTAACATAGCACTGCAGGTATTTGTGGTAATGATAGCTGACCAGATCAAAAAAACAAAACTAAGTCTTCATGTGGATGGTTATTTTCATCAGCTGAGGAGATATAGCTCAGGACTTCAGTATGTTGGGTACCAAAGTGATTCTGAACTGTAAACCTTCAATGGCTCTTTGTTCTGAATTCTCTGATTCACCTTACTTCTCCTTTCCTTAAGAAATTAATTTATTCTGCACATACATAGTAATTTCTCCTTTTTGTAATATAATACTCAACATGGAATAATTAGGAATGCAAAGGTTGCACTGAGCAGCAGAAGGACAATGCTTGCCTCCCACTGAATCATTTTTGTCTCTTTAAAGGATTCATTTCCTGATTACTGAATTATTTTACACATAATATTTAACCTTCACCTTCTTTAGTCTGCATGCACATTAAATAAGCCTGATAGGACTGTTACTGCATTTTGAAAATTTGGGGCCCCATTCTGAAAACCATTGCTCTTACTAATTATCTCAGTGGAATAATTGATGTAAAAATAGCCATGGTTTTAATATAGAGATGATTGGATTTAGAATTTTGCCTTTGTTCATTTCATTGGAAAGTACTTACCTGCATCCCTCTGACTGCTTTGAAATTATTTTTTGTGGGTATCTAAACATGCACACAGTGATGTATCGCGATGTTTACCACTGTTTTAGTTCACCAAGAGCCACTTCAGCTGAACAGCAAATTCAAAATCTTCCCATAGGAGAAGCTAATTGACTTGTGCTTTTGTAGTTTATGGTGTCACCCAACCCCTTGACACAATTCTAGCTCTCTGTTGAACAGATGCTAATCTGTTCTAACTATTGACTTAATGTTGATATACCACCTATCTATACTTCTCTTTCCCGAGAAGACACTTTATAATTCAGTTATGATGGTAAATATTGTATCAACTTGAGCCATCATGACTCCATGCAAAAGTAACATTTTAGTGAATTTTATATATATATTCGCTTTCTAAAACATACAATACTTTATCAAAAGGAAAAATATTGATACTGGCTCTGTTCAAACTCTTATTTCAGGATTGGGACAAAAGAAGCTTGGTTTCATAAAAGTGTCCAGAGAAATTTTATTGTTTATTAAAAGCCATAAAATATATCTAGATTTGCCATTACATTATAAATCATAGACTTTTTCAAAACTAAGACTGCATAGATTGGATCTCTCTTTCTTCAGTTACATAACCACTAAAATGAGTTATCCCATGCGCTACATTTTGTCAGAGTTCAGAATGATATTTCCATGAATCCAAGAACTAGAAAGGGGCCAGGGTGGAAGCCAGGGATAAAGTAATGGATTAGCTTTATCCCAGTGTGACTCTGTTGACTTAAGAATAACAACTCAAAGCTGTAGAGTAGGAGCCCAATCTCAGGTGGGAGCTTTTCCACTTGGAATTTAGGAAGGAGATAGGGTGGGATTTTGAAACTTTCCTTTTTGGTTAGGGAATTGGATGTGTTTGAAATGAAAAGGGAGGCTTTTCTTCACTCCTGGTCTATAGGGCTCAGATTCTCCTGAGTGGAGCTACTAAGGGTAAGATTTTAGCTCAAGGTGGCAGAAAGCCAGTGAGGGCAATTGCTTTCCTGACTTCACTCCTCAACGCCTTTCAACTGGTAAGTACTTCTGAAGCAGAGACTGGAATAATTTAAAGTTCCAGGTCTGAATCTGAGCTTTATTTGACACAGAACTTGTTTTTTAGGCTGAATTATAGTACTGTCCCTCTGGCCAACCAGAAGTGGGGTGGTAAAAATGAACAGCTTTATGGTATGTTATCATTCATCTTCTTGCTGGGGCAGATCCAGCTTGGATGTCTAGAAAGCACAAAGCACACTGGAGCTGTAGCCACAACAAATAATGAGTGGGCTGGTGTGAACATTTTATCTGCAGTATGTATTAATTGTTCTTTACTTCCTGACAGGAGAAGATGAGCACAGCTGAAAAGAGAGGAATGTTAGGGTGTTAGGGTATGCCTGGGGAAATGTGGGAAGCTGAAAGGCGAGGCCTGGTGCTCTTAATAACCATTATAATAAATTAGCATATGATACAAATAATGCATCAGAAAAAAAAGGATAAAATAAAAAGCTGTCTTGTAAAGCAGGACATAATTCTGCGACATGTCTACTGCCTCTCGATAAAGGTTTGAATGGTTTTCCCAAGAAGAAGCTTTATGCAAATGCATACTGTCATGTGAATCAGATTAAAGGAAGAAAGACTATTTATGCATGAAATCCAAACATGCTTCTGGGGAAAGGAGAAATAAACCCTTTCTTTCACCTCAAATACAATATATGTGCAGGGACTAAAAAGAAATGAATGTGTCACATCTTTTACTGACACTAAGTGATTTCCCACTAACAATTAGCATGAATCACAGTGACAAAAATCTGAGATGGAAAAGACCTATTAGAAAAACTAGTCCAGCTCCCTGTAAATACAGGAATCTCCCTGACAATTTCTGTACAAAGCAGTTCACTACTCAGAAGTTTGTGCTTTCATCAGTGCCACTTTGCACAGACACTTGCTAAGAAGTCTTTACAACAACTGCCACATCTGTTCTTTACCCAAAAATAGAACTACATCAGTTCAGCTCTTTCAGATCAATGTCCTTCTGGAGGGATTTTTGGTCCTATGGTTATCTGGAACTTAAAATGTATGTTGTTGCTTTACAGCTTTGTTGTCTTTGCTTTCATGGACCACAGAAGATGCACAAGCAAAGGGAAATTCTTGGTTACAGTGAAATAAAATAATGTAGCAGAAGCATTTTGGGTGATGCCAAACTAAACTCAGCTAAGTGGGGAAGTTGCACATGGAGGTGTTTGTGGCTGCCAGGTTCTGGGGCTTGTTCTATACTACCTTTACCCAAAATGTAGGCTAGAACAACTGTAGGTTTGCTCAGACTTCTCTCATCTTGGAATGGGCTCCAGAATAATTTGTTCCCATTCCCTTTTCTCCTTCCATGTCCCTTCTGTTGGGCTGCATGGGAGGCAATGGCACATAGGTGGCTGTGCTGGTTCTGCTCCCACCAAGGAGAGGGCAGCCCTCAGTCAGCAGCTCAAAGCATCAGGGTTGTAGACTACAGTCTGGCTCTTTGTAACTAATAGGTCAAGATTCAGTGGGAATTTAGGATTAAGTTTGGTACTAATCCCATTATTAATAATAGAGATGTATCACTAGAAACAGAAACATTGGCTGGGGCTGCCTTTGAAGGTAGACAGTGTATGAAGCAAGCCTGGAAGTGAACTTGCATATGCAGGTTGGCTGAAAAGTTGAGGCAAGTAGGTTTGTTTTGCTGCAATCTCAGCATACCCAGGCTAACTTTCTTTATCTGAATCTGTAGCTGTTTGCACCAGTGTGATGCTGTACGCATGTTCCATGCACTTGAAAACTGGCTGACTGGATTCTCAGTTGACATCAGTTGATTCTTCCTCACTAATTTCCATAGGTAATAATTTCTCATCCTGAGAATGCAAGCCTGGGCATTTGGCTGATCACCCTCAGGCATATGTCATTATGGTCTGATTTAATTCCTACCAAAGTCGACTGGAAACCTTCCACTAAACTCAGGGGCTGCTGAGCAGACCCTGTGGAAGGAAAGACTTCAAGTGAGTGTGGAGACATAGACCCAAATGCTTTTGTGGGAGTTTAGGTTTTTTTAAAAGGGTGTTTTGGGTGTGTGGTGATTCTGTGTTTGTAGCATCCTCCCACAACCCTGCAGAGGAGGCAGCAGTCCTGTGCCAGAGATGCTGCTGTGCTGGGGTGGGAGGAACAAAGAAAATCCATTGCATGGGTAACATCAGCTACAAGTTTTTCTTAGATGCCTGTGGCTGAACAAATGTGAAGGCTGATTAGATTATCTCAGACAGATATATTTTTAAAGGATATTGTTCCTCTGAAATGCATCTATTTGCCCCATGTGAGCTAAAATAATTTAGATAAAATTGATCTGTTCATGATGCCTCTATAAAGTATTTATTTATAAATGGATAAGGTTTATCTGATGGCTTTTACTGATTTTTCTGAATTACAATGATCTTTAAATATTACTTGTAACAGCAGCCATTACAAAATTTTTAGGCAGAAATCCGATTTTCTTTTTATTTAAAATAGATCACAGGCATTTAAAAGTAAGAGTTCCCCCAGTCCTGGCACAGACCCAATCATGGGTGTCCTGATGTGTAACTTAGCACAGATCATTTTAAAAACAAGAATTTTGCTGAACAAATACAAGCTTCCCGCAGCCCAGCCTGTCTGACCCCACAGACCAACGAACTTCCCTGTGACTTGAGATATTTTTAATTCTGCTCTGGACTTTCTCCAGGAAATCAGTAATAATTACTAATTGTATTTTTGTAAGCTAAATGAAAGGATGCATTCTTTCTTGAAATTCTCCCTTAGCTTTTGCAATTAATTATGTTGCTCTTTTGTGTGATTAATCCTTGTCTTTGTATTACAGCTTCACTTAATCAAATAGTGCTGTGTAGCATGCCAAGGTTTCTTAAGTGTAAGATATATTCTCCTTTTTTATTGTCACTTTTTTCTTTTCTGTGCTACTCACATCTCTTCTAAAGTTCTAGTAAAGCGATGATTTACTAAAAAATAAAGAGTTCTAAAATCATCAGGGGAAATTTGCATGAGATTATTTTAATTTGGCAAAGCCCCTCTGCTATGTGTGAAGCTACAAACTGATTTTTACCAGCTGAGGATATGTCCTTACATCACCAACGTATACTAAGGGAGTTTTCTGATAAAACTATTTCAACAGAAGGTCAGTCAAAACCCTGAAATGACCTCAAGTTTTCTTTATAGACCTCTACTATATGAAACATATTAAAACAGACTTACCTGACCACTTTAAATTACATATTAAAATTATCCTCTTGCAATATGGCCACACTGGAAACATCAGGCAGAAAGGAGCTGGTTTAAAGTAGTTCAGAGACAGTCTTAAACACTTAGGTTGCTGTGCAATTTTATGGCAAATCTTACTTCTTCCTTTGCAGCCAAAGAAAGTTTTTTCCATAGTGGAAGTGGAATGTCTGTCATTCCAGCGTAGTATGGCTGCAATGTTGCCAGCATTAAGTGTTCAAAAGCCAGGAGACTGGTTTACATGGAGCAAGGTCCTTACTTTAAAATAATTTTCTCTCCCAGTTTCTTATTTTTAGGGTGCCCTAGGGTCATATTTCCATGTGCTTTTCTGTGTATTAAAATGGATAAAAAAGCAGACAAAATCAGTTTCAGGAAAGGCGGCAACCTCATTGCTCCAGGGGCTTTAAGAGCAAGATCTTACCAGTATTGCAGTGGAAAAAGCAGAACTGGTTGAAGCTGCAGGGAAAATCACCATAGAGGTGTCAGTGGGTCAAGGATGAGTCTGCATATCTATTACCATTGAGCAATGCAGAGGATGGGCATTACCCATTTGAAGCTCCACCAAGGTGAGCTGGGCAGGAGCCCAGGACGACATCAGCTGTTCATTAGGAAAGCACTGAGGAGGCTGCTTACCTTTCATTATGGAATCATTCTCACAATTTAGTGATGAAATAATAAGTGAAGGCAGTAACTGAAATATTCTGTGCCAGTGTAAATAGAAGTGGTTACTGCATAGATAAGACACTAAAAGACATTGTTAAAATACATAATGCCATTACTGTAGGATGAGTCAAACTTCTTGCTGGTGAGTACCACAGTGGGTTCCTCTGTGAAGCTTTTTACACAGAGTTCCTAATTGCAAGGAGAATGAGCAGGCAAAGAAAAAAAGTAAAAAAGTTGAATTAATATCTTCCAATAAGCACTTAACAAATGCTGAAAAGTAGCTTTGAATATTCAGACAACTGACCTGCATCAGCAGATTGTGGAGGTGCGTGGTCACCTTAATCACAGATGTAATCTGACAGAAAAAATAAAATAAAATAAAATAAAATAAAATAAAATAAAAGTATTGTGGAGTTGTATGGCCCTGCTTGTGTGAGTAATGCCAGGGATCTGCTTCTTGAACCGGGTCCTTTATGCAAATAATAAGTCACAAATGTGGTACGGATTTATTTTATGTTCTTTCAAATGAAGATGGGTTGGCTGTATTCAGTATATTAAATCCTTCCTGCTGCTAAGCTTAAAGAAACTGATTCTCTTGTAACATATTTTGATTTGACTACTGTAGCTTCCAAGTGCTATAAAGCACTAGAGTAGTTTGCCTTGGCCTCACACCTAGTTACAGTAGTGCTAACTTTAAAATTGCTGGAGAAACCCACATCTGGAGTTAATTGAGTGAATTTTAACCAGCTTTGGTGGTAATATGCAAGTAATATTTCATCCTCGTGTGTATTTCACTCATCTTATAAAAAAGATGCCTGATTCCAAGACTTCTAGACAGATTTCTTTGCTGTCTCATATATCAAGAGTATCAGACTAAGCAGACCGCTTAAAACTGGATATGTCCAAACACTCTCTCCTACCCTAAACAACGGTGAATGTATTTGCCAACACTTCCATTTCCTGCAATGGAAAAAAAATATATAACCCCAAAGCCTTGGCCAGATCCTGCTTTCCTTGAAATGCATGGCAAATTTGTCAACAAAACACTCTCTGGCTCGGTAGCGGGGGGAGAAGTTTAACAGCTGGAATTAACCAGCAGAAATAATGTGAAGCAGGCTGAAGCTTCAGATTGGGGTTAGTTTAATGCTGGGGTTCAAGGCTGAGCTTGCGTTCCGATCCGCCTGTGCCAAAATCACGGAAGCGACATCCAAAACCAGAACCAGAGAGCAGCCCCTTTCAGCTCTGGATTTGGCCCAAAGCCAGACCAAGGCTATGGGCATCAGTCCAGGTATCCAGCACTGAGACACCCACAGGCCCCAGATTCAACAGCTTGAAACTCCAGTTTCCTACTGTCAAAAATATTAGCCTGCTGAAAAGAAAGTACTCTTATTTATAAAAATGTTGTAAGTGTAAGTAATTAATTCCCGTTTGCATGGACTCCATTTCTGTTTGCAGGAGGATGACCGGCCATATGGGAGACAGGCAGTAAACTAAACAAGACCCCAAATTGGTTTTATTCTTTTTTTTTTTTTAATCTGAAAGGACCACCACTAGTGTGAGGCTCATTTCTTGTAGTGCCTCAAGAAGCTATTAAAGGCAATTGTCATGTTGGACAGACTGGGAGTTGAAATCCAGAGGTACCATCCTATTGGTGCTCCTAACGTTTGCCTCCTCCACCCCTCTCTGACATGAATTTAATGCAGGTGCAGACACAAGCCTAACATAAGGGAGCAATTTTCTGATTCATTCATGTAAGACCCTGAGGGAGAGTAGGAACAAGATGTACAAAGGTAATGTGGCATTGTTAAAAAATTAACTTTGCTTCCATTTCATGGAGCCATAATGCCGTGTTGCTTAGTTACGTGGATGAGGAATTCAACTGTAAACAAGATATTTCACTCATCAGTCCCCAGGGTTTTCAGCTCCGTTTGAAAAACAGTTAAAAATTTACATCTTTTGCCATACCGTTTGGTTGCTTCTTGCCATTTCTTGTACTCTTTGTGTCTGCTGCTGCTGCTCCAGCAGCACTGGGAGGCAAGGGGGTGGTGTCCGTGCTAGCGTGACCACTGCTGGGCTAGAGCCATGCTGCCCTCTGAATGCTGCACTTGTTCGGAGACGAGACAGACCGCTTAGGACTTCTGGTTTGCTTTTTGTTTGTACAAATCCTGGCTGCACAGGTTCCAAGCATCGGGAGTTTGCCAGCTGGACTATGCAGTTATTCAAGCTGTTGCAAGTGGAAAAGGGGTTAATTATCCTGGTATATTATTACATCACTAGTGGAAATTCTGTTTTTGCCCTCAGGATTTCCACTGCTGAGCCTGCTCAGAGCTCTTAAATATGACAAGGTCACTCACCCTGCTTTGGTAACAATGAATGCTAACAAATTCAGGGGTCCCATGCATTGTCATTGCTTAACAGGGTCATCCCTGTAACCACAAGCTTGGCCTATGCCTTGTACCCAGCAAACCTCACAGCAAGTCAGATGTTAGATTGCTCTGTGTTGTGCTGGAATCTGTTTCTAAAAATACAGTGACACATGGCTTCCTTGCCTATTTACACTCTAGACAAGATCAGGCAATTAACAAATATGGAGTAGATGGGGAGAGATGAGTGATAAAGAGAGGTTAAGAAGTGGGGCTGAAGATCGAACTAAATTTAATTGATAAGGCAAACTTTCAAAATATTTTTCTCCTCCCTTTTCCTTCTGGCCCTGCAGATGGCTGGTGAGAATCTGTCTTTTACAACACCATGTATTGAAGCAACATGTACTTTTGAAGTTTAGTCACCCACTAATTACTGGTCTTTCATTAACAGCACAGAGACACAAATGATGAAGTACTTGCTTATATCCAGTAGTCTATTGTTGGGCCTTAAAAAAATAAATCATCAGCTACATGCTTGTTAAGCATGCTAAGACTCTTTATGTAAACTCCCTTGCTCTTATTTTGGCTCACACAGATGGTTAAGCTACTTCAGCTAATATTTCTTATTTTAATGAGAAGGCTAATTGCCTAAATGTCAGAAAAGCCAAGTATTGCTTGTCTTGGAGAGAATGGGAATGTAATGTGGACACAATTCATCCTAAATGTGGGGTGCTTTTAGAGATCTGTTGTTTGGCTTACAGTTTGTAAGAACAGCATTGTCAGAGTTGAGGAAAACCTCTGTTGTGGCCATGGACACACAGGTCTCTCAAATCTCATGTTATTTAGGAATTGTTTTGTGTTTCTCCACTGAGGGTAATCTTCAATGGAATATCTGAAGGCTGAGGCAAACATTAACAAGCAATGCACTTGTTTGGTTAAGACTTCAGCCTTGACCTCCATCTTTTAACTCTTGTTCGTTATTAATCACGTGTTTCCTGAATCAAAGAGAATATTTTTTGAGAGGGAAAATTGTTCTGGGACTGGAGTGTTATATGCCAAACAGACTCACCCAGATGACAAATAGCCTTTGCATGATAGCCAAGGTTCATCCAGCTGCTCGGCCCCGTACCAAGTGATTGATGGTGTTGATGTTCTAAATAGGCTTAAGATATGCCAAATATCAGGGCTGTAACAAAGTCCTTCAGATATATACTGTAGATAGGCAAGAAGGCATGTTCCCAGCATATGGCAATTCTGAGAGTGGTGTCAGGATTATAAGTAACCTCACAGGGTTTGTCTGGTTTCTTTCTAAGTTAGACAAAAACAGTTTTCCGTGCTGGAATGAGCAGGGTCACATGAGGTCTGTGTGAAGCTTCCGATTACCACTGATTTTCTCTGTAACTGGACACCTTTTGGAGCTATAACAACATTTGATTTCTTAGCAAAGATCAATAAACTGTTTTTCTACCACAGTTCTGAGGAGGAAAGAAGAATAGTATGTGCTCAGAAGTTGCTGTCAAGGGGCTTTTATGTTTTAAAGGAAGGGGAAATTCACACCTGAATAGTTTTATCTTGGTAACATGACAGTGCTGGTTCTTTTTACTAATCCACAAAGGGCTGTTCGTCGATATTCTGCAGGATGAGGCAGCTACACCACAGAAGCAACAGTTTCATTGATCACTCCAGAGAAACTTCCTTTATTCTGTATTTTCCCTTTGCCTTGCAGTAAATGCAGTTCCCTGGACCAAGCGGGGCTGTGTGCCTGCTATGGGAAATGCCAGGATACTGGAGGATGAGCTGCCCTCCACCCTGGCTAGGGGACTGACAGAAGTTAGAGTCAAGGGTGGTAAGGTTTTCTCCTGCTTGGTCATTTGGAGGTGATGGTTAGCCTTTGTTAGACTAACCCCTCTTTGACAGCTAGCAGAGTCTCAGACCCTTGCTAAGGGATGTTCTCTGGTGCAGACCCCCAGTTGGCATTTTGTGTCTTCATCTGCAACAGACCCCTAGTATCTTCATGTGGAAATGTGTGTTCTGTTCCTGGCCCCTGCAAACTCTCCATGCAATGCTGTAATCTCACTTTCTAGGAGATTAACCCATCTTGGTTTTGAGCATGTGTTTGAATGGTTTTCTAGGAACAATGCTGAGGAAATAATCTTTTGTGAAAGGGCCTTGATGGTGTAGGCTATTTCCTGGATAAAACCATTTCCTCCGTAATTGGAAGATGAGTCAGGCTCATGCATGCAAAACCAACTTCTCTACTGAGTCACTCCAGTTTTGGGCCAGCAGATCTCAACTGGATGCTGCCATGAGGAGTGGCCAAAACAGCCTCTGCCATACATCAGACCGGTAGTGCAAATTGGCCATGAAAGAGGATCAGGTGACTGTGGGGCCATCAAATTTAGCCAGACCATACCAGTAAACTCAGGATCCGTGATGCTCTGAAACACCAGCTGAGCCCAATGAGAATGACATTTCGTAATAACCGTCTCAGTCTGGGGCCACAACAGGGAGCAATTGGCCCATGTTCTTTTTCCACTGGGCCTGGCTATGAAGAGATCAGAGGTTTCAAAATTCCCCTTTCTGTCATCCCCACAGGCTGGCTAGAATCAGCCAAAATCCCAGAATCCATATCTTTATTTATTGCCAACTCACTTCTTGTTGGCAGTTTGAACATTGTGTCACCTGCCTACGGAGCCAATAGGCTGTCAGTGGTGATTAGCAATTAAATCGTACACCATTCAGGGCTCTGTGGTGCCTCAAGTGATTTTGTTTGCATCCAGGCTGGGAGCAGAAAAACAAGCCAGGTTTTAATTCACATTGTAATTTGAGCGTGAGTCTGTGCATGGATGTTCTTATCTCTGCGTGCTCCATTTCAGTGGAGCTCAAACTCGTTCAAAGTCACTCAAGTTAAATCACAAGTGAGAGCTTGGAGAATGAATGGAAAATGAATAATCACACAATTACCTTCAACTAATACAATATATATAAATGCAACCAGAACTAGCTTTTCCAACAAGTTCCTGTTCACAGGTAGCCCTCAGTGTGACACATCAAATGCAATGCTGAGTAAAGCTGATCATTCTCACAGTCCTGTTCTTGACTTTCATTCATCAGCAGATGAAAGGCTTCAGCTATGGCTCCTGGAAAGAGGACTATTGAAACCCCTTCTCCTCCACAGTAGGAGCCATTGGATGAAAAAAGTGAGCTCTTTCTCCTTCCCTGCAACTTTAACTCATACACTTCATTTAGAAGTGACCAAAAGGAATTTTTCATACTGAGCAAAGCAAAATATTTTTTCTTTCATATAGAAGAATTGTAACATTTTTAAGTGTCTTTCAAACTGTTGTTTAGACACTTGCTCTTTTGTGTGCTGAGTCAAAGACCCAAAAATTAGCTAATAACCATGGATGATGCTGTCTTTATAGGAATGACTTGTGAATAGGCTGTACATAAGGAATGGTTTCTCTGATGATGTGCTTTTCTTATACGGCCTTTACTGTAAAGAAATTACAAGGCTTTTTTTGTTTATTATCTTATTTTCATATACACTGATGAAGTTGTAGTTATATGGGTGTAAAAATGATGTGACATAAGTTCAATCACTATTTCTACTATGACTTGCATACATCAATATTAACTCACTGATTGTCCTGGAGCCTCCTTCTGCAATGGAAAAGCTGAAGACAATGGAAATCTACAGCAGAGCTAGAGAATAAATCAAGCTATTTGCATTTTGGTCCTGTGCCCTGACAACACTTTATCTTCTTACTCCTTGTAACATAGTAAGTTTCACAGCATTTTTATTATTGTAACACTTGTGTAATTCAAACTCTGTTACTTGTTCTTCTGACCTTGTAGATTAATTAGATAACTGGTCCCTGCTTTTCTTTCTGTATCTTAGGGGTATATTCTTACTCCTCTCAGCTCTTTGCCAGGCTTAACTTCCCCAGTCCCTTAGGCTTCTCCCACATGGCAGGTTACACAGATGTCTCATTCTGGCTGCTCTCCTGAGCTCTCTCCCAGTCTCAGTCCTTCAGGAAGTTCAGCGTCCATCTCACCCTCCCTTTGCTACAATGGAGAAGTGTTTGGATGTGTCTTACTATGGAGCAGATTTGAACTAGACTTCCAGAAGTCAACAGCTGCATTGGGCCATTGAAATGGCAAAGCTGGTTCTAGTTCTTGGAAACATGCAAAGTTTTTAAATGCACCTAATGAAAGTTTGGCTTTTGATATCCCCTGCTTGTGAGCATTTGATGTGCTCCACAGCTTTGAGTCTCCTAGTTATTTACAACTAGCTATTTGTATACTCAATGGGCTCCACTGTGTGAGGAAACTGTTTAAAAATATATTTTAAAGATATTATTTCACTTCATGTGGTTTTTTTCCAGCAGTGTGGTTTTTAAAAATGTTTTTTAAAACCTGTGTAGCGCACAACTATGAAGTTGTACCTTAAAAGGTGAAGCAGAGCCCTTCAGTTGCCGAGAGTGCTCAAGGGAGCTGCTGTTGGAGCACATTGCAAGCCCTGTGCACTGCTTGAAAGCTTGGTGGGAGTTTTGCTTCTCTGTGGAGGAAAAACAGTGATAACGTTGTGCAGAAGCAGGCAGGAAAGGTTATTTAAAAATTGCTTCAATATGGCCCTTGCTATAACATTATCTGAATTGGCCTGGATATTTAAAAGGGAATTAACCATAATGATCTCACTCTGTTGCTTTTCCTTTTGTTTCTACTTTTCCCAGAAAAAAAAATGAATTTGGTTTATCAACAAAGCTCAGTTAGGGCTTCTGCTCAGATTTCTCATGTCCAACCTATCTCTCTGCCATGTCCGTATCTGCCAGGAAGGAGCACTAAGGTTACCCTGAAAGATGGAAAGCTGTGACAACAAAATAATTCCCATCTAATCCCACTCTCTTGATTAATGTCTGCTACCCTGAAAGAGGTGGCCAGTCAGCCAGGTCCGGCTTCAGGGGGAGTTGAGCATGCCAGTTTGCCCTCTTGCTCAGTAGCTTCTCTGTTAGGGCAAAGCAGCCTGCACGGAGATCCTGTGGGTCAGGAAAAAGGTGATGATTTCTCAGCTGGGTGGGAGCAGTCTCTGAAAGGACATCTGCCTGCTGCAGATAAAACAGCTGTGCAGAGAGGCTGAAAATTATGGGACTTCAGAAAACAATGAAGCCCTGTAAATATGGTCACTCATTGCTTAATCTCCAAAGTGGCAAATGTATCACATTCTTAAAACAACGGTAAAATCTCATTTTACAAAATTTATTTTTGAGCCATAACAGACCGAAGATTATTTTAATAAAACAACAGACCTCTTTCCCACGTCCTATAAATTAAAATAAATTCTCAGCTTGGAGCAATATTTTTGGTCAAGTTATAAATGAAAAGTAAACCAAGAAAAACTTCTTACGGAAATCCAGAAAGCAGTTGCTATAATTCTCAATAGAAGACCAGTATCTACAAGTTTTATCCATACATACTTTGCATGTACTGCAGCAGTAATTGGTGGCTGAGCCCTTTGCTTTCAAATTACATGCTAAAAGCAGCTTTCTGGCCACAAGACAAGAATAGTTTAAGTTAGTCAAGTTAATTTTGCAAGCAGCCTTCCTACCCTGTCATAAATTCTCTTTGCAAAATGCTGTGACAATAAATTCCTTAAAAGCAAGTACAAGTGGAGTACGGTTTCTAGGGAGAGTTAATACCTGTTATTTGACCAGCTGATTTATCCAAAAGCATGTTTGTTTTTTCGCAGACAGGTTTCTTGGTTCAAATTTGGTTTGTGTAAAATCTCAAAAAAACATACCTATTCAAAATATTCATGATGAATTCAAAGGTTTTAAAATATTCTTCTCAAGCTTGTAGAAATTTTTAAAAATTATAACCCTCAGTGGTTCCTGCTGAATTTTGTGTGCCTCACGTAGAGCAGAATTACTTTTTTCCTTTTTCACTATTCACTCTGTCTGAACAAAATCTTCCAGTTTTGTGTTTGCCATCCAAAAATCCTTTTCATCTCCTTCTTCTCTGCATTAAAATTTCACAAGTATTAAATTCCATATTGAAAAAATTACCTTCACACACTTCCATACAATTTGATACCAAAAATGTTTGGAAGGCAAAGCAACATCCCAAACGCTAAAAATCATCTGAAAGGGAACAATCAGCCTGGAGTATGAAGCTTAATTATTTTTTCCCTAAAAATAAAAAAATAACTCTCACACACTTCTTAAGCAAAAAATTTGGATAAAAAATAAAGAAGCTAGAAGTGGCTGTAAAAGATCTTCTGAGGAGTGATTATTTTTTTCCCCACTAGCAAAATAGGTATGGAAAATATAAGTATGCACAGCTGTGTTTATTCCAATGATTAGACATTCTATTTCTCAGTGACCTCTCTGCATTGAGCTGGCAAGGCACCTGGGTATGCTTAGAAGTGTCTCATTCATACATTTACATTTATTCAACTCGGACCTTTCTTTCTCCCTCCCATGCCCTTTTCTTCTCTGAACAGACCACAGAAAAAAAAAGCTGAATCTGATGCACTCCTTCCTCTCTCCACTTTTTGTCGTGTTTGCAAGGTGTCCATTCAGACTCTACTCTGTGCCTTTACACATTTTAAATGAAAGCATTAGCACTGTTTTAACAGTGGGCATAAAACCTTCTTTTTCAGGGCTTTTTCAGGCCGAAGCAGATGAAAGGGTGGCTGCAATGTATCATGTAATGTGACTGCGCACGTGCTGTACCGGGAGTGCGATAGAAGCTAAGCCCCAGTGTCTGCATTTCCCATGCTCGACATCTGCACTTGCATTTTATTTATGCAAAATATGTGTGCATGTATAATCTGGGCTATCTTTGCACTAGTGCCTGACTTCTCTGGTTGATATTGATGGGTGCTTAGTTGGTACAGAGAGATTTGCTTATAGGAAAAGAAGGTCGGCACAGAAATTTTGCAATCCAGATTGTGTTATTGATGTAGAAGTAAGACAGAGAGGGGTTAAAGGGTTTCCTTGCTATCATCAAAGAAGTTTGGTACAGAGCTGAAATTCCCCCTAGGTCTTGAGTCTCACTCCAATGCCCTACCTGCTACTTCAACCTTCCTCTGCAAGTATGCATGAGATTTGGAAGCAGGGCTTCCATATTTGCTTCTCTGCTACTATCACTGAAAGAAAAAGCAGAATTTCCAGTAAACTGAAAATTGTTAGATCAATTCAAGACGGGTTCCCTCAAGCTTATTATAGTTTCTCCCCCTGCTTCTTTGGATATCTAGGTATTTCAGAGCACTAAATACTGACTGCAAACTGTAGGTCCAGTTCTTTTAATAACTGCATCTTAACATTTTTTTGGTTTCCTTAGAGGTACTGTAAATCTAAGCTAAAGAAATTTGACTGTATATACACAGAATTAGAGTAAATGAAATAGCAATCAGAAGCATCTGTACATCAAACATTCATTTTCCTTTCCGTTCAAGCTATCGGAATTCATTAGCTGGCCTTCATACAGTGTTCTGTGTACAATACAAAGCCTCATATCACCTCCACTCTGTCAAACCAGCTTTCTTTTTTTCTGCTTCAAAAGCATGACTCAAAAGCTCTGAATTACTGTTAGGTATTAGTCAAAGATTCATTTGATTTGCTGTTTTGGTCATTTTTCACAGGAAATGTTTAGGAAGGGGCATCTCCCTTATGTGTATTAATTATATGATTACGATGTGTTTGTATTTGCTGTATTGGTCTTCTTTTCTAGGGGTCAGTCTTGCACAGAGCTGAGTGTCCAACGCTTTCCACTGGGGTCCATAGCAGTGGTCACCCAGCTGCAGTGCCCTCCCTGTGCAGAATCAGGCTATCGGTTCTCAGGACGTATTTAAACACAATCTAAAGAGAGAATTACTGGGGGATTTCTTGCACCCTCACTCCACAGTAAGGCTGATAAGTCCTGAAACTCGAACACAGGAAAACTCAACATGGTAACCCATCTCTTCATGCGCTCCCCAACATCATCCTTCAGAGCTGGGGAAATTGTGGGCAGATCAAATAGCCTTCACAGCAGAGCAATCCTATAATTAGATTTGTAAGGAAGTGTAAAGAAAAGATTCAGTTCTGAGACAAATGGGTTTCTGTGTATTGCTTTGCCTGCCTTTGGCTAGCCTGTTAATGCACTGGAATCTATACTGCCAAATCTGTATAGTTTGGTTGTGGAAAAGGGAGATAAGCAACTTCCAACAAGTTGGAAGAAAATGAAGGGAGTAAACAAAAATGAAAGTAAGAAATAGAAACATCTAGGCTGAAAGGAGAGGGAGAGAAAGCAGTAATGGGGATGCAATATGAAACGTTTTCTTTGCACTTGAACTGGAAGACTTTTCAAGTGGGACATTTAATTTGAAGCCAGATGAAGTACTGGCTTATACATTTGTGTTACTAACCTTGTGTGTTACAGGACTGAACTAGTACTGAATGGGGTGGATGCATGGAGTAGTTTCCTCCAGTGACAAAGCTGATTTAACAGCTTTCCACCACCTCAGTTAAATTATTTGAGCTGAGGAAAAGAACAACTATTTTTCTCAACTGCTAATAGTTTTAAAACTTGGATTATCTCATTTGCCCAGTTTTTAATGTTGCCATGAGAAGCTTGTCCTTCTGAGCATGCACTGAAGCACTCCAGCAGGGACAGCAAGTGTGAGTGGTGGTGATAGGGGCATTGGAGGGAAACATCCCCTGTGTCACCAGAGAAACTACATGCTCTAAGTACCCTCCGCTGCTTTGTAGGGATTTCCCTCTGCTCAGCAGAAGGAAGGAAAGGGGACAACTCTTGGGTTTGGCTGTCCAGAAGCCTCCAAGGGATTTAAGCACCAACCCCCAATGAAATGTAATGGGCAGGAGGTACCTGAATCCGTTCAAACCCTTTGGCATCACACCTGAGAAGAGCCCCAAGGAGAGATTGCCTCAGGATGGGACTTGATGGGACAGGAGGGGGCAGCCATGACTGCAGGAGCCCAGCCTCCTTGCAAAGCTGATATGTCAGGCCATGTTGAGGTGGGGAGACCCAGGGAATGCTGGGGGAGCAGGTTTATGAGGTTCCTTTGAGCTCAAAGCATTTTGCGAGGGGTGGAGAAGGGCTTCCTCCCCAGCCCAGGATGAAAGGAGGGCTGGAGGGAAGGGGTAGGAACCTGCAGCCGTCTGTGCCCTGGCCCTGGAGGGAAAGGTGGTGTGTTTGCCGCCTTCACCCCTCCTACCTTTCAGCCACATTAAAGCCTGATTATTCACGCTTGATGTCAGCAAGGCAGGGCCCCACTACCCGCTGCTCCCAGATCCCTTCCCCGAGGGGCCAGATTACCCCGGCGTGCACCGGCCCATTCAGGGTGGGGTTTGCGGGATGCCCAGGCAGGCAGGGGCCCAGGACTGGCACCCTCAGCCCCATGCGGTGCCTGCTCTGTGGGTGCCATGTCCCTGGGAGACATCGCTCCCTTGGCCTCTGAGGGACAGTGGTGGCTGTCAAGAAGTGGCTGCTTCTCTCCCTGCCATGGGCTGTGAGCAGCCTGGGGTGACGGCTGGTGGGCCAGAGCCCTGGGTGCTGTGGCAGCACATGGGTACCATGCGTTCTTCAGTCACACTGGCCATTGCTGCTCCTGATGGAGCCAGCCCTGGGACAAGGAGACAAGAAGGGACACCTAACTACCCCACTGAGTGGCTAGGAGCACCAAGAGATGACCTGAAAATTCAAGAGGATGGAGCAGGATAGGAGAGGACTGAATTGACCCTTTTTTCCCCTTACCATTCACATGCTTACAGATTTTTATCAGACTTTCTCGCTGCAGGGCAAAGTGTTTCTTTATAGTTCCTTCCAAAGCACTGCTGCCAAATTCAGGCTGCGGTTGCAGCAGCTGTAACCCATCCCCCAAGGCCTGCCTGCTCTGATCTGGAAGCAGTTCGGCAGGAGTGCCTGAGAGCACTTGCGTCAGTCTGGCGGGCTTCGGTAAGTCAGACTTCGGTATCCTCTATGGCCCCTTCGCATGCGGTGCTGTGAGCATTTTGTTCAGGGCTTTTGACAGCTTTCACAAAAGCAGTTTGCCAAAATGCATGTGGTCATGGAAAAATCTCGCCACCGCACCCTCATAGCCTGGCTGCTGCAGAGCCGGGGACATCTGGGCTGTGTGGCACGTTTTGAGGCACTGTGGGCTTCCCCAGGGTCCTCTCCCCAGGATGGGATTTCCTGGCCAGTGGATGGAAACAACAAGCCATTGATTGATGCTCACGTGGTATGAGAGTTGGGCAGAGGAGGGCCAGGTGTGAAATCCACAGTATGCACCCAGCACTGCCAAGCCCAAAGCAAGAGTCACCTTGGTGGCAGCCCCAGGATGGTGCCACAGGCAAGCCAGCTCTGAGTAGCTCTGCCTTCCCCCAGGGCTGAAGACAAGGGGGTCACATTCTTGCAGGCAGAATTAGACATTCTCATTCCCTGTCTGGGCTATTTTTGTCTCTCTTTTTCCCCCCCTTCCCCAGCAGAGACTTGCTCATTTGTAATAGGAAGGTTCATTGTTTTCCCATCTGATATTTCTTTGATTACTTAAAAAGAAATCCCAGAGGCTTGTTTTCACAAAATAGTGATTGCATAATTGATGTGATTATGATGTATTTTGCTGTGTCACTGCAGCTCACTTGATTATTTTGAGAAGCTCTGAGCACTGTTAGTGCTGCCATGTGTTGTGCGTGCATGGCCCAGGCTTTCATCCCCCTCCACATGTATGCAAGAGCCTTTCAAACGCTGTTTCCTCCAGCGGGGACTGCACGAGACCTTCCTTGGCACAAGGAAAAGGCTGCAGATCCACAAAAGGCTAATACTAATGAAACGACAAATACTGTGGGGTGAGCTGCAAAGCTTTTTCTGATTTAAATAATGACTTGCTGTTGTGAATAATCCCCCTAAAATCAGATTTATCATGTGAATGAGTACACAGGTAAAATCATGGGGCCAAATTCCCTGGCTAAAAATGTACAGATAAAGCAAATGTAGACCAGCCAGGTGCGCTGGAAATAAAATTCTTCTGAATACAAAAACATTCAGCAGATTATTAATGGTAATTACTAATTGTAACCCAAAAATGTATCAGCTAGCTGCAGGTAGAAACATTTAAGAGCTCACCCAGGGAAGTGTTGTGAGAGAACATCACCTTCCCTTTTCTTGGCTCAAACTTTTAAATTATTTTCAGCTGGAGAGTAGAGACCATCCTAAGAGTCCTTTCTTTTTCCTGGTAACATTTTTTGCTTTTTTTGTGTGTATTCTCCTTCCTTTTCTTTTTAATTCAGGCATGAAACATTGACCTCAGTAAAGCTTCTTGGCCAAATTTCCGGATTTCTGAACCTTTTTTTTTTTCTCAACATGTGTGCAATTTTCACTATTTTTGCCCAGTGGTGACCTCTAGAATTCCAGAATAATTTTCCCTCCCCTTCCTGGTGCCCTCACGTGACCCAGGAACACAAACATCTGAGAGACCTCTGGGCATCTTCACATCTGTTGGTATATAAGATCAGAGCCATTGTGTGATGTATTTTTAACAGCAGGTGTTGGGCTTGGAGAAGGGTGCATTGGTTTTTGAGGAGCTGGGCAGAATCTGCACTTAATTCTTAGTTCCCAGGCTATTTAGGAACATCTTAAAAACACACTTAATCTGTTTGTACAAATTTAACATTGCAAAACCACAATAAGGAATTGCTAATCAAGTGCAAGCCTGGATTTACTCTCAGCTTTGCATCATTGCTGTCCTAAAAAACCAAAGAAAACCCCACCCAAACAACAAAAAAAACCCCCCACCATTAAACTTTAAAGCTGAGTCGAATATTCTAGTTTATCATTTATTTTCATGAAATGCTATTGATTGATTACCTGAAGCCTGTTAATTATTATTTAGTCACGGTTTTCAACACAAACTCCTTAAAGCAGCAAAACAAACAGTGTGGATGTTTTATCTTTTGCCAATTAACACAGTTTGAACATGACTTAAAATAGGCTGTTAACTCAAGGTCTGATTCACAACTGCATCTCTCCTAGTTGTGCCTCTGTAATCCCATTGATTTCCATGCCATTATGGGAACCGTGGTGCAAAATGAAAGAAATGTTTTTTTTTAATTGACAACCCTGCTCCATGTGTAAAGGAGCTTATGGCACACCAAAGCCACACATATGACTCTCTTCCATGGTCCATTAGTAGAAATTTAGCATCTAAATTAGAGAAACAGTATAAGCAGAGTGTTTTCCCCAAAATATCATTGAAATCCTATTTTCACAGAACTCTCAAATTTTTTTATCAGATAAATCTAAAATGGTGCTTAGTGTTCAGTTATCTGCCAGGTATAAATGGTACAAATGGATGATTACTTTAAATACATATTCTCTGAGAAGGGAGTTATGGGACCTCACAAAAGCATCAAGCTGTGACTACTTTCAGGAAATCACTTGGAAATAAATAAGATGATAAAGGTTGCTTGCAAGTCCTTAGATTCTCATTGCCTTTTTAGGCAGATAATTGAATCCAGTATGAGCTGTAATTCATTTCTGGTATCACTAAGGAACAAATTATTTATTATTTGGGAGCTGAGACTGAATGACCTGACAGGTTCTTTCAGTCACAGCATCTATGATTGTAATTCTCATGGCATCCATAGCATGGGTGTATCCACACTAAATTAAAGAGGGAGATTTTAGCCTAGTTGAAATTGGTGAGATTTTGTTGGTGGTGTTTTCACCAGGAACATGGGTTCATCTGTCTGCTTTTCTAGGCTACATTTGAATTTTTACCACATGACCTGTTAAGTTTCCTCTGACTGGAGTAAGAATAGCTATTTCCAAGTAGTTATTTTTAATAACATGCCATGTGTGGCTACCTCTGAAATGGAAGGCCCTTACTGTGGATTGACTTTGTCTGCTCTTGATTCATCCCAGCTGCTAGGTGTTGAATTTGTATCCTCCTTTATCCCAAATTTTAATATAGAAAGGCACTAAGGGGATGTGTATGGACCTGACATCCCAGGAGCAACCCCAAATCCCTGCCTCCTCCCAGCTGCCTCCTGCTGTTGCTGGCATACCCCCTGCTGTCTCAGAGCCAAGCAAATAGCAGCCAAACATGACCATATGTATACAGCTTGTTGCCCTGGTCAGGACCCACATGCTGCCCTCTCCTCGCCCTCTCCACCCACATCAGGTTGTATCAGGTGAGATACGTGTTGCCACAGTATCTGAATCCCTCTACTTTACATCTGGCAAAGCATGACTTGCATGGTCAGAGACATGGATTTCAGATGACTGAAGCTGTTTCTTGAAGGATGGGATACCTGCAGGTGAAAGTCCTTTTCTTTTCTTTTTTTAAGTTATCCTTATTCTACAATTGAGGAAATGGCACTATTGACTGTCTGGGCATATGTCAAGGTCTCATCCTTTGGGCTGCTGGCCTTTATGGTGCTGCAAATGCTGTTTCCAGTCCTGTGTGCTGCACTCCCAGAATAACACAGGACAACCGAGAAGATTTCATGGAGCAACTATGTGAAGAGCTGGAGGAAATAAGATCTCTGAAGGAAGGGCAAAAGCACTGGGGTTTCTTAGCCTTGAAAAAAATGCTAAAGAGTGACAAATGAATCTATGTGGAAGGCAGCTGCAGAGAGGAAGACTTATCTTGCATGTCAGTAGGGATAAAGCAAAGCTTGAGCTTCAGTGGGAGGAACTCATGAAGATTCAGGGTAGCAAAGCAGCAGAGCAGGTTGCCTGAAAAAGCTATGGAGGTCTTTAAGAAAAGGTCAGTCAGGACTGGATGACTGTAACAGCCCATTCTGCCTTGGGTTCTGGTATCTCCAGGGATCTCTACCAGCCATATAAGTTTTCAGAGATTCTAAGGAGAATAAGAGTTTTTCCATTCACTTCAGTGTAAATAGAATAAAAAACAAAGCAGAGGAGGTCTCTGTTTCAGTTGTTGTGCTACTGATAGTGGTAGAGAATGGATTTTGGGAAGCTATTTGTTAAGATGCCCAGGATGAACAACCCCCACAGTCTGTGCAGCTGTAGCTGCCCGCTTGCTCTTCTCCATCCGGTGCTGTGGAGTGCTCACTGTGCATCAGGTCCTATGTCCTGTAATGAGATACAGCAATGGACATCTTCTCCAAGCATATCAGACACACATCACCATTTTGCAAATGCAAAAAAAAAATCTTTAAAGTGGTCAGAAATACTTTGCAAACATTTCTATTCCCAGTTAGTTGTGTCCATAGGGCGTTATGAAACCCATTGTGATTGTGCAAATTTGTTTTACTCTACAACTGGCTTCATAACTGACCTGAACTGACTTGGAGTGTTTTTTAAGAAATATTATAATAATTAGAACTTCAATTCCAGAGATATACTAATGTACAGCTTGGTCTTAGCATCTTTCACAGCACAAGAACCATAACCAATAAAGCAGAGAAACTGTGGACAGTTATCCAGTCAAAGTAGTGGGGAAGTCACAAGAAGCATACAGGGTCCTTTCTTCTGTCCTCTTCCAGACTTCTGCTGTTGCCAAGTGTTGTCTCCCTTGCCTCTACTCTCTGAGCAAAACATCCAAGTGCTGGTAGAGCTGCACTCACCACTGGCCTAAATGTGAAACCTAAAATGTCTCTTCTGGTTTTTAGTACAAGGATAGGATATGGTGGCAGGGGAAGGGGCAGGTAAAATCCCAAGTGTTTTTAAGATAGGGTGAAAGATGAAGGGTGGTACCTGCAAAATAATGAGCAGGATTTGTTAACAGTGGATGCCTTGTGTTTCTATGAATGATGTTACAGAAGGTCCAAGGTAGTTGAGACCTGACAAACCCTATACACGCTGTCGCAACAAGGAAGTGTCATGGGAACACACAATTCCATTCTTGGACATTTCAAGCCTGACATTAGCTAAGGCCAAGCTCTTTAGGTTGCGTACTAAGGCTGCTGTGCTGAAAAAAAGGGCCAATTAGAAGAAAGCAGAAGGAAACAATAAGGATATAGAAAAGCATATGCTTTGTCCTTCAAAAAGAGTTTGCTGACCTGTGCAAGTTGGTAGACAGCCTACCTCTTGTCTCTATATCAACAAGTCCTCTCTTGTACAGTTAGTGCCTATGCTGATACTTTCAGAGAGGATAGAGTCAGAGGATAGCTCTCACTTTGGTTCAGTAAATTTACCACTAGCATTTTCATCCATGCTGATTGCACTTGATTTCTCTCCTACTTTCTCCTCACTTGGCCCAATGAGAACCTCCTGACTGGCCCATCCACAGGGACATCTTCAAGAGCAGGAGTACCTTCAACCACAGGAATGACTTGAGACTAGTGCATTTGGGATAGACAGGGTCCCCTTGCTTGAAAGGGATGAACCTCATTTCACACATGCTGCATGGGTGCTCTGACCACTGAACCACGGAGGTTCACCATAATTTTTCTTACTGAGTTTTGCATGGTACCTGATCTGGAAGGTGTGCTCTGAAAATGCATGTCAGGTCAGGCCTGGCAAGCAGGGGGTAATGCTTTGTTTGCAAATCCCAGAAAAGCTTAGATGTGATTTAGGTGCTCGGAGGCTCATGCTGTTAAGACCTTGGCAAGTTCTGGGCTGATATTTGGGAATTTTTCTGGCAGGGAAATAGACACCTCTGGGCGTATGCAGAAGCTCAATGGGAATGCAAATGGTGGTGCTGAGAAGTACAGCAGCAGGCAAGTGGTGCTAGGTGAGTAAACTTTTTTGTGAATCTAGTCCAAATCCACTGCATGTAAATGAGGATAATATCTGAAATGCTGGAACAGTGATCTGAAGAAGGTGTGGACTTGAAGAGGAAGACACTAATAAAACCAGGAGAGATCCAATGGAATAGAAAAATCCCATTTAATGAGCTCATCCAGTGAGGATTGTGTAGCAATATTTAATTCCCTGTTAAAAAACAGACCCTCTGCACCTGGAGCTTACCTTGAGTTACAGAGAAGGGTGGCTAGGACATGACTGGCAGAATCGATAATATCCTGAGGATGGGCTGAAATCTTACACTGCGTTCATGTAAAAACACAAATGCTTCTTTGCCTCTATCCAATCTTGATGCATAGAATTGCTCTGAGTTGCAAGCAGGCTAATTAATCTGGTCTGTGCCGCTCATCAAACCTTTCTTGTGGTAAGAGCATTTCTAGCTGGTTTAAATGAAAGTTCTTTTATTTTGGAGAAAATTGCCTTGTGTTTCAAGTTCCGGGTCATCCAATGGGATTTTGGATAGAATAAAGACACTCTGCTGCAGCATGCTGCCCATTTGAGGGGCAAAAGTGGTGCCTCTTTCACTTACTTGGCAGTAGGCGTCCAGATGGACATACAGAGTCATGGCACTTCATGGGAGCTCAGCACTGTTCATCTCATCTCTCATGGCCACATTGATGCTGCTCTAGTAACACCTTACAGGCTGCTACAGCTTGGCTGCCCTGAGAGCACATTGTGTGCCTATGACCTGTCTACTTTCCATCCTCCCTGCTGAGGCTCAGGGCAGTCAAGCTGGGCTCTGTTCTCAAAGGTTTTTTGCAATTTGGTTCGTGCAGCCAGCATCTGTTTTAAGTCCTGGCAGGAATGTCACACTTTACACTTAGAGTTAGCTGAATCTGAGCAAAACACTTTCTCTTATCCATTACTAAAAGTTGAGCTGCCGTTGTAGTTGCTAGCAAAACATGTTTTTCTTCTTGGCCTGTCTTTTCTTTTGTGTGGCATTTACATTTTGATGTGGAGAAGATCTTTTAGCATGCAAATGCATCTAACCTCAACAGAATGGTTCATGTTGGATGCAGTATGTTTGCACAATGATGTTCTGGAAGAAAGCAGATTTTCCCTGCGGTGTACAGATGGATTCACCTTAACCCCCAAAATGGGTGCTATTGTTGTTGCTTTTCTCTGCACACTGTAGAAGAAACACAGGGGAAGAGCAGACATGAAATAGATTTTTTCAAACAAACTCCAGACAGAACAATGGATGAAATGAGTCTCTTTAAGGTTTCTGTGTCATCAAATGTTACTGTTGACACTCTGAATGTAGCAATAGTTGTTACGCTAATTAGAGTGGTGTAGTTCTAGAAACAGGAACTGTGAAAAAAATGTGTCTAGAAGGTACTAATAATCTTTTGAGACCTGTATTTTTGCCATTCTTTATTATTATAATGAGAGCGTTAATGTGCAGAGGAGAAATCATGTGTGTCCTTAATAAAGAACGAAGCAGCACAGTTGTTATCATCTTGAGTATCATATTCATTTAAAATCAAGTAGACAACTCAAAGGTTAAGAGGTTTAATGTTCCTGAACTGTACAATTGAAGCATTATAGTCCAGGTTATTGTTGGCAATTATTCAAAGTGCTTGGGAGTTTTTATTAGAAATTTCATTTTCCATAAGAAAGTCCCCCACAACTTTCACCAGCATTGCAGTGTGACCATTTAACAACTAGATACTTCTGCACAAAGTGCATCACAAGATGTTGTCATGACATAATTCGCTCCCAGCTATTTATATGCTGTTAGATAACCATCATCAAACAATCTTCCACCTCTCTTAAGTTTTCATGCCACATCTTTCCAGTGAAAAGCAGAAAGCTTAAAAAGCTCTGTATTTACAGAATAATGTGATCTCCTGTGTGCATTCCTCCCAACATGAGGAGTATGCCATTTACTTGCAGCTTTTCCAAGCACAAGAAACAGACAGACTTTACTAAACAGCTAGTGCACCAGTAAGCCCATTGGACTATGATGTGATAAAAAACAATGAGCACAGAATGAACACTATGTTGAAGGAAGCCAGCTAGCCAGAAGGAAGAGAGGAAGCTTAAAGATGAAATACGGATAGTTTAGGAGTGTGTTGAATGCAAAGCTGAACTCCACGTCTTAAACACAAGCAACCATAAAAGCTAATGGATACAACTTTTTAAAATAAGGTCCCTCTAGTAAATGGGAGAGGTGGCCTACATGCTGGAAAAGATGTATATGAGCCTGAATCAGCCCAAGGAACTTGAGAACACTTTTGCAGGAACACTGCAAAACCTAAGAAATGCACTGACAGGAAGCTGACCCTTTACTGAAGGCCAAGATTCAGATTCTCTTGCCTGCTTTTTATGTCTTTAAGCCCTCCATGATATTCTAGAAGGAACAAAACTGCTGGGTGTTTTGTATGACTACTCTTCCACTTGATCAGTCACAGCTGTATTGTCTTCCTTCGGTCCCTTAGTAGAGGCTTGTTGGCAAACACATGTACTAACGGGATAGGTGTTCCCAGTCAGGTTCTTAAACTCACAGCCTTCTACTTTACTAGTTAATTTACAGCCAGGTGCCTACAAATCTAGACCTTTCAATTGTGACTGTTTAATCTGCTAATACAATTTATGGAAGTTACAGTTTGAGCAGCATCTGTCTGAATCAGCTGTATCTCAGCTAGCTCAGTTTCTTTCTAAACTCTAACAAAACTCAACCAGAGAGTGAATTCATTCCTGTTTAGGGATCCTCCCACAGCCCAGAAGGACCACTAAGCCAAGCTACACAAGTGTAGCTTCTTTGCCTTTATGGATATGCACATTATTCCAGTTTTACTTTATTAGTTCAGGATAATGAAGTTTCTTTAACCTTTGTTGCGATAGATACGTTTGTCTTTTCATAGCAGTATCCAAAAGTCTTTCCAGATCCTTTCAAACCCTTGTAAAATAAAAAGTCACCAGTACCTCCTTGTACACTGTGACCCATACGGAGACTAAACAAGCTCCATTAAATAATTTGCTGGTCAATAAATCAAGTGTTTTGGTGAACTGAGACAGAAATTTAGCTCTGCAGTAGAGTTCCCTCACTTGTCAACAGCACATCATGTCTCAGACTCAGTAGTTGAAATGTCCTTGCTATTACACAAGAAAGGACACTATCTGATGTAGCTAAGATGCAGTTCCTTCAGGATGGATAAAATAAAATGCCAAGAAAACAGGGCAGAGCAGAGAGGTGGAATGACAGACGTCACCTTTACCAACATTTTCCCTGATTCACCTATGCTGCAGTGATGAAGTCATATAGGAACCCCTTAACACGAGCTCCAGGCCTGTGTGGACAAGTAACCTAGAAACTAGAGTGACTCCGCAGGCTCTGACTGTTTCTTGCAAAAAGCTCCTTCAAGGCCCTGCATGGACCCTGCTGAGGGTGAGGAATGGAGGTTCTGGGCCCCAGCAGTACCATGCTGAGTAACGCCAGTCCATGGTGATGGGGACTGTCATGGGGATGCCTTCCTCATTCAGTAAGCGTCACAGATCACCAGCATTATAAAAAAAAAAAACCTGAAGGAGAAATAGCCATCTGTGCTCCTCTAACTAGCTGATTCCCCTGACCTCTGGCATGATCCCACCCTTGTCTGATTGACTCATAACCAGTTCTGCTTCATCCAAGCCACAGCTGCGTCAAGGCACAGTGAGAGCCAATCAACCCTACCAACTTCGTCTGTGTTTCATGACAGTTTAATCACTGAAGATTGTCTCCGTGTTGAAATATTTTCCCTTGGGGTTTTGGACAGCAGGATTATATCAAGGCAAACGGAACCAGAAAGTGAAAAAGGCACTTGCCCTCATTCAAATCCTTTGGAGTTGATACAAAACCACCACTTATGTTGCCTTTGCAGTGAGTATGCATACTTGTCATGAGTCCTCCACCTTGTGCAGTCATAGTGGCTCACAATACAGCTGAAATGGCTGCATTTTACATTCTTCTTTCATTGACTTCAGTGATGACATAAGTTAGAGGATACGGCCTAGAAAGATAGTCAGTCTCACCATCCACGTTAGCTGAAATGAGGAAAATGTATCAGACAGTGTGAACTGATGGCAAATATATTATTCCCTGGGCCAGATTCACTCTGATGGCAATCAGGAATTAGTACTGAGGTATTCAGAGTTAGACTGCTCCATAACCAGGCTGAGTGGGAACAGCATCAGAGGAACAATTTATATTCCAACGGTGCCTTTTTCAGGTTATAATACTGAGTGCATAGTGTCATGTTTACCTCCACATCATATTTTTATACTGTCTGATAGTATATAACTGATGTGGCTCAAATTGCTGTGTTGTGATTCACAAAAAAAAAACCAAAATAGAAAGATAATAGAATTGAGTACAGAGCACTGCTAATGTGAGACCTGAGTGCTTTCACCCTTCACTGGAACAAGCATCCAGAGATGCTTGTTCACTGCTTTTGCTAGAAATATCTAATCAAACCAATATTATTGATATGTACGACAAAATTATCACATACACAAGTAACACTGCTGTAAAGAAAATACTTTTTTCAATGATGTTACAAAAATTATAGGTCGCTGCATCCACCAAAGTTATTTTAGCAGAGCTATGTTGTTATCACTGGAACTAAGCCATGTTTTCATAGTCAAATGATAGGCCTTTTCTAAGGTCATGCCCACCCAGTACAAAGCCCACTAAGTGCTTCATTGAAAAGGCTAAATGGAATTCACATTTCTCAGGCAATCGTTTTATTATGATCAATATGAGTATTCACAACATAATTTTTAAAATCTTGGAAATAAAGCAGGCCAGGATCTAACAGCAATCATATTACATGTCACATTGAAAAGCTTGTGATTTCTGGCTTTCACTTCCAACATATAACATAACATACAACAAAATTAACATTTGTTACCTTACAAAAAACTTTCAATCACATGCTTCTGGCTTACAGTTCTGCAGAAAAAAAAAAAATCCACTTAAAAGTAATAGAAATCAAGATTTCACTTTTTCATACTGACACCTACCAACACTCATGTAACATTATACCTTATGTGAATGGTATGGAGCCTTTAAAGAAGGAACAACAAAATTTCAGTGCATTAATTTGAGATTCTTCAGACCTCACTGGCTGTTTGGTTTTTAGCATCTGGTTTAAGTAAATCTAGACCAAAACGTGATTAATGGATACATGAAATCAGACTTTCGTCATCCACCACAAGTGGATATTAACCAAACTAATAGATAACCCACAAAGATGTACTTCTAGGTGGTGCTAGGAAGGGCCTCTGCTCTACTCCTGAGCCTCTAGCTATTATCTCTATGCAGGAGATGGCTTTCATGCCATTGTAATAAACAGCCACCAACATCCTCCATGAGTTTGTTTAAACCTTTTCTGAAACATAAATACCTCAGACCTCTGTGACAGCCTGGGAAATGCATTCCCCAGTATAGCCATGCAGGTATAGAAAAGGGCAGAGAAATGCCAGCAGGCTGATATGTTCACATGGTCTTAAGACAACTTGTCTTAAACACACTGTTCTTTTTTCCCCCCTTTCTGAGATGGGTGATGAAATAGAAAGGATGCTTACTACAGCTACAGATTATATGATACTGCAGAGATTGCTGGCAGATTGGAGGATAGACCTGAATTCAAATTGATCTGGACAAGCTGAAGAAATGGGTTTGGAAAAAAAAAAGGGATAATTTAATAAAGGCATGTTCAAAGTGCTAAATTTAGGTGGCAATAGTCAACCAAAAGCACAAGACTGAAAAACCCTGGTTAGGGTGCTCTCCTTCAGAAAAGGAGACAAGCACTATAATGGCTCACAGGCTGAGTGACTCAACCCTGTCATGCTGTGGCAAAGAAGTTAGTCCTTGTGTTGAGTGTCTGGAGTATGCCCCTGTATGGGAGCACAGCTTGCTGGGCACCTGCAGGCATCTTTCTGCTTCGTGAAGCACTAGTCCAGCTTCAGCTGCAAGGATGCACTTAGGTTTGGCTACTGCACATAAAGAAAAGTGGGGACCTCTCAGGGACATCCCAAAGGCAAACAATCTAAAGTGTCCTTTGTGGTGGAACTGAAGAAATATCAGAAGAGTTGGGCTAGTGACTCCAAAGGAGAACCACCTTCAAGTATGTAAAAGGACATTGCCATGTTTCTCTTAAACATCTGACCCCTGTTTCTACCATATCAAGAAGCAGTAACATACTTCAATTGTACCCAGAAAGATTCAGGCTAAGCACTTTAGGAAAAGCCTTCCTAACACTACAGGCAGTGAACTGCTGAGGTTCACTGGCTGGCAAAGCAGTGAAGCACCTGTTGCTATAAATCTTATGAACCAATTGGACAAATGTGTCTCAAGGACAGCATGGATGTGTTGAGTTGGCCTTCCAAGTCCCTTCCAGCCTTTCCTTTTGAGGGGACTTACTTGATGTAGAGTCTTTGCAGGAGAGTTTCTTAGGACTACCCTGGGAAAGCAGCTCCAACAAAGAGGCTGCAGGATTATTCCCAGTATGTCTGACAGGGATGAAAAGCACCTCTGAGGGACAGGAGTCTTGCTGTTCAGATGGGCTCCTGGCTTGGTTCATTCTTCAGGCTTAGCCCACCACTGGAATCAAAGGCTAGCTTTTTAAAAGGCTTTTGTGGTATCACAAATGAGAAAAAAAAAAAGTTTTCTTCTTTTTTTTGAACACTGTAATTCATCCATCCTGGTACCACAATCTACAGGCTCAAATCACATTGCATTTATCAGTGCCACCTTCAGATGAAAATTTTTATTGTTTATTGACTCAAAACAGTGTGATAACAATTGCACTTGTTTACATCAGTGCATGCCAGGGAAAGTGAAGGGGCATAATTTGTAGTGTCTCCATTATTATTTATACAAATCTCAAATTTCATGGCTAGGAAGTATGGAATTAATACAGATAAATGGTAATGAACCATCACTAAAAGATTAAAACATGGTCCATAGTCCATGGCAATAAGTCTGACCCAAGAAGGGAAAGGTAGGGTTTGCATTCTCAAGAGGGCTTACGATTTTAGAAGAATCTTGCCATAGTAAAAGGATCTTTCCAGCTAGATAATGCCATTTTTCATTCTTGTGCACACATAGATCAAGGAAAGGCCATGAATCCATGGCTTATAAAGCAGTTTTTAAAAACTTCTTTATCTGCTTTGCTTTGGGAAGCGCTAAGAGCTGTTCTCCTTTGCTTTCCTTTATTTATTTATGAACCCAAAGCCTGGATCCTTTAGAAAAGGGGGGAAATTGCTTTGAAGTTAATTTTAGATGTAGAAGCAAACCCTGACCACAAAAATGCTTTCAAAGGTTCACAGTATTGTCTGAAGATTGAGTTGTCCTGACATTTCCTAATATCAGGGATAAGGCAAATTCCTTTCAGCTTGATGTGAGATATTAAACTTACTCAGATTTTATGGGTTAAAATTTGTATGTCACAATATCAAACTTTGGGATGACTTTTTCCTTTGTTGTTCTCAGTGTTTCTACACCCAAATCCTCCAAGGGTTCCTCTGAACTTCCATTCACCATGAGTATGTCTTTGCAGTTTTAGGGATTTAGAGCATAGATATCACAGAGGTAGTTTTATCACTATATCATGTAACCTTTTCCCAAGCAGTTACCTGACCACCAGACCCTGGGCGGTGTTTTCCCACTAATCTCTCCCTTCTACTGTGCTCTCCTCACAGTAGTGACCACCAGAAACGTTTTGGTTGTGCCAAAGCAACAACAGCATCTCTGCCTTAGCACTGCCACCTGGGAGCTGGATGCAACCAGGAGCTATTTGGTCTCCTAAAGCAAAGAGAACACTTCAAGTAGGAAGAAAGCTGAAAGCAGAACCAGGGGCAGAATTCGCAGCCATCAGAGCAGGCATGTCCTGGCCCTGGAGGAATGACACATGAGAGAAGGAAATGGACCCTCCTGCCTGACTGATGCTGCATAAAAACACGTAGGATTTACCCTTCAAAACTGAAGATAGCATCTTGAGGCAAACCAATGGTAAGCTTTTTGGTACAGTGTGTTGGTTTAGTAAGAGCTGCGGGGTAGCTGAGCCGTGCGGCCGCAGGCTGCGGACAGAGAAAGAAAGAAAAAGGTTTAAAAGTGCCTTTTTGAGTTGAGGTAAGGAAGGTTTAATATATATACATATATAAAAGAAAATAACATATAATGGACACTTTGCAGTTAACAAGAACAAATATTAAGCAGTAAGAAAAGAGCAATATAAAAAACAATACCAGAGAACAACAAGCGAGGGACCGAACCCAAGCAAAGTTCAAGGCGAACTGAGCTCCAGCTGAACCGCCCCCAACGGAACTGGCCCCTCCCCGGAGCTGGCCCGGGGGCATGATGTCAGCATGGTATAGAATTACCTGGCTCCACACAAAATTAACCCTGTCCTGGCCAACCCAAGACATAGAGAAAGATAAAAATATGTTATATGAATTGTTTTTATGTGCATATACATACAGCACTATGATTCAAAATTGGCCAGCCTATGGCTAGTATATGCTAGCATGCCATGTCAATGCTTCAGACAGATAACTGTTTCCAATGGCCATGAGGCTCCAAACTGTGAAAGCAGGGAATCTTTTTTTCCATTATATTGTTATTTCTTAAGCCGTATCTCAGCTAGTATATAAGTGTGGATATACAGGTGTATATAGGATATCACACTCTAAAAGGGAGTTATTTGCAAAAGTATTTATGTCTTTTTGTTCCAGGGTACAAACATCCCTGCAGAATCAGACACCTAACATCACTATTTGCTTCTATAAAGCTTGATCACTATTGCTTAGTAAAAATTATCTAATTTTTGGCTTAAAAAAATTCACTGTCTTTTTCTTGGGGCATTCTGAGATGCTACCAAACATTAAACTGAGTCATTTTTCTTATCACAGTTTAGAAAGAAAAATATTTAATCTTACATGATGGACCTTAAAGCCTAACTGAAGAACAGCCCCAAACATTGGTCTTTTGGTAAAGTGCAAGTCTTAAGAACAAAAATTAAACACAGTTACAATGAAAATACAATTCTTAACTCCCCATAATCTTCTGGCATTTCATAGAATCATAGAACGGTTCAGGTTGGAAGGGACTTCAAGGATCATCTAGTTCCATTCCCCCTACCGTGGCAGGGACACCTCCCACTACACCAGGTTGCTCAGGGCCCCATCTAACCAGGGCTTGAACACCTTCAGGGATGGAGCCTCCACAACCCCCCCAGGCAACCTGTTCCAGTGTCTCACAGTGAGTACATAGAAATTGCTGGCATCCACAGCTGGAGCTTTCCAGAAGTGAAGCATGCCCAGTCCTACCTGTGCCCAGAGTCCCTTGCTCACCTTCCCGTGGGAACATCAGTCCAGCAGTGTTTCCCTTCTGCCTTCAAGTCACCCACCTGCTCCAGCTAACCTGATACAGCAGAGGGCAGGCAGGTTTCTGGCCTAGCTTTCTCTCTTTTATAAAGAAGAAAAACTCTCAAAGCTGTCTTAAATAATGTCCACAAACTTCCAGAAATCCTGTTCATGTTTTCCCACTGAACAAGTGCCTTTTAAAAAGCAAGGCTGACCACATGCCCCATTCCCCTACAGCTCCCCACTTGCTCCCAGCCAGCAGCTCCCCACCAGCTGGGTGTACCTGTGCTCTCCCACAGACACACCACAGCCTCTCCTCCAAATGTATGGTCCAGAATATTTTTCCCTAAATGTAATTTATAGAAGGCTTTTAGATACCCTGGTCAGGCTCCCACAGCTTTAAAGGGATATTTGGCTGTATAGGAAGGACGAGGTGGAAAAGGATGTCCAAGTTGGCTCAGACTATTAATAGGAGACAGGGAACCTCTTGGCTCATGCCCAATGCAAAGAGTTTCCCACATGGATGGATCTTCCTCCTGGGACTGCCCAGGTGCTCTATCAATGATGCCATCAAAAAAGCATCACCATTCAACTGCAACCAGTTGGCAAGAGTAGCAGGACCATGGGAGATGGGAGGATTGACACCTACTTTGGCGTGACAAATGCCACATGCTGTGTCCACGCGGAGGAGGGCTGTGGTTTTCGAAGCTTCAGGTGGGCACCCAAAGGCGGTGTGTCTTACTCTAGGAAGGATTGATTTGATTGCCCTCAGCATGGAAACCCTTGTTATGGTGGTTTTGTATTTTCATTTAAAGGCATATTAAGCCATTTTATTTTAAAGTTCTATCAGATAAATTGTAAAGCAAACCTTTGAGCATGCTGGTAATGCATGCTTTAGGTTACTTTATCTCTAGGAATGGACCAAAGTGGTTTCTGTCTGTGTGTGAATGCCTGTGTAATTAGCCAAAAATACAGATGCAAATAAAAATAACCAGGCAATGAATGTAAATAATTAGGGCCATGACACACATCACTCTCGAAATGTTATTCCTGTACACTGGGAAGACACAGGGACTGTAAAAAGTTAGAGAAACCTCAACTTTCATTTCAGTCACTGGGAAGAGTTGTGGGAGAACACAGACACTCCCTCATTTTGGTCCCTGTCTAAAAAGGGAAGCAAAGGAGAAAAGCCAAGACCAATTTCCAACAGCTGAGAGCTCAGGAAAAGCCAAACTCAAGTCACCTGCTACTAGAGTAGATTTTCATGTCCCACCTGTCCAGACTGCAGGGGTGAGAGCCTGGGGCCACACTCAGGCATTTGGCCTCCCCTCCCGAGCATTTTATGTACAACTTTGCCTCATGGGCCAGGCTTCAGGGCTTGTACTTCAGGTAGTGCCTGCAACACATGAACATTAATTCCTGCAGACAGCCAGCCCTGTGCATGCAGAGCAGCCTCAAGGAACCTCCACCCAACATTTTTCTCCTTCCTCGCAATGTGGCATGACTGTGGCCACAGGTGCCTCTGCAGTGGTGGGGGGGAGGCTTGTGTAAACAGGTCTTCAGCCTTCCTTCTTTTGTGTCACCTAGCATGAACCAGGACATGCTGTGACAGCACAGACTCCCACTCCCAGCAGTAGCCCCTGCTACAATCACTGGAGTCATACCAGCATTAGTAATGATGGAAAAATTCAAGGGGGAAGCCTGGAGGGCAGTCTCCCGAGATACTTTCTACAGATGCTTTCCCAGAATGAGACAGTGGTTTCACAATATTCAATGGTCTGTTTCTCATCTACCCAGATACCGAGGTTAGAGGAGCTGCAGGCAGCCACTGCTGGCACACCCGGGCAATGTCACATCTGCCAGGAGATGTGAAGGAAGCGAAACACATGGCAATATGACACTACCAGAGAGACCTATAGCTGTAATATTTATTAACACAATTTGTGAAGCTGATGACACCTACCACAAATCGCAAAATAAAACAGAAATATGTGGAAACTTACAATTGGTGTAAACCCTTGTTACGTGTTATTGCAAAGAAGGACAAGCATTACAGAAATGTCAAATATATTTTTTACTGTTCCTAGCCTTATCTCTTCTCCAAAGAGTAGGCTGGAGCCCACCAGTAGAAAGGACACTCCGCAGCTTCCCTAGGCTCCTTCTCACTCTGCTATTTTCATCCCCTTCACCTTGTTTTGCACCAGGAGGTGCAACTTCTTTTTGGATCCCAACAGGAAAGGCACAAACACTTTCAAGACAGATAGCTATTAATAAGATCACAGGTAAGATGACCGGGAGTTATAAAACCCAATGCCCTGTGTGACGATAGGGAGCCCACGATGGTGAGATGGGCTTTGGTGAGAGTGTGCGGCTCCATGTTCCCGTGCACTTTGGCAGTGCCCAGCTAGTGGTACAGGTTCACTCGTCTCGCATGGGAAGAGAGGGTGAATCCCTGACCATCTGGGTAAATCCTCAACCAAGCTGGTTTTCCATGTATTCCATGTTTCCATAGCAGACTGTTTCCTGGCATCAGGAATGCCAGAGAAGTCATGACAGGCAGCCCTGTCCTGCTGGCTGGAGAAAGTCCCAAGCACAGAGGCTGACATATTCTTTCTGAGTCAAATCTCTCCATTATCTCCTTCTGTGACATGAGCTACAGCCCCATGTCACACTGGGTAGCGGGGAACAGAGTCCAGCAAATCCTATGGGAGGATGGGGCTGTGCATTGCCCATGGGGTATTCAAGGGATGCTTCTGTCCTAGAGAGTGGGATGCAAACAGTGCCAAAATCCTTTTGCATCATTTGGTCTGTAGCAGCCTGGCTGCATATCATTTTTCTGTAGAAGAATAAATTGATGGGACCACTCAAAAATAAGCCAGAATTTTGAAACATAATTTCTGGACCTCGAAACACAGTCAGTTTAATCAGCAATTCTCAACTGCAATGGCATTGGATCAGTCCAGTGGTTCCCGAGGTTTACACTCAGCTGTAGTTTTGCTTGGAAACGTCACTGATAGCAAAATGGACAACAGCTAATTTTTGAAAGGGAGAAAATTACTTGGTTTCCCCTCTGATGAACACCTCTGAGCTCCAGCACTGAAGGGGGAGGCAGGTTGGAAAAAAGAAATTAGTTGTGCCAAGCGTCTCCCTCCTTTTGCCTCCGCCCTCTCCAACATTTGCACTCCCCAGTGCAAACAGTGTGCCACAGCACCTTTCCACTCTGCTCCTGCTTCAGGAAGGACACGTATCTTGAAGCAGTCACTGTGCTTGAAGCAAAGGGTTTCAGCTGAAAGCACAAAGGAGGCATGGGGATGTACCAAGGAAATTTCTGCATGCTAACATATGCGTGTACATATAAGAGAAAGTAAGTGATGTAGGGGCGATGCCACAAGAGCACAGGAAATGCTTTGCAGCTTCTGCAACTGGTTGGTACTGACTGGAGATGCAGGCAGACTTTATCTCCACTTGCAGAAGTTTTTCCCCATGCACAGTCTTCTTTTCATTCTTCTTTTCATGCACAGTCACAGGACCTGCATACTCTAGTTCAGAAGGGCGTCTGGTGAGAGAGCCATTCATAGCATCCCATGTATGTAAGCCCCAGCCTACAGTCTGTGCTGCAATACAGTTCATTGTTACCAGTCACCACACCTCCTTCCCACCCCTCAGCTATGTGGTACCTCCAGTTGTGAAGCATGATGTGGGATGTGGATTTGTATCCTGAGACAAATGCATTGAAGATCTCCATGCATACATATCGCTTACCATACCATACACTTACCACTAATTTGGGTGAGCAAGGAATCAAGTAACCGATTCTCAATATGACCAGCACTGCCAGGGGTAGTACTTCTGAGCACGTTTGCAGAGCCTTGTGCAGTGTTCAGGACCCCAGGCAGGACCAGGGAGCACGACCCAGTGACTGCTCGTGTGCAGGGTGACTAGATGTGCTGTACATGTGATGTTGAGTCATCTGCACACATGCCAGTGGCCAGATAGTGCACCCCAGTCTGTCTGGCAGCGAGGCGCAGGAGCTGCTGACCAGGGAGGATCTCTTATGAGTGGGTACCTAAATCTATCCCCATGGGTTCATGCCTCAACACATCGCAGACTGCCAATACAAAAGCAGCTTGCCATCTTTTCACACTGTCAACTGCCCTGCTACCATGCAGCTAAGTAATGCTTGCTAAGCCAAGGTTTCATAGTGACTATTTATGGACACACATTTTATCTTAGGTTATTACTGGTGTTACCAGCTTCACTGGCTATAAATTATTCCAGAAGCTTTATAGACAGTGACATGCAAATAATTGTTATTTGATCATTTTAAATGTTAGATTATGATCAAGTCTTAATATCTCTGTGATGATAGAGATATGTTATTGTTCAGTACATTATAATTTAAGTAACAAGGTTTCACCTACCCATCTTCTAAATACTTTTGAAATAGAAATATTGACAGAAAGCTAACTATTTTCAAATGCCATAAATTTCCCCAAAGTCCCTCTGTACAGTTTACAGTTAATTTCGCAGTCAACTGCAAGCTGACTCCAAATCAATGATCTGATTCTTTTTTATGCCTGTGTTTGCAGAAGATATATGAACTAGTGGCTAAAGGAGCTAAGGATGCATTAATGACATTTTACAAGTCCCCTGTGAGAATTTATCTCAAATGCTGTGTACCACTTTGATGTCCCCCTTTCATGAAGGAGCTTGAGATGGTGCCCACAACTGAGCAGAGTCAGATTCTGTGACCCTGGAAGTGCCTTTCCAGTCTTGACATTCCATGTGCCAACTGGCATATGAGAATGAGCTGCATTGATTTTTTTTTTTTTTTGCAACTATTCAAATAACTTCAAAAGCACAACCTCATCTTAAAGCACAGTAGTCTAGATTTAGCTCAACTATAGGACATCTCATTTGGGTTAAAACTACTGATTGGGATTAGGGCAAGGACACAGCTGGGTTTCTGGAGTCTAACACACTGGCATTTGAAAATGCATTGCAGTTATGTCTCAGTGAGGCAATTTCTCAGCTCCACTGAATCATGGGTAGTTTTACCACTAGTTTTAGTGGTGCAAGATTATCACCTCTAGAATTAGTTTAAATCAATGTAATTAGCCATATTTGCAATGATATCACTGAGATCAGAATCTGGACTTTGTTTTCTTTCTTGGTAAACTAACAGATTTAGAAGCAGAATCTTAAATTCTTCTAGAAGTTTGTGGAATTCGGTCTCCAGGCCCTTGTCTTCAGCACCACCCATTGCTCTGTTTAGCATCCCAGCTCTCCCAGTACGGATTCCAATTCCAAGGCCACTGCCCCAGATCCTCTCCTGAAATGGCTACTCCCATCCAGGACGGAGTCTGTGCAGTGACCCAAGGTGGAACAAGCTGTCTTGTGCTGGCTGGTCCGTGGTAATCCTCTACCCCCGCACACCAAAGGCATCTGTTCCCATCAGCCTGATGAGAGGGGTAGTGGCTTTTGCAAAGCAACTGAGAGGCAGCCTGCCAGGAGGGATGCAAGGCATTGGAGATGCAGGCTCCCAAAGACCCCAGAAGCATAGGACACAAAGTAATCACCTGAAGGTGCTTGTGCTTTGCCTGGCCTTGCTGGTCTTTCTCTTTTTAGGGCTCTTGAGGGGGTGTTTGTAGCATATAACCCTAAGCATGTTACACAGTGCCCAGGTTAGAGTACCAGCTATCCTGGTCACAGATGCAATGGCTCCTCCAGTGCACCTTCACTTGTCTCCTGGCTACTGCGTCCAGCCATCCTCCAGGGTGCCTTCTCTCCCCCATGACTGTGCAGGAGAGCCTGCCTGCCTTACTTCATCACCTGCACTGTGTGCCTCAGATTGCATTGTGCATGTACCCACGCACAAATGCACACCCCTTCTCCCCTTTCACCTCCTCCCTTCAGGTTCAAAAGCAGCCATGAGTCACTAGAAGTGTACCCAATGATCTCAGGGCCACAGTACCAAACGCAAAGCATCGCAAAGCAACCTTATGTGAGAGCTGGGGATCGAGCCAGCTAAAGCCTAACTGGTCAGATATTCGTATCTAGGGTTTCATCCATTTTCACAGCGTCTTCCAAGCAATAGTAGTTCTTTGATGTATGAGTTTGACAGGCATTCAAATTTTGAAGTGGTGCATAAAAATTTACATCTGTGACATGATGTGTCTGAGTGAACAAAATGCAAATAACTGGATTGTCATAAGACAGACGGAGACGTTATTTGTAGTTTAAAGGTTGCGTTTAATCTACAGATGTATCTGGCATCAATTGGACTAGAGAAGTGTAATATGATCACAGAGCTGGAGCATGAAGTGTTGCTATTGGTGCTGTTTGTGCATCATTAAAATGGACAGAGAAACTCAGTCATTAAGGAAGAACTAAACTGTCCTAAATACCAACAATATTTCAGTGTCCATATATGCCTGCATGCAAATGTATTTAAATTGGCAGTAGCAGATGTTCGATTTTCAAGGAGTAGTAATACTGGGCCTCACACATCAGTGACTTTTGTGTGAGGTTTATGTTAGAAACAGATCCAGCTTACACCACTGCAAATGCACAGTAAGTCTCACTGTACTCTGACTTTACATCTCCACAGTCAGGATTTTCTTCAAGGCTTTCTGAGGCAGGTAAAGCATTTCTTTCCATTTATATACATTTTGAAGTAATGCTAGAAATTATTTTTAATAATACAAATGCTACCCTGTATGGGAGCAGAGCTCTCATGATGCAGTTGAGGGCAGTAAATGCTATTTTCTACCGAGATGAACAGGTTTTGCAGGCTGAACGTGCCTGAAGGCAGCTGTACTCTACACACCCAATTTTTTACAAAACACAGCAAGACAGGTTCATGTCTGGTGTAATCCCTTTGCCTCCAGAACATTTCCATCTTGGCAAATTGATCTTAGAAGGGAGTAGTATGCTGCAGCTTTCCACTCGGGGGCCAGTTTTTCTTCTATTTCCCCTAGACCACATCAGCTTCCTGGGCTTGGCCCTTTTGTTCAGATGGGCAGGACGCTCTACAGGGTCAACTTAGGGCAGTCCAAGCAAGAAAAATAACACAAAACTTCTCCAGTGGAGAACTGGTGCAAAAATCAGAGATAAGCAAGACATTGTGGTACAGACCTTGTTAACAGGCCCTGTATGGAAGTGGTTTTGGCTGGAATCTCACTAAATAGTACTTTTTTTTGTGGCTTGGAGCTCCCATGCTTTTCCACACATGCAGGCGATCTCTTGTGCATCACAGGGAGGTGTAAGCCAGACCTGGAGCCTCATGCTACTTTAATGTGGCAGCCTTAGGTTTGGATTCAGTTTGGGATTTGGAGCGTTAGTTAGGAGTTCATCCACAGGAAAACATGGCCAAGTTCACTGCTGCTTCTCTGTGTCACGGCAGCCCTCGTTTGTGGCTGTGCATGCACCTCACTTCTGCTACACCCATGCAAACCGTACCTTGCCACAGGAAACGAGCTGATCCAGTTAAAATTCTCCTCTCTCCCCGTCAACACACAGAAATGAAGACAGAAACTGCTGCCTCCACATTGCTCAACACACTGAGCATTTGAAAAGGCTTTTAGGTGAACATGGAGCCAAAGTGTCTGTCTCCACCCACCCTCCTTTTGCCAAAGAGGCAAGAAGAAAAAAAAATATAGCCCTCATCATTGTTCTCTGATTTCAGTGGGTTGTTGAATATGTGTGCATGCGTCTGCAGAGTTTCTGCTATAAAACACCTCCCTGTTTTGGAGGGGAAGATGTTCCTTTCTGTGTGCACAACTGACTCACAGACTTGTCTGTCCTGCAGGAAGAGTTGCAGCATTAACTTTGAATACTTAGATATTCAGTGATGAAAAAGCACATGCCGACATGGGGATGTGGGGAAGCTCTTTTTACGCACGTAGAAGTTGGGCATGATTGACAGATTGCAACCTCAGTCCTGGAAATAGTCTTTTGAGGCTTAATCCAAAGAGCAACAGAAGCATCATGAAGACTGGTCCTGCTCTACTGAAAAGTCAAGCAGCCAGCTGCAGGTGTGAAATTCAGGGTGCCAAGTTAGACTCTAATGATCAAATTCACAGCTGTAGAAGGCTTTGGTGCAGTCAGCTGGAGCTGCCAAAGACAGAGGCACATGTAAAGCAACGTCCTCCTCCCAGGCAGCCGGAAGATGCAGCTCTCAGGTGGCAGCTCCCCCTCCAGTATCAGTGCCTGATTCAGGAACAAGGCAGTGTCCTGGCCAGTGCACACACGTCTCTTTTTGATTACAAGAAAGGAGGATGAAATGCTGATAGCACCAGCCTAGTGCTTATTCAGGAAGAGAAAAACCTAGACACCAGAGCTTGCTCAACCTGAGAGGATTCAGATTCACAGCTCTGACCTGGTGTAAGCTCTCCGGGGCATTTAAAGCATCTCAGGGGACTATGACCTGAACACTAGTTAAGCTCCATAATAAGCTGCATAGTGTGCTAATTTGGGTATTATCCTTAACCTCCAGTTTGTAACCCGTAAGTACTCAGGCATGCTTTCTGCCTACATTCAGAAATTACAGATCAAAGCTGTGGTTCTCAAACTGCTCAGGATCAAACTAGATCTCTTCAGGAGGTATGATGAGAGATGGAGTTGTAATGGGGCAAAGGATACAATGGTATAGGATGCATTTCTTTCACTCAAGAAGTTGATAAAAACATTGTCTGTAAATATTCTTCACGCTGGCATTTCTGATACAAATAAGTTACAGTCATTACAGATAAAGTATTTCATTTTGGAACCAGAGAAAGAAATCTGAAAGGCAGATTTGCCTTTGCTATTGTTCTGCAAGATGAGGTGCATAGCTAGAATTCTTCTCTAAACCTTCCAGCAGGAGATATACACCTCCATATATATGGCATGAAACATCCCTGTGAAAGCATTGCCTCTGTAGAGGAGCAGAGGTAGATATGATTCCCTTCTGAGAGTCAGAAGAAAACCACTATATACCAGTCATACAACTGTGATTTTCACTGCTTATTTACCCATTATTTATTTCAGTAATGTCTTCAGCTTGGCTTTCAGTATCAAAAGTATCTAACACCCCATCTTTAGGAAATATCTTTCTGTTCTTCAAGACACTGAAGGAAAATAATGTTTCTCTAGATGCCAAACTTGTGGAAAATACAGAACTCATCCTATCTCAAAATGAGTTAAATTTCAAAGCAAGTAATCAGTGTAATGCCAAAAAAAAAGAGTGAATCCTCACATTTTATTGTCAGTTATTTACATTAGTTAACTATTTAAGAAGTTAATGGCTTAATTGCCTACAAAGAGGCAGGCATGCTGTAGCATCCTACATTTCTTGAGTAGACTGGGGTTTGTATTCCTCTGTAAGCTCCCCATAGCTGAGACATGCGAAGGACTAAGTCTAAGGCTTCACTGCTGTCCTACGAAGGTCTGGTGACATTAGCAGATCCTTAAGTGCAATAGGAAACCAGACTGACTTTAGCTAAACTTCAGTGACATCAGCTGATGTTTTACCTGCCTAAATTTAGAATATGAAACATTTTCAATGACCTAGCATTGATATAAAACTGTCATGTTATTTTAAACTCTGCTCTGAGTTGCACCATTCCCAAGCAGCCAATGTAAAGTTGATAGCTTGCAGTGCAGGATGACTCATCCTGGGTTTGACCATAGTGATATTTAGAAGTTTGTCCTGCTAAGGGCTGTCTTCTTCCTGAGGAAAACTGTTCATTCACCTTTGAAATATAAACATTATTGGGAAAGTGAAGAAATGGCAGCTGACTTAGGAAATTGGGGACTAATTAGAGTGGGCAGTATTTTTTCATCATGACTTTGCTGGATGAAAAATGCAGATTAGTCAATACTGAAACTTTCCAGGAATGTCCCATTTCACCAATTTATTTTCACACACAAAACTGAGGAGAGATTCCCTACAAATTAAAATACTTTGTTGTTACATTTTCAAAACCAAGGATTCAGTGTTTCTTTACAAAACAACTTTTTGTTTTGAGATGCCTTTCAACCTTCTTTGAAATAAAATTGAAAACATTTTTTAAAATCTCAATTTCAAAATAAAATAGTTCATTTGGGGATCAAACAGAATATTTTATTTAAGTGGTCAGAAAGGCTTTTTATTCTTTGGAGCTGCTGATGAATCAGAAAAATTCTTTCTTTCCATGACTCTGATATATGCTGTGTTGAAGCTGCTTTGATATTTGATATTTATTACCTTAATCTTATTTGTGCCTTAGCATTACTGGCTGTAATGGCTCCATCTTTGCCTGATGTTAGAAGTTTAAATGATGTGGCTCTGAACAGTGCTGGGATGGAAGCCCACTCAGGGATCATGAATACTGTTGACAGAAACCGAGCAATTATGATGGGACTGCTGACCTGGCAGACAAAAAAAGAATAATGATCTTGGTCACAAAACATGGCCATAAGTAGAGGCTATAGGAACAGTGAATCTTAATTAGAGGAGAATCTGAATGTAGAAGAAAATAAACAACACAAAATAAATTGAGAGATCTTATGGCATTCAGATTAACTTTGAATCTATTTAAAATTATATCTGAGAGCTGATGGACAAGGTGTCATATTTTCCGTAACTAATAAAAGTAGTCTTGAGCCAGAACTGATCTGAATTTAGGTATTTGCTTTTAGCAAATAACATATGTTAGTGCTTTGAATACGCTGACTTGTGACTACAGGAAAGCTGCCCATCGTCTGCATTTTATGAGTACCTCTCTTTTTTTAATGCAAACACTAGGGAATGTTGGTCTTTGTGTGGCTGGTTTTCAATGCATTAAGAAAAATACATTTTTTGGAAAAGAAAAGGAACCTTTTGCCACCAGAAACCCAAAATTATCACATTAGGACCACCCTGGCTGGCTTTTCTGTGCAGTTCTAGCTTCAAGCGAGTAGTAAGGATATAGGAGGTTTTGTTTAAACTGAGAAAACTATATAGGTTTGTTTCTTTGTTCAGCTTTAAAATAGCAGTCCTTATCAAAGTAACTAAGTATCATACAGCCTTTATTCTTATTGCTTAGAGAAGTGTTATCTCCCATTTTCAAAGAGAAAACAGAGTTTGACTCAAGGAGAGAGCAACTTCCCAAACTCCAAAGGTTAGGAAAGGAACCAAAGTCTTTGGACCTTCAGTGTGCTCTGACAGCCACAAGCCTGATCTTCCTGGCAAGGGCTGTTGCAGGCATCAGAGCTGCAAATCTGCCCTTTTCTTTTGATACTTGTCTATGGGCAAACCCCTGAGAGTGACCAGCCATGAAATTCCTATGCAGTTCTACATTTGGATCCTGAAGCTGCCCTCACTAAGCTTCACAATTTGGATTCAAGCATCTATTTCAGGGCTATTTATACTTACACAACAAAATCTGAACACATACCAGCTAAGCCTTTGAACTGTATCCCTTCTTCTTAGCAGTCTAGTAATCTTCCCATGGTAAATATGTTAGATACAGTGATCACTGTTAGACTGGGTTCAGCCAGTTCCATGTGGAAAATACCAGATGTTGAGATACAGAGAAGTGTGACACCTAACTTTAGCAGGACATATTTTTTGAAACGGGCTTTAATTCTAGCTACAAGGACAGCATAACCCTGTGTTTCAAGTGGTAAAAATGGTGAGGTCAGGTCCTCAAGACAGAATTTCAAGGTCAGCTACCTACCTGCTAATTAATCCAGAGAGCTGAACAAATAGTCTCAGAGCAAACATTCACAAGGGACACAGAGGATATGAAAGGAGAATTTTCTTCAGTTTACTCCTACTTGTGTTTGGTTTCACTACTCAGGTGGCCATAGTAACCTCCTCTCTATCTCATTATCAGAAAGTAAGGACAAGAGGTAACGGCCTCAAGTTGTGCCAGGGGAGGTTTAGATTGGATATTAGGAAGAAGTTCTTTACTGAAAGAGTGTTTAGGCATTGGAACAGGCTGCCCAGGGAGGTGGTGGAGTCACCATCCCTGGAGGTGTTCAAAAAATGAGTAGATGTGGTGCTTCAGGATGTGGTCCAGGGGTAGGGAGATGTTGGGATGAAGGTTGGACTTGATGATCCTAGAGGTCTTTTCCAACCTAAATGATAGACTCATAGAATCATTTAGGTAGGATTCTATGATTCTATGCCCTGAAAAGTTTACGCTCTGAAGTTCTGCCAAAATGCTTTGGGGTGCCATGGGGAGCTCACATAAGGCTCAGCTCCTTCCAGGGAAAGGGCCATATTTTGGATGCATGGTCATCCCACATCTCCATATTGCTCCATCCAAGCATGCAAACATCCCACATTGCCTGGTCCATATGTGAGCTTTTAGCACTGCTGCAGTGTGCTTAGGTGTGTGCTTCAGAGTGACCAAACATCAGGGAAGAAGAGCTGGTGGGTGATCTAGGTCACCATCTGCCAACATGGGAGTTTTCCCTGCTTTGTTGTCCCATAGGAGAGGGTCAAGTGAAGGACACCTGATTTGGAAATCTTGTTTAATTTCTCCCCATTGCTGTGAATACTGCTTGCTTCAAGTTATCTGGTACATACTTCTGTCATCATGACTAATGACCTGCCAGAAGAAAAGGAAAAAGACATATAAAATGGAGCTGCATTCAGGGGTAGGTAGCTGTGCCTTGCTCCTCCAATTTCCTCGCAGGCAAACTGCAATGGCACTCATGTGTGAAGAAGTACTTTGAAACTTCACATTCAAAAGCTGCCGTTTTCCCTACAGTATTGTTTATGCAGTGGTTATCTGGAAATGGTCTAAAGCTTTACTTGTGCCCCTCAAAATAACCCAGGCTTTATTTTAAAATGTGTCTTTTGATCAAGAAGGCAACCAATACCATTAGCAGAAAAGCAATTTATTTAGATGGTAGCTGTTTGAAAACGATGTTCTGCTCTGAGTTTTTGCTGGACAAAACCATATATCTCCTATGTAGGTAATAGGAGTCCATACATCTGGCACAGCTTTCCCATGTAGAGCCTTCACAGTCCTTACAGAGGGTACAGCTACTAGTCCCTTTTACAGCACAAAACACTGAGACACAAAGGAACTCATCCAAGCTAAAAATTCACTCCAGCTCTTCTGCAAGCCAGGCCATCAAACAATCTGCTGTTCTTCTCTGCCTCACCTGCAAGAGATTGGAGGCAAGTGAGGAACTAGTCATTTTCCCTCTGTTACATCCAAGAGTTAAGTTCTGTTCACTCTGATCTCTGGACATTAAGAATCACTCATGTCCATGTGGAGTCACTGCTTGTCTCCTGCAGGGCTGTATGGGCCATAGTAGTTTTGGAACAGCCCGCTTGCACTGTGGCTTTGTTACTCACTTTTTTTTTTAATCTCTCTTTTCTTTTTCCTCACAGATTTTGCAGCAATAATTGAGCCCCTTTGGTTCGTCTCTGAGGACGGGAAACTCAATGACTGATAATTACCTTGCATACCATTCAATGAAATTGGAGGAGCACACTAACATCCATAATCTAACTCTTCTAGCTTGTTAAGCCCTAGTTCTGCATATTTCCAAGTGCTAATATTCAGACATAAATGGAAAAAGGTTAAAAGGATTCAGTGAATTTGTAACAAACATGCCCTTTGTATATATGAATTCTGAGTCATCTCTACTGGACATGGTGTATTGGTTAATCTTGCTATGAATACCAAAATTACCTCCTTGTTAGCAGGACTTTTCATTGCTGTTATTACTGTACCCCAGTGGAAAGGGCATTGACTTAGGTGCTAAGAGACTTAGTTTCTCATCACATCATTGCTACTGTCCTGCCATTTGCCCTAGGAAAAATTCCTGCTTCTATTTATTCTTCTCTTTCTTTTCCCATCTCATACTTGTGTATCTAGGGGTGAAGCTCTCTGGGACAGAGAACTCCTTATATACTCAGTGTCAGGTACAAGGAAGCCTGATCTCAGCTGATATCTTAATGAAGTAGCAACAAATACCAAACAGTGAACTGTTAAATGAAAAGAAGTTCCATCCAAAATTAATGAACATACTCAAAAACAAGCATGCTCTGTCTAAAATTTAAACCAGGTTTAGCAACTACAGTTTCAGCAGTCTTAGGTTATCTGGTGCAGGAGATGACGCATTCTGCAGCAGCTTCCCCTACATGTTAAATATGGAGGCCTTTAATAAATAAGCAATGAACAAAAGCTAACACGGTTGAACCCACATCTTTTCAGTTTTACTTTCCTTCCAGTCATCCTGCTTTCATCCTGTTACTTTCCATGCACAGCAGATTTTTGTACTGAAAATGACATACAAAAAGTCAAAGGGAGAAATTGTCATGGGGGAGGAGTGAGAGGTGATCAGAGGTTACCTGGAGTGAAGGTATATGAGTTCTGCAGCTGTACTGAGAGAGAGAGTGATCAACAATTAAAGAAAAAAAGTGGAGAGGGGAGGAAGAGAGAGGCAGCACTTTATTTATTAAGTGCCATCAATGTTTAAGGCATAAGGCAGAAATTCCTGAACCAAGCAATTCATAGTTTAAGTGTTAAATTGTACCTTTAAGTGGAAAAAGGCCACACTGAGGCCAAGAAACCACTTACTGAGATTTCTCAGAATGTTTTCCAGCAACGCTGGGGTCTGCTTTCCTCCCACCACTCCATTGGAAAAGAAGGGTGTCTCCATAAATCACATCTCCCTTAGAGGCTGGTTTCATACACATGGATATCCTCTGCTCCCTCTGTGGCTGCTGCTTCACCACTAGAGCTGAGCCTCTGCAGGACTCCACACTCTCAGGAAAGAGTCAACAGCAAGAGAAATGTGGAGGGGGCAAGACACTGACAATCTAGCGAAGGACTGAAACCATAAAACCATTTCCCCCTCATGAAAAGGACCACAGTTGATGGGTGACAGATAATGTGAGCATACAGACTATTAAGGAGCTCCATTTACCATAGTTAAACTGTCCTCTCTCCAGCTAGATCTGTTGTTTGTGTACACCTTTTCATCAGAAGATACCCATTGTTTTCTGCAATTCTGGCTTTTGGTTGTTTTGGGGGTTTTTACATTTATATGCCTGTAGCTGATGAAATTTGGTCACCACTGGCTGGACCTCAAATATCTATGGCAAACTACAATATTCACCTGTCTTGGCTAGCACAGGGCAATGGCCTTTAGATCATTTAAACCCTTCGTGATCCCATCCTAGCATGCCTGGGTACCTAAGGGTTTCTCTGAAGTGCAACAACTTATGTGGTGGGGCAAAAAGCATGAGAAAGGCGTTGTGTTCCTGTCCTAAGGCCTGATCCACCTTACACAGGTACAGCTCTACCATGGAGGACTTACACATCACAGGCATCAAGTTGCTCTGTACTAATACCTTGACATCTAAAAAGCAGAAACAACAACAACAAACAGGGAAAGAGTTACGGGTAACCCTCTCAGTGAGGATGTGGGGTGGGAACATGACATGTAAAACTCTCTGAAGCCTTCCTAGTGTCATTCTTGAGTGTGGAGCCCATGTGAGGCACAGAACCTTGCCTCTTCCTTTCTCCCTCCTCAGCACCTTCACATGCTCTTTGGTATTTTGCCCATGTTGGTAATGAAAAACTTACTTTTGTCATCATCTAAAAGCACTACCATGCATTGGAAATAGAGAAAGAAAAGAAAAATATGACCCTGTAAGCTGAGAAAGCTGCAGAAAGGTAGTGAGCCATCCCAATGGACCTCTTGGAAGCCTGTTCTCCTACCACAGAAAGCAGATAAAATCTGGCTGAGGACAATCATATTTGGCCTAATATGACCCCTACATTTAGAGTAAGATTCAGAAAGAAATATGTGGCCTTGCAAGCACAGAAAGGTATTAAGGCAAAAGAATTTGCTTCTGGTTTACAGCTGTTGTCCCAATAGTTGTATATGCACCAATAAAGTATTACAACGGTCCAGAGAGGCTTATTTGCCAAGCCACAAGCACATCACGCTCCAGAAATAAACAAGGGCCGAAAGAGGAAAAGTCAGTCCCGTTGGAATTATGTTTAAAAAGCCTCCTTAGCTTGGTTTGAAACCACACACGCCATTGCCAATCTTGCGACACCATAAAACACTAGTCTTCCAATATATGTACTAGGTATTTTTATTTGTCTTCTACAAGCCCCAAAGGTTCAAATGTACCATCTTCTTCCTGCCATCATGAGGGCCTAGTGCATTTCTTTTTAAACAAAAGATGAGACTATCATGTTATTAAGTGGCTCTAGGCACTGAGCCTTAAAAAAATACCCTTTAAAGGATCACTTCAGATGATGAAAGATGGTAACGCTGTAGGGAGAGAGCCAACAGAGAAAAGCATGGCAAGCAGATCCATGTGAAGGCTAAGGTGAGAGTGGCTGAGCAGGACTGGTGACAGTCTCGGCTAACCCAGGGCAAGCTGGGTCCACCCCAGGAGCCCCAGGGAAGAGAGCGGCAAACACACAAACCCCCAGCCTTGGCATCTGACTGCAGCTCTGCTGCGCTTGATCTGCAATTCCTCCGGGAAATCCCACTGAGATTTTTGGCTGAGGCTTTGGAACAACTGGAGAGGAAACTTCATCAAGCCCTCCGCCTGTTTGGAGAACACTTTATAAGTTTATGCTATGCTGACTGAACACTTCTGCAGTGCAAACACCAGCCATGAGACTTCCAGCTTATACACACGGCAGTCAAGGTTTGCAGAAGGGCTGCCAGAAAAGACAGTTCAGTGAGCTGGGGTACAAGGCAGCTCTTCTTGGCACAAGCTTTTGTGGATCTTATTCTTTCACACTGCAGCTGCAAGTTGCAGTAGTTCCCCGATGGGTAGATGGAATCTGTTGTTTTCTCTCAAGAGAGTTACTAATCTTTTCAGCTACATAAATACACTTCTATTATTGTCTGAGTAAATTGCTTTAGAAAACTGTTTCTTCAGGAAAAAAAAAGCTGAAATTTCTTAAAAGGAAAATGTCAGTATATTTTTCATAATTACTCCAGTACTTTTTTCTACCATTGTTTACAGTAAAATCTCAATAGTTAGGAACTAGCATATAAACTGATATTATCATACCTGCTTAAGAATCTGATTTTACCCAATCCCAAATAAAAAGTGAGGCTCGTGCAGCTCAATCTCCCTTGCTCTTCTGCAAATCTCACCTAGATTTCTTCCCAGATTATCACCTGCCTACAATCATTTGTTATTACAGCATTTCTCTTGGATGGCAAAGAGCTCTGAGAAGAAAAAGATTATACAACCCCACCGTTGGCATCACAATTCAGTGCTCACATCCAGCCCTTCCCAGAAAGATTCCAGTTCAGCAAGATATTTATCCAAATGCTTAATTCTGCATGCAGTAATCTGCGCTCGCTCTGCCCCCTCCAGCATTAAGATGAGGGGTTTGCTCTAGGAGTCAGAGAAGCGAGGCAGTGTTTAACAGATCCAGATATCAAGTGCTCTGAACCCCTGAAAAATGAGGGAAGAAGCCAGGAGAGGGATCTGCTCTATTTTATACCCAGCAACAGGTGTTTGTAATGGCATTACTGGAATTAATAACTCTCTCAATACTTAAAAGTAGACGGAATAATTTCTTTTGTAAGAAGAAAATAAACTATGCAACAGGCACTATTTAGATGCAATTTCCAAACAAATCTGCACTGTGATTTCAACAGATAAATGGAACAACAAATCTAGAGCAGATTTGTTGAGATTTCTATGGATGTCTGTCAAATCTGCCTTTATGTTGTAATGAAAGATTTGGTCAGAAAAGAACCCATGCCCAAGCACAGTGCACTGGAGAAACCATCGGCAAATCTGTACCTTATTCATATTATTAATTATTAATCTGGACTTACACCTCAGAGGCATTTAATGAATACAGTGGATAGATACAGTCTGGCTCTATTCTCAACAGGTACATTTCTTTGTTATCAGAAGGCTAAAAACATTCCAACAGCAATTCACATGGAAAATTCCTACCTCTATCTGCAGTTATTAAAATCATAATAGTGGAAGAGACTGCAATAATTTTTGAGTCTGGTCCTGAAATTACCTGCCCAAACAGCAATTTTACATACCAGATCCCCTTTACATATGTGGGGCCAGGAACTTACACGCAATTTCTAAGAAGCTCATATATTTGCCAAATTGCAGCTGGATGTGAGCATTTTGACTGGTCTGTGGGCCTACTTACTCTGTGGCCCTGAAGATTTTGTCACAAGCCTGGGGATAGTTAGCCCTGTCGAAATCCCAGCTCCTGGCAGAAGCAGCCTGGCAGAATATCAACTTTCCTTCGGTTATTTTTTGAAGCCTCAAATCTTCTTGTTTATAGAGCAAAGCTCAGCCATATTATCTTCCAGAGACTTAAAAGTCAGAAATCAGATAAAATAAAGTCCCTGATCTAAAAATCTCCTAATTTTTAAGACAAGCTCATTATTCCAGGGATCTCAGTGCTGGTTTTTAAATAACAGGGACTGTGATACTGATCGAGGTGTTCCCAGCACCATCAGCAGCACATCTGTCCCAGCTTCCAGTGGTAGCAGGTCTGACCTGATGTCAGTGATTTATTCATCACAGGTTTTGTCAAAAATACATTTCAGCTGCCGGCGTTAGCAAGAGGCAAGGGGACAAGAAGCAGGTATTGTTTTAACAGAGAGGACTATGCCTATTTATAATCTCAAGTTTTTACTTTACAGTTTTAAATTTCACATAACGCTGTCACAAATCCATTTAGTAAATAACTGAGGGAGCAGCGGTGCTCGGGCCGGCAGCAGCTGCTATCACAACGGCCACTTCTGATTAGAGGCTACTGTGCAGAGCCCTGCTTTCCTGCAGCTATGGGGACCTGTCAGCTTCTGATCTGCAGCCCAAGGAAACCGCTGTTGCCCTGCTGAACTACTAAAAGGAAAATGTTAAAAAATAAAGGCCATGTTTACATTCTCCAGTCAGCGTTTCATTGCGGTAAAAGGTGTCTGGGAGGGCTGGGGTTGTCTGAACCTCAACAGTACTGTGCATACTTGCATGCACACCCCAGATTTCTCCTCAGGCTTTGCTGGGCACCCTGAGTGCAGCTGGAGGAGCCTGATACCTTTTCATTGCAGACACTGCACCCCAGCACTCAGCAGCCTCTGATGGCCACTGACCCGCCATACCCATGGGAGCTTTTGCCCCATCAGAAAAATGGGGTTTGCAGGGGGCACACAGTTTCCCAGCTGGTGCAACCCCCAAATAGACATCAGCACAGGAGGATCATGACCCTCCTATGCTCCTTCTGTATGGTCTTAACACTTTTGCGGTGTTCCCTCCTGCTCCCAAAAGGAAAAGAAAACTTCTGCCATGATCACAAGCATTTCTTCCTCCCGGGCCAATTATTGCACCTTTTTAGTCAGGGTTTAAGACAACAAAGTGACTCGGTGCATGGTGCCCACAAGAGGAGGAGAACCTGGTCCCCTCCATGGGAAGCCCATGGGGGCAGGACCAGCAAAAGTGGCACAAGATTGAGCTCTCCTGGCTTTCTTCCAAAAAAAATAGTTGCAGAGAAACCTGGAATTATGTATAAGTAAAGTTGCCTTTTGATATTACCACATAATTTCCACTTCTGGCAAAGAGATTTTTGCCCAGGCTAATTTGGAGACATTTCCCTTCACCACATTGGCACTGCTGTGTCATTTTTGATAGAAGTCTCATTCATCGGCAGAGTCGGGGCAACCCGCTCGCCTCTCACTCCTGCAAACAGGGCTGTTTGTTGAGTCTCTTGAAAGACTGTGAACAGATAAACATGCTACACATGAAGTACATTAGGTGGAGGTGAAATACAGATGATTATATTTAAGGGCTTACAATAGTCGTTAAGAGCTTCTAACCACAGGCCCTGGCAGGGCTGGTCCTCAGCTTGCAGTGCATGTCTTGGCTACATCCTCAACTGACTTTCTGTTTCTCCTCCTTGAAACAGGGCCAATCTTGTCAGTCTGGTGGCAATGAAAAAAAAAAAAAAAGAAAAAAATCAACTCTGTTAATAGGATTATAAGATTTGGGGAATATAATGTTGTTGCAGATCATTTATTTTGAAAGCTGATTTCATTTTAGTGAAAACAAGCTCAGCCCTGCACACGGGGGGTTTGCAGCCATTATGCCAAACACAATCATTGCTGGTTTGAAAGATGTGATTGCTTTTTAATGTGGAAATTTCACAAGGTTACAAAAGAGGAAAAAATTAAACTCCTTTCTTATAACAAAGTCACTCTGGGATATGCACTACAATGCCCTGACAATGTCCAGATACTCTGACCGCATTACACATCAGAAAGGTGGATGAGTGTGATTTACACCATTTCGCAATTGAGTTTTTTTCATGCAGCTGAAAAAGCCGAAGAGTTTTGAGCAAAAATAAAAACAGTGCTTTGTAAAATGCATTCAGAATTGCACAAACACAGCCCAGGGGTCAAGGAAGTAGAGGGTGGATGAGGAAAGAGTCCAGAGGGATAAATGAGGGTATAACGTGATCTCCCCCTCTGTGCCTGATAGCTCTGGACCCATGGTGGCAGCCCACTCAGTGTATTCAAAATTAAGCTCCTCCTCAGTGCAGCAAACAACCTTTACATTTGTTAGACATCAGAATAAAAAACGATAATCAGCATCCCTGGCCTTTTCAATTGCAACCTCCCAAAGGGCTTAAATATGTTCTACAAATAATGGCTAAGCCCCATTTTCCTGGGTGTTAGAAGATGTTCTGTCACCATCTCAGAAGAACCATTGTTGTGACAAAAGCCTCATGGCACAGCTTGGACGGGGCTGAGCAGGGAAACAGGCACCAGCAGGAATGTCCCAGTCAGAAGAATTCATCAGGAGGGACCAAAAGGAATGAATTTTTCCAATGTGGTCTTTAAGAGTGATGAAGGGGGGGGCAAGGCTGACCCTTTCTGAGGTGGAGGGGTCAGTACAGATTTGTGGACTCTCTTCTCCTTTGTACCGAAGACACTGCTTTTGATCTACAATGTGGGGAGAGCTCTCTCTAAAGGCAGGGGTGAGGGAGGGGGTAGATCTGGGAAGAAACAAAAAGGATGGAGCTGAAGCACTGCCTTGTAGCTGGAGATTGAAATGACATGTGCGCCACGGAATCTTTTTCTTTTCAAAGCAATTTGCTATCATTATATTGCCCGTGCATTTCCAATACATGTCAGCCTGTTCTCTTTTAACTTGGAGGGAGGGGAAGGTGCTTTTATTGCAGGGCTCCTTGCAGAAGCTCACCAGACATTGCTATTATTGTATCTGCTGGGCATAGCACAGAATGATGCATGTTCATTAAAGGAATGGGGTTAGAGTGAAGCAAATTTGTTCAGTCCCTGTTAGACAAGGCTTGAGTGGGCTTAGTGGTATCACATCGAGTGGTGCAGAAAGTGAAAGGCCGCACCTGCGGGAAGGAATGGCCAGGACAGCTGACCCTAAACTGCCCAGTGAGGTATTCCATCCCATAGACATCACATTCAGTATAAAGCTGAGGGTTCACGAGGGTCTCGACCCTTCCTGTTGGCCCTTCACTGGCTTTCCCTTCCTGTCTGCCTTCAGGATCCTTCACTTCCCTTGGGGGCCTTCTTTCCTTCTGGACCCTTCCCTTTGGCCTTCTTTCTTCTTGGTCCTGCCTTTTATCCCAATTCGTGTGTTCCTGAACCCAGCTCCCAGTTCTTATCAGCTGCTGAGCCCAGTCTGGGACTTTGCCTGTGCCAGCTCCACAGCCTCAGGGGTGATGGTGATATCATTGCCATCAGGGGGAGGTTGGGTTCGATACTGGTTTTGTATATATTTGTCTATATTCCATTTTATTATTATTATCTTCATTAAATCTGTTTTAGTTTTCTAATCCGGAAGCCTCTCTCTCATTCTCTCCCTCTCCCATTTGGGAGGGGAGGGGGCCATAAGTCTCTCTCCCTTATCCTCTTTCTCTTCCTCTATTTGAGGGGGGAAGAGGGGTTAACAGAGACCGTCTGTTGTAGGTCCAGTGGACTGAACCTAAACCTCAACATCTATACAGAAATATTCCACATTTTAAAAGTAGGATGGTTTCTAACCCTGTAACTTCAGTTCAGCTTCTGGCTAGTATTACCAAAATCATTTAAATTTGTTTGCCTGGATCCTGTCAGTGGTGAAAATCCAGGAAACTGATACAACATTTATTAAGGATTTAATAAATTTGTAAATTCCAAGATTTCCATTAACTATTCCTATTAGAATTCCTCTTCTGCTTAACTCATGTACTTCTCTAACTGTTGGGGGACAGTGCGTGGTTATTTATCTGCATGTGTGGGAGGAGAGGCGGGGCAAGGTTTGAAACAAAAATTCCGATTTCACTTCTTCAACCAGCTGTTCTTTCGTTCATATGTTAAGGCATAGAGCTGATCGTTGCTCCATGTTGCCTTGTGCCTGGGCTGATGGACTCTGATGCTTAACAGTGATAGGCAGCACACAGAGGTTAATTTAGCCTCTGTTTCTGCATTTCCAGTTATTAGTACAAGGAAAACTACACAGAGCAAAACAATGTCATTTTGGCTCCCTCATCTATTTTACCCCGGTGTTGGTTCAACCCCAAACTGCCTGAGAACGACCAAACCCTTCCTCCAAACTTCTTTTCCTTCTGTTCTTGCATGGCAGGTTAGTAGCTGGAAAGGCCTTTTTGGAGGGAGAACAGCCAAAACCATCCATCTCTGGCTATTTAGCTTGGGAGTCAAGATTCCTAACGGTACAGAGAGGCTCTGCAAACTCTTCGGTTTCTTCTGCAGAATTGTGATGATGACATCAGTTGCCTTCCCCAAAAAGATGACAGGAAAGTAGAGCAGAAGCCCCATCCACTCAGACCCATGACCAGTAAGAATCAGAAAACTGGTGACTGTACAATGCAAATACTTGAAATCATCCTGAAATATACAGTGAGGAAGCTTCAGAAAGAAGCACCAACAATAGTGTGCTGCCAATTCATGTCTGGCCTTTCCTCTCTCGGAGTCACTGATGGGGCATTTGAAAAGGAAGGTGATGCTGCTATGAGGTAATGATGCCTGCAATGCCCCTCTCCATAATGACAGCTTCACAAAGTGCTTTAAAAGGACTTGTGCAGCTGGGCCAAGAGGTGGGCTTGGGAGCAGAGAGGACCAGAATTTGCCCTGTGGTTCGTCATGGTGTCCTGAAGGCATGTCGAACCATGAGGAGTCTCTCTCTTGCTCATTCTCTTTTTTTGCACAGAAGCCTGACTAACAAAATCAAAGCGCAGCTTGAAATGAGCCCACTGCACACAGGTTTTCTCCCGGCATGACAGGCTATCGCAGCTTTAATGGTAGGCTGCTAGACTAGAAGCAGTCTTTCATTGAGTTTGTCTTACTGAGAGGAAAAACTGCTTTGTGTAATAACTTTATGGTAAATGTTGGCAAAAGATTTGCACTGCATACTGAAAGAGAGACATTTCTGACCACAGCTCATGAACCACATTTATTTACTCTGGCATTTGTCCATTATTTGTTCATAGGCTTTCTGTCTCTGCTAAATGTGTTCCAATTTTGGGAGCTAAATCATTGCCAGTAGTTTCCAGGACATTCCGCTAGGCTAAGCAAAATTGCCCCGAGCAGTTGTCAGAAACCACTGGAGTAGTATTTTAAATGCAGAGTATTTGAAGACAGTAGAAGATACCAAGCATCCTATCTGTCTGGATCCTGGATCCTGTGTGTTGTAAAAAGTTAGGGAACAGAAGCAGAGGGCCTAAAGTGGTGCCTGTCTTTCCTGAGCCGCTTTCTATCTGATTTTAAAATGTGGATAGTAATTCAAAAATATATGTAATTATCAGCAGCTCTTCAGATAGAAATCATGCTCAAACTTCAGTATGGAAAATCCTAGTTATTTACTTCTTAATAAAAATGAATTACAAAACACAGGAGGAAAGCCATGGCTGTTAAAACTGACACTCAATTGCTATCAGATGGCCTGACAAAAATATATATTTATAGCTTAGACAGGATAATTACATAGGAATTGCTTTTTTGGACCAGCCCTCTGATCCATCTACTCACTGTTCTGTTTGTGATAAAGTTCACAATAACCTGATGTATTACCTTCCCTGGTAATGGTCTAATGAAGATTGCAGGATAATCCCTAAGACAGTGGGTGACTGGCTTGAAGTACAAGTTCTTATATTTTTATCTTTTTTTTTCTTTTAATTGGCATTAATTATTGTAATTGCAGGTAGCTTTATTATCCAAAAGGAAGCTCAGTGCTTCTTCGGACTTTGTTGAATTCCTGGCCTGCATGGTATCCTCTGCCAAAGGGGTTCAGAGTCAGTGTGAGCTCTCACAGAGCAAGAAACTTGGCTGCTAGTGCTGTGGAATTAGCTGCCTTTCATTTTCATCAAGTGTCCAGTTTTTGTTGTGTATAAGAGGGTACAATGATTATTTTTTCTACTTTTATCATGTCTCTTTCTTTTTCTCTCTGTTTCAAAGAGAAACAAATCCCAGCTTTCCAATTTCTCCACCAATGAGTCAGAGCCATTTCTGAGCTCATTTCCAAACACCCTCTCTTTGTGCAGACAGAACAACCAGTCCCACCGATGCAGAGCTAGGGGAAGCAGCGATAGTGATTTATGCAACAGCCGTCCTGTTCCTTATCCATCCCATTAAATCCCATCCAGGGTTTAATCCAGAGTTTCACATTGATAAAGCACCCTCAATGAACTGCCAACTAGGATTCCCCTCTAAATCAGTGCTTAAATTTAGGGCTCTTTGAAAAAAGGGGTTTTTTTCCTTTCAATGTATATATATAAATATTTCATCAACACTGAATTTCAGCTGTCATTTTATTACTCATTAGTCTGTTCATAGCCACATGAACCTCCTCAAAATGTTCTTTTCACACACTGAAGAAAATAATGCTATGTCCTCTCTTTATTTTTAATTACACTGCCCACTTGTATAGTACACACAGTAATAGTAATATAATAATAGTAGTATAGCAAGTAATGACACTGATCCTAATAAATGGAGCATCTCAATGGTAAACCTTTTGCTTTGACAAAAGCTAGCCATTTAATCCATATGGGAGTAATTGTTTATCCACCAGGTATAAAGAGTACTTTGCTTACTGTGTTCTAGGCAGTTCTGATTGATGGAAATACTCAGCTTAACTTGCATTATGGGGTTTTTTTTCCCCTTAACTTAGTGTATGTATTCTGTTAGAGACTTACTGGAAGTCTAGAAGGATAGATGTCTGGTTAGCCTCTGTCCACACCCCTGTGGGCAAGAGCAAAGATTCAGAGAGATTAGGGAGGTATGAACTGACAAAATCTGTGCCAAACCTAATCTGCTTATATATTACTGTTACTATTTTATTTTTACTTGCCATTTAATGAATTTAATGGGTCCAGATAAGATCCCCACTGGTCCATAAATCCCAAATTATCCCTGAATATTTAAATAATTGGTAGTCTAAGCACTATCCTAATGCTTTAAATATTGTCTTCTATCTCTTAAAATTCTTCCTACTCCCATCATTAATAAGGAAATGCAAATGTTATCCTATCACTTGGGAGTAGTAAGTTTATACTGTATGGTAACTGATTTGTGTCTAATTTATGAGTTTGCTTTGGTGACACTTTTGTTTCACATTCTGTACCATTACTACTAGTAGAAAAGAGGAGGTGGAAAACAGATGATTTTCCAAAGCCTTATGTAATAAAAATCTTCCTTAGCTCCCCCTTCAATTCCTGTGAGCCCAAGCAATGCTGTGGTTCCCTTGAAGCCTTCAGGCTTGTGATATATTCAAATAAAGCATTCTTCTTCTGTTTGAGACATTCAGCTACTCAGGCCTGTAAAAACATATCTTGACTTCCTAATTTTCCTCTTTCTTGTTCTCTGCTAAGATGCAGCACTGTTATCATTCACTCATGCATTAGAGAATATTTTCTAACAAAAAAAAAAATAGGACTGCAGTGGGAAAGCAACGGCATCTGGAAAAATCAAACAATGTGAATTAATACATTCTTTGTGGGCTAGAGGAAGCAATGGAGTCAAGGACGGCCTTTGGATGTTATGTTTTACAATACTGCTGGAGGCCTAAGCCCCACTGCAGGCTGTTTTCTTCCTGCCTTTGGACAAGTTGAAATTAGCTGGTAATAACACACAATTAAAAGTGTGTGTGTGTGTCTGTGAGGGGGTGTGTGTCTTTGCTCTAATTCCACTCCTTCTGTGCATTTAACTTTCCAACTTAGGCACCAGTGAAGAGGAGACATACAGGTATACATAGCAGCCACATCAAAATTTTGGTGGGGCAGGGGGAACATTTGACACCTCCTTGTTTCAATGTCCCCTGTCTGTTTTTAATTTCACTAAATCGCTCCCGTCTGGGGATTGTATATTTTCAGTGGCCTCTCCCAGCAATGCAGAGGTAGAGCATTAGTGTGCCAAACCCCAGCTATGCTCAAGCGCGAGGCTGCAGCTTTACAGGAGGCAAGAGGGGAGTCAGCTCTCGGGACCAGCCACTCGCCAAACTTAACTCAGGTCTAAGTGATGCCAAGAAATCTTAGTTGCCCTGTTCCCTTTATAGCCATCTTACAAGGCAAGAGGTGGGCAACCTGAGTGACAAACTGGCTAACAGACTTTTTACCTCACTGCTTTGAAAATATCATCAAGGTCTCTGTGTCTGAAAGGTGAAGGGATACTGTACTGCAGTTGCTGCTCAGGACAACAAGGATTTGTTGGCTTGGGCAGGAGGTCTGCTTGGTTTAAAGAGGCAAGCAGGATCTGGTCCTTGGTACCTCCAGAGAAAGAGATGACTTGGAAGGGCAATTTGAGGGGAATTTCTCTTGACAGATGTAGGTACAGTGGAGCCTGGGTTCCCACCCCTTGCCACGGAGGCCAGTGGAGGTTTTGCTCCTGGTTTTGTTGAGAGAAAAGCTCATGCCCAGCATAGAAAGCTTGCACAATCTTGGGAGGAATCACCTCACAGCAAGGAAAGTGAGCGACAAGACAACATTAAATAGGGAAAAAAAGGAGCTCCTCAGTCAGCTGCTCCAAGGCTGAACGTTGTTGTTGAAGGACATAACCCCATATCCCTCCTGTGAGCACCTCACCAGAGCAATCCTCTCACAAACACTGAATAAAGAATAGCAATTTCAGATAGCTATGCCTGAACAGAAAGCTTTCTTCACATATGGAGACTAGTCAGGATGTAAAGCAAAGCCATTCCCTCAGTATTGGTTTGCACAACTCTGGGACACTCATCCCATGTGCATGGATAGGGGCATGAGACAAGGTCAGCATGAAGCACTGGGCAGACTCCAGGCATGTGTGGCTGCTGGAGGATTTCAGAGCTCTGCCTCTAGGAGCCAGAGGGCTAAAATTACCCTCAAGATAAAGCCAGAAAAGAGACACTATGAATTACTTTGGCCCACTGGAGCTCCTCTTGCAAAGAGCGGGATTTGGCCTCAATACAGCAAGGGAACTGAGGTGGTAATAGGGTGCTTTGAGAAATCACATTGTGCCTTGCATGGCGCTGAGGATGCAATGAATGACTTACACAATACAGTGGTGAAAGTATAAAAAGATAAGATGCCTGAGCCTATTCCACTAGAGCTTCATTACATGAAAGCACACATTTTTAAGACCTGAAGGATTTTTTTTTTCCTCTTCTGCCCTCACTGAGTTCTCTGTGAATTGAGCATTACAGTGGCTTTGACTGTAACCATTATAATCACTTTCCAGTGCTAATGTTGTGGTTTTAATGAAAGGAAACAGCAAATGGAGTATCCACTCATATACACAAATCTGCACTTCATTTGCACAAAATAGCTTCTGGATGGCTTTCCTCCATGTTTTTGGTCAACATCACTCTTTTTGAGAAATGATCAATGTCTACAACTGTTTGCTCTTCCACAGATAAAGCAGATGCTATTCATTACTGCCTTTGCCATGCATATATTGCTACTTTCCCCAAAGCAGCCACAGTGGGTCATGTGTTTATTTTTCTTTAAATCCTTTTGTTCTTAAATCACTCCACTTTTGCTTTCAGGATATGATGAATTATTAATGCTGTACTACCAGCATTATTGAATTAGAAAAGTCACTGGCAGCTTCCAAAATCATTGAGACAACCAACAAATAAATACAAACCACTTCTTTAGGGTTAGATATAGGAGCTGTGTGATGGTGTCAAGATAAGGAGAGGTGATGCTGAAGTGAGCACTCTTAAAGCTGCAGGACAGACTTGCAGTTACTGACACGTAAATCATAGCAACTCTGATAACAATGCAGATGTTTTGAACAATCTTGCATTGAAGTAATATAACGACAATAAAGCCAAACAATGTTAAGGCAAACTCGGAACTGATGTGGGCATTTGGAGGGAATTCTTTTCTCTAAGAAGTTATATAATCATAAGGAAAATAATTATTTGTGGTTTTACCATTTGGGTTTATTTAAAGAATAAGATGCTGAAAGGTAGGTGTTCGGCACCTCCCAGGGATTACAGCCAACAGCATGAGCAACAATTTACCAGGAAAGGAGAGATTACAGATTTCTGGAGTAACTCTTTGCAATCACCACTGGAATATCTGCCTGGCTTGCAAGTAGAGTTAGCCTTCTGTTCATGGTAATTCCAGAGAATGTAATATGGTAAAATTCCAGTTAAATGGGAGTTTGGTGAAACATGAAAGCAGGATTAAGTTAATTTTCCTACATTCAAGCACAGAAGGTTCTCTACTGGCTTTCTAATGAAGCCCATCAGGTTTCTAGGTGGTCCCGTCCCTCGTGTGTTTTGACACAGCACCTTGGTGGCCAGCAGAGCTAGGGGTTCCGGCTACTGCTTGCACCACTGAGACTTTTAAAACTCCTTCATGCAGAAGTGAAGGACTGAAAAGGATATGGGATAATGAGGAATAAGTTCTAGCATCTCCAGCTCTCTGGGTTTGCAATCTGAAGGGAGGGACCTCTGTGGGTATGGTGCTGTGTGTTGTTTGACAGCAGAAATAATTATGGCTTTCCTCACCCAGGGCTGCCCTTGAGCACATTGCAGAATTGACTAATTCTTCTCCCTGAGGCTCTGTTTAGGATTTCTATACATATCAAGAGACCCATATTAGCTACTTCAGTGTACTCCTGAAAATAAAGGGCCTTTTTATTGAGTGCTATAGTGCTATATCTTTTCCTGGCCTTAAAAATCTCTTTTTTATTTTTCAACGACTGGTTCCTTATTAGAGCTGGGTAGGAAAAATTGTTCTTCTGCAGAGTGAAAGATCTCACAGTTTCAAGAACACCCCTGCTGCTGTTCTACTTCAGGATGCTACCAAGGCCTTTCAAATAGGGCCTGCTCAGAGCAGTCAACAGCCAGGGATTAAGACTCTCACAGGAGCTGTTGAAGAACTGGGTAAAAACTATTTCTACATATAAATAAGAATAAAGTCTTCTGTTGTCCAGGATCAGCTCAGTATGCTGGAGGACGGTGGGGTGCTTTTTCTCATTTCCTTGGCTGGACTTGTTTCATTTTGTACAAGAAATGACATGTTAATCTAGGAAGAGACCTGGACTTCCATCTGCTCCTCTCAGCACACTGATGAAATTCCTGGACTATCATTTCAGGCTCCTTCACTCTCTTGCTTAATTACTGTCTTGACATCTATGCAAACTGGAGCATCTCTAACAGCAGAAATTCTCATTTTGAAGCAGTCAGAAGCCCAGAACCCACCTGGGCTGTGAGGTGCTGAATTTCATGTCCCTGGGTCAACTTAAAGAGATTATAGCCCTACATGTGATGTTTTGTTTTGGATCCGAATATCCTACCCAGGGAGGTACTTCTGGCTGCCCTGAGGCAGCAAATGAAGGTCTCTTATTTTGCCCAGAAACTCACTGAACATCTTCCCATCTAAAGTTCTGCATTTGACAGATCAGTATGTTCTGATTTAGAAGACATTATCTCAGAAAGCCCCCAGCCATCTGTGTTCCCTGTCACCTTTACCTGTAGATCTTCCTTCACCTTAGAGTCTTTGTTTTTCACAGTTTTTGTTAAGTTGATTCAAGGAAAAATATTGGAAACTACTTCAACAGCCTTTCCACAGCACAGGCTCTGCCCTTTTTTTGCCATGCTTTCAGTCAACTTATAGGTGGGCTCATACAGGTGCAATGGCAGACGATGAGGACTATCATGATCAGTGGTGAAGAATGGCTCTGCACTCTTGATAATCACAAAATCCATAAGAGAATCAGTCAAAATCTTGCCCCATAACAGACCCATCCACCTTTCCTTTATTTCCTCTCCTCACATAGCAAAGCTTGTACTTGGAAGTCTCTGCTCTTCTCATGCTTGTGTTAAAAACAGGGAGGGCGGAGGCTGCTAGAATCGACAGTGTTCAGCCACATTTCCCCCCCAACTCTTCAGGCTCACTGCTGTTTTGATGCTCCAGCTAAAGAAAATCTCTGCAGATATTTTTTTGTCCTCAGAATGAAGCTTCCCACTGCTAGCCTTAGGAGACGCAGAACATGCCGGCTGGGCAAGAGCTCTTTATGGATATTTCTAGTGCTCAGAGGGAGAAGGCGAAAAAAAAGCAACAAACTGCAGCAAGTTTACGGTAATTGCTTTAATGAGGCAAAGCCCTTTAGAATGCAAACACACTCAACAATACACAAAGAAACAATCAAAAAAAGTGTTTTATACAGGCTGTTTTATAAGAAGGTAATAAAAACAATTGTATGGCACACTCAGTTGCATAAACAGGCTCACCATGGAAGGTGTTTGTATGAGAGCAGGACTATGAATACTTAATTGCTTCCATTATTCTTATTTTCTGTACAAAATACTGCAATCAAAACTTAATCTGCAGCTTGATTTTTAAATAAAAAAGTTATATTCCACTTCCATTGTTGTAAATATAATAAAATACAGTCTTTCTGTTAAATGGTATTTCATTTCTTACTGCTTGTAAGGAAGTATAACAGTGATTAATATCTACATCCCTGGCAATTTCAAAACCTTTTTCAAAGGCAGGATCATTATTTCTCTTTTTATGGAAGGCAGAAGACTGAACTGTTCAAAAGGTCTTCATTAATGACGTGACTAGAAGCCATGGAAGCCTTTGGCGAGATCTTTCTATGGCTGTCAAACCTCTTTGAACAAGACTCAAACGCAATGCAGAATTCAGATTTATTTTTGTTCACACACCTCTTCTGACAAACGCAGTGAGTATAAAGGAAGAATGTAAGGAAATATGAATTTGGGGACCTCAATAAGTTGCAAAGTACAAAACTGAAAAAATGCCACCCATTTTCTGTACCTCTCAGGGGGGTAAATTACTCAGACAAAAGGCTCCTATGAAATTGAATACAATTTGGTGTGTCTGGAATGTTGTATTCTACATCTAGTGTTTATTTTTTTAAAAATATGTACTGTTACACTTACACTTTAGTGGCATCTAGACCAGAGTAATTTTCAAATACTTACACATAAGAACACCTTTTTTTTTCCTCTGACTTTTTGCTTTAGGAAGAGATACAGAACTGTCAAAGACCTGTTGTGCACATAAACTGAGTGATAGGTCTGAAAAGACTTAGGGAACAAGATTGTCTTATACAAGAAGATGAATATCTGGAAGAAAAAAACCCATTTGTTAATGGTTTGTACTCTAGAGGCTGAGCACATTGCTGTAAAATAAAATAACAGAGTAATACCTGAAAGACCAGAGTCACCGTCACTGAAAATGGACGTCTCTAGGAAAGCAGTGATGATTTCTGCTTTAAAACTAATGGCAAAGCATGACTTTACATTTTATATCTGTTGCTTATACATATCTTAATTTACATATTTAATTAAAAGAATCTGCTATAATAGACAGCAAGAAGTAGCACTTTTCCAGTTTACTAGGCCTCATAATTTCTAGTCTTCAAATTATCTAACTGGTGGACTTCCTGTTAGTGGTACAGAGCATCTGCCAAATAGGAAACGTCGTTTTTATTTTCACCTTTCTCATCATTAAAGATAGCATAATGTTGTCAGGAATCAAGCAGCCACCATTAAATGTTTCCTGTTCACAATTTCTTGATCACATTTTAATATGTCACATTTCTAATACCCCAAAACAGTTCACATGAAACAAACAAACAAAATGGTAAGACAGAAGCTCTTATTCCTCCTATCCCAGGGAAAATAATTTTAACACCTTCCATCTCACTAGTAGAATTACTGCTCTGGAGAACAAAGGACATGGAACTAAGTTGATGAATATTTTAAACTGCCTATGACTTGCACAAAGAGGATAGACCTTCCTATGGCCAAACTCTGTCTCAACTCAAGCTCATAAGGATTAAGGCAAGATCAGCCTTTCCAGACATTTATTTGCAGGGTGTCAGAGAGCCAAGAACTCCCAAAGACCAACTGTTGACCTTCCAGCACTGTATCTTACCCTCTTATTAGACATCAAAACCAAATTGTTTGCTGGCATCCACCAGTCTTCAGCAATTAAAGGCAAGATGACACACTGAGGAGGAACAGGTGTATCTGTATGTAGGTGTATATATAAGAAGGAATTTTACATATTTATAAGGAGGAAATAATGTACAAATTACACCTAAATAATATATATAAGGAATGCACATTAGGCTGAATGCCTACACATATTTTAAGAATATATATATGTATGTATGCACATCTGTTGGCCAAAACAGCTTTGATGATTTAAAGCAAACACCTTGATATATTGAACAGCTTCTTTTAAGCCAGGCATCTTATGGTTTCTAACCTTCCAGTATATGTGTCGCCTTAATTTAGTCATGAAAAGGATCAATTGCCAAACAAAGATTATATGCTTACCATGGTCCCATTGATCTCATTTCTCCTAGCAAACAACTTAGCAATGGTACTTAAGAACAAAACTTTGCTTGTGAGGTAAATGAGTATCTAGGTTTGGATTACATATTATGCAGAAAGGTCAAGCACAATTATCCGGAATTTTCAGAAGGGATTCAGACCATTCTTTCCTCTCAGTGTCAAATTCTTCAATGATCAGAAAGCAAGTCTGCAATCAGAAATCCAAACACGCCAAGACGACCTATAATATGCCACAGAAGTGGAACTGAAAAGACAAGTCATTCCGTCTGATGAGGTAGATGGGCGTCTGGAAGAACACTGAATGTCATCTGCTAACAACAGCCATCAGGATCAAGGAGTCTAGCAGGGGCAGACTGAATTGATTCCAAAGTTACTCATGAGCTAACATCTGCTTATAAGGACATGTGAAGTACAGCCAGGAACTGGTAGTGAGTCACTTTCGATAAAGAGGTGTGCTATTAACCAGCCCCCAGAATTAACCAGAAAGGCTTTGTGAGATGCCACTATATGGTTATCAGGCTGATCCTAACTGAATTGGCTCTAAGATCCTAAAGTAGAGCTTTGCCAAGATATGTTTGTTGTCATAGAGGAGCTGTTAAGTTTTCCTCCTCAATCCCTTGCCAGAGGTTCCTCATTACAGAATTCAGGCTATGGTGAAGGTAGTCCTAGATAAGCCAGTAAGTCATACACTGCTCCTTTGACCTTCTGTTCCTTTAGTTTCCTCTTCTCTAGCAAGAAGCTCTGTTGAGTTCAAATGCTGGCCTGTCTACATCTGCAAGATACTCACCTAAGTCACCTAACAACAGTCTTATTACCTTGAAGAGGCCTCCATTTCTCCAGGCTAGCAAATATCTTCACAGCAACACTCAACAGTGGCAGCTCCCTCTGCCACTGAAGCATGTCTACATGCTGTAGAAACATAGCACTGAAAAATATGTGACTGCCACATGTAAGCATTCTGGTCGAGGTGCTGACTACAGACAGCAGCCTGCAATCACGCTACATTTTTATTAAGTGCCTCAAAATAGCAAAATCAAAATAAAGATGCTAATGCACTGAGTTTGGGCTTATTTTGCATTGACCATTATGTATGTCAGTAGGTGAAATACCACCTTCTGGATGTGAACCTGCAGTCAAAACAGGATGCCTGATTTGGCCCTGATGTAACACATTACTGACTACATCTCAATCACATGTAGAATCTCTCATCCTTTCCGAAAGAGTCCACACACTGATCAAATGCATAACAAGGGCTTTACAAAGCATCATGATCCAAGTCTTTGGAAGGTGTGAATGGGCATGGTAGCTATGGCCAATCCTCAGTTTCAACAGCTCTTCCTCTTTACCTCTGTTTTTATCACGCTTGCATTGGTAAAGTTGCTTGCTGAAGAAAAAAAGGCTGCTTTATTAGAAAAAATATTGCCCAAGAGCAGTTTACATCATATGCTATCTGGAAGCTATTCTGTGAAACATTGTAGTAATTGCTTTTCCTGGATTGAGACACTTATTAGTAGCAGCTAAAATTAACAGATTGGAAGACTGCCTGTAGATGATGGATGCGTTTTCTCAGATTGTAGATTTCTGGTCACTTTCCATGGCAGCTGTAAATTTAAAAATAATATAAAGTTAAGCAGTGGTAGAATAGAATTCACAAATATTACACAGCTACTGACTTGATCATTAATCATGCTAAATTAAAGCGTTACATATGATGAGCCAGATTTTGCCCTGGGGTGTACACAGAAGTTTCTCATTGATTACAAAGGCGAAATGGTACATGTATGTGAACACTGAATTTAGCCAACTGCTTCTTTGTTTCGCTGTATATTTTTTTAATTACTATCTGAGGGAGTTGGAGATGTTTCTGATTTATGAATCCCCTTTCATAGCAGTGATCTGGAAGAAAATGATCAAGAGTCACCATCTGATTTGTAGTCAATATCCCAAGTTATTGCAACAATATCTCTACGTATTTTCACAACTGAGGAGCATCAATGCCCTCCGGAGTTGAGGAGTTATCTGCCTGATATCCACTTTTGAGGTTGCTGCAGCCAAAAATTGATTTTTTATTGGACAGAGTGAAGATTTTTGTCCACAACTGAAATTCCTTCTAGGCTAAACCACCATTTTTCTTAGACTCTGTCCTAATTTACCCTGTTATTTTTTATGAAATCATGTATCTAAGTGTTTCTTCAGATGAGTAACTAGAGAGGAGCTAGCTGCCAGAGGTACGCTTGTCAGAAAAAAAACCAAACCAAAGCAATCCTCCTCTCCTTTCCCAGCAAATCAAATCTGATACAAATGAAGAAGTCTTGCATTTGGAGATACCACAACGATTCCTCACCTTCTCTGCAGAATCTAGAGGTCAGAAAACCTGTAATAGCCTCAGCAAGGTCATGGAGATATATGGACTTTTACCTTATGAAAATCTAACTCTTCTCAGCTCTTTTTGCACTTACCCAATACTGTTATACTAATTACTTATTGGTTATGCTGCATTTAGGTGTATTTATGTTATACATACTGTTATTATTAATATATATTAGCTACAGGAACAAGTTTTTCAGCATTGCTTAGTCTTGTATTTAATGTCTTTCAGGCTCTTGGTACAAGAGTTGTTGCAATGAAAACAACGTTTGAATGCCAAATACAGAATACTATTATCAGCAGGTTTTCTCAGGGACGATTTACTTCTGTTTATCCATACGGTTTGGTAATAAATACATGTATTTTGGAGCTCCAGGTAGATTAAACATACTGAATAGTCAAAGCTTGTAGAAGCTAATTTCCCTGTCACTGCATTATAGTTATATTGGTTACGCATGTCTCATTCAATTATGTAACTTGAAGAATACCAACAACATAGGTTCCTGATTTCAATAGTACCTATGCTGGTTTTAGCACTTACAATGGATCAGCTCTTAGCATGAGACACTAAACTCATCACGCTTTGAAATTCGGAGCCACAATTTTAAATGTAATATTGTCTTTGTTTGTGTGCGTCATTAATAGCTTTTCTTTTTATACGTTCTGGATGTATGCTATAATATTTTTTCAAATCAAAGTGAAGACTGGAAGGTAACTCACAATTAATATATGCAGTTAAGCGTTTACACCATCAGATCCTCCATTTATATCAGCTTAGTCAAGCAGGCATTCAGCCAGTAACAAAATGTTCACAACAGTCAAACAAACTATTTGCTGCTTAATCTTGATGTAGGGAAAGCGCCAGTTATACTATGAAGTCTCTACAATGCTACTTCTTTAATGGTATTTATTCTATGTGGAAGGAACTCAGCTACTGCAGTAGTACAGAAGGAACATGGAGAAAGGAGGGGTTAAAGTAACATCCACAGTAATGTACATACTATTATGATTTTAGCATTGTGCAATAGCAATAAAACACATATCAAATGGATGAAGAACTGGCTGACAGATCTCAAAAAACTAGGCATCAGCTGGGATTTGTGACTGAATCAATGCTCCGAATGTTCCCTTGAGTTCTGTACAATGCTTAATATTCTTTAGCATTTTCACCAATGGTCATGTAAACATATCCTTAAATACAATCTGAATGACTTGAGCTTGGCAGGATGGTATACAATGATGAAGACTGGGCAGTCAAACAGAAACTGGGAATAGTACAGGAAAGAATCCCAAAGTTATTCAAAGGATAATTCCTTGGGAAAAAAAAAAAAAAAAAACACAACCTAAAAATTAAAGAGTTCAATTTGTTTAACTTATCAGAAAGAAGATGGGAAGAGGTAAGTTGTATACATAAGTAATTCACAGCAGGGAAATACCAAGTAAGAAAGGACTCTTCCATCTAGAAGGAGAACCATAGGCTGGAAACTTAAGCCAGATACAGACTGAAAATAAGGTGCCGTTTTAACAATAAAGATGCCTATCTGTTGGAAAAAACTTTCCAGGGATACATTGGGTACATTTTATAACCTCTTAAGGCCAAGAGGAGGACATGCTTTAGCAAAAAACGGAGGGTTTTGTTTTACATAATAACTGGAGACAGTATAAAGACATATGAGCAGCCAAACTGATCATATTCTATGAGTATGAATGTACACAAATTTACCACAGCCAGCATTTCCTCATTTGCCTGTGGTATGTGTCATTAAGACAACCGCTTATTAAGAACCATCTTCTAAGGAGGTGGATTATCACTGTTTAATCTCACCTTAAGGGATATTATGAAACAAGAAGTTTATCGAACATTTATAAAGCATAGTAAAGTCTACAATACAACTTGTCTTGCAACACTGTAAGTTGCTGGAGACAATAGCCCTTATTTGTTAGACGCGAACCTGAAATGGGAAAGTACAGTGAAGAAACGAACTCATCTTAGTTTAGTAAATACTAACAGACTAATCTCGAAAATACTGCCAGCACATATTGCTTGAAATATGTGTATGCCTCAGTGTTAGTTTTTAAATAATTAGAAAGACAACATATTTTCAGATACTTTCTGTTTCTATCAAGTAACAATAAGTAATAACTGTTAGCATCCTCCCCCCCCCCTCTTCCATTTTGTAGCATATTATATCTTCCAGAAACTTGCTGAGCAGTTACATCAGTAAAAACAGAGAGTAAATACATTCAAGCAATGGGACTAAAGCAAAATCTGCCTGTTTGCTTTTGCATGGGTCGAACAAAAGGTTCCATTGCTGCTTTTACAGCTAAATAGCATTTTACAAAGAGCTCTGAAATTCTGGGGAAAGTCAGATTACAATGTTGGTTTAACATCAGACACTCTATTGTTTAGATGTAGGATCACTGTGATGTCCAGTCTCGTAAAACTTGAGGTTTTCTTTTGATATTAAAAAGACCACTGAAGCAATCCACAAAGAGCTCAGGCCTGAGGAAAGAAGTCTGAAAAACAAACACTGTTAAAAATCAGTCAGACACGATTATGTGGCTGACAATTACATATGATAACAATTAAAATTATCTGATTCCAACCACATGGCATCCTAATACAGCAGATCTCTAAGCAAATAACATGTCACATAATAAGTTTTGATTGATGTTGTCAGCAGCCTTTTGAATGTTACGGATACCTTCCCATCAATGCCTCAGAAATCAGTGGAGACAACTGACCTCATCCTAAGCTGAAACTATTTGCGTGTACCTAAATACCCTAGGTCTAACTCCTTAGTAACATAAAATTATTGCTTTACTGTATGATTAGCTACATGCATATATTGTGTCCAGCTGCTTGCTTCCAGTTGTACATAACTTCGCTAAGATATGCATTAGTGGTTTTAATGAAAATCCTAGATGTTTTCTAAGAGGTCTTTCAGTTACCTGCCAGTACACCTCTGGGAAGATACATCCAATTACAATCCAGCTGAAGCACTCCAAACAATTGCTGAAGTCCATGTGTTGGTTTGCATAGGGGACCTAACCAGAGAGCATAAGGAGCTGCCAAGGAGCTGCCACCAAGCAGCATGAGCCTACTTTACTGATGACTTTAATTTGTGTTTAAAAAAAAGAGGGATGAGTTAATGATTGCTAAACCAACAAATCACCCTCCTATTGGAGGAGCCCTAGAGGACATTCTGTCTCCAGTGGTGATATAACCAGTTAACAAACACACTGTCATATTGCCTAGAATGGGCATATAAAAAGCACAGGGGATCAGATCAGGAATTTAGAGTATTTTCATGGTGCCAGTCTCCACACATGTTCTTGGCTTAGCCTCCTGCTCCTTAGTTTCCTCTAGACCAGCATGAGGGCACAGCCCAAAAACTACTCTTCAAATCTGTGATGCAAGCTTTATTGTTTCCTTCTGTATACTGTTAAGTAGGAAGAGAAACATAATGTCTTAAAAACGAATTGAGGAATAACACCATACATTTGTTAGAAGGCCAGTTTTTGCTACCATTGTTGTTTTATAAAAGCATCATTTTCTGCTTTGGCAGCTAAACCAGGATTGCAACATCACAGCTGGAAAAACAGCTGTATCTTCTAACATGGCTGCCATGAATACAGTTCTCCCACTGTAAGCTGTGGAGTCGACAGCACATTGAGAATCAAGGTTCAGCTGCAACAGTTTTGTCAGTGTTGTTGAAGGTAAGCAAAAAATCTTATGTGTTATTCACATCAGCTTCACTGGTCTGACAGAGTACGTTATCCAGCCACAATGCAAGATCTTGCCTGTGTTATAAATACATGGCATTTTTAACCAATGCTCTGTAATTTCGCCCATTCTTTATAACACCACACTAAGTTTCAAGAAGAGCATGAAGCAATAAACCTCATGGACAATGCGACTCAGCAGTTATTCTTGACACCTCAGTCATAAATGTGTTTCTGTCCTGAGTTAACAGTTCTACAGTGTATGCCACAGCTTTATCTAAACAGACTTTCCAGTAAGCAATAGTCATTCAATTGCACAACATTCATCTTACCCTCATCTTACCATGAGGGAAATATATATCCTTTCAAATAATAATACAAGAGGAATTACTTAGAAGGCCCATGTTAAATTAGAACTACATATTGCAAGAAAAATTACATTTGTTGCAGTTATGCACCAAAACTGGTAGCATCACAGGAGAGCAGGTTCTCCAGAAGAACAGCAAAGCATCAGCTCACTGCAGGACACTGCACAGGATGAAAACTGTCCATATCTATATAGCTCTCAACTTTCAGCACCAATCAATCACATCCCTTGTCCTGAACTGCAGAGAACTCTCTCCAAAAAACCAACTCACGAGATATTTAGACCTTACAGAGACAAGATCTCAATGTTGTGCAAGAATACATTAGACAAAATGTCCAAGTCATTAGAGCCATCATCAGTAAAGCAATCAAGAGTATGTAAACAAGTCAAATTATACAAAGCCAGACGTAGCCATGCATCTGTAAAGATGCCATATTCCCCAAAGAATTGAGTGAACAGTATGATAAAGCTCAGCTGATATGTATTTTCCATCCCTGATGTCCAACAGTGTATATTCAGAGGCCACTTCATAAGTAAAATGCTTGTGAGGCTGAAGCATGAGCAGAGGTGATTAGCAGGGAGCTAATCACGGGAGCAGGGCCTCTCATTTTCTTCATGCAGACTCTAATACAAAGGGACTTTGATCTATGGGGGGATCTCTACCACAGTGTAAAATAATAATAATGATGAGAACACAACAGTAATAATAGGTACAGATGGCAATGCTGAACCTTGAACATGTATCCATTACAAACACGTAAATATTCAGTTGTCTACTATAAGAGCACAGGTCATAGACTCTTTAGCTTCATTTCCATCCTACACAGCCAAAAGTAGGCAGGAAAAATATTAGAATATATTTATTAGCTGGTAAATAGTATCTTTTTGAATTGGCATGACAGGAATTTGGGGAGTTGGGCTCCTAATGTGTTTATGACAGTTTATGTAATATTAGAAGCAATATTTGAGCTGTGGAAGAATCTACAAATATTGCCAAAACAGCAGAGATCTTCTTTCAAAATGGGACAGAAGAAGTTGTTAAGCACATCTGAATTACCTCCAGCATTTTGAAAAACTAGCATGTACCCACAAATCAACAGGGGGCCTCAAATTATCATTCAATTGATTCCATATATGACTTTTTTTTAAAAAAAAATAAAGGAGAAATGCCCAACATACAGCCTCGAGCCAGCTTCCAAAGGCCAGAATAATTTATCCAACCAATAGCCACACTTTGCTGTCACATCCTTCACCAAGGCCCTCAGTCACAGGGAGGTAGTGAATTGCAAGCTCTTAAGTCAGCAAAAAGGTGATCATAAGCTTGGTCTTAGCATAATTTTTGCCTAAGTCTCTGAGGCCTCTATGCCACTACAAACCAGGAGTTGCAACCATCCTAATTCAGGCACATCCCTACCACATGATGAATGAGTGATAAGAACAGCCCTGTGACAAAGTATGAGTGAACCTCAGCTTTGAGACAGCTACTACTTGAACCTCCTCATCTCTTGCCAAAATGAGCATTTTCTGAAGGATGCACTTGCTTTTCTAATGGATATGCTTCTCATCAAGTCTGAGGTTAGAACCTATGAATTCTTCCATAAAAACAATACAATCTTCCAGACCAAAAGGCTGAGATTGACAAAAGCAAGGTATGTTTGCAGTATATATGGAGTAAACACAACTGTTATTTGTTGCTAGACCTAAGGCACCAGAACTTGGCTTTGGACATACGTAGCAATAGTCTAGCATTCTCCTGAACTCTTCTGTCACAATGATTCATCCATGACAGTGAAAGCATATCTGCGTTTCAGATGTATGCAGAAAAAGAGCATCCCTGCCTTGGGAAATCAACACCCCAAGAACACAGAGGCTAAAAAATGTATTGTTATGGTGGTCATCAACAGTGAGATTTTCTGCAGACATCATAGGAAGGGAATAGGTAGACTGAAAGTGGAGAATGTAGTGGCCTGATGAAAGAATTCAAGGATGCTGAATAATATCAGTGGGGCCACATATGAAAAAGCCAAGCATATCTGTTATTTTCTGATCAAAATGAATCTGTTGAACTCCAAACTCACTGAAAAGTGACAAGCTAATGCTTCAGAGAGGAGCTGAAAACAGAGAGGTGGGGCTGCTTGCATAGTTTTGCTTGGCATAGTTTCATTTTGCACAAAAATGAAGAGAAAAAAACAATATTCCAAAACTCTTCCCAGGCAGTTATTAATTATTCTTCTCCCTTGGACTACAACACACACAAATATAAACAACCCTTTTGGTTATGTTGGTCTGGAGTCCTGTCCAGGCTTTCCTGTGGAGCTTGTAAGGAGCTGTCCCACTCTGCATGTGTTGAAAGTCTCTCCCCTTGGAAATGCATTTGGGTTGGTGCCTTGAAGTGACATTTGAAACTTGCACATGCTGCTTTGCTTTTTCTCCCCTTTTTGTTGTCATGCTGAGTCATATCTGCAGCTAGATCATAATGATTATCCTGAAATGTCAGCAGCTGCTCTTTTTACCCCCATATGGTGCCAGATTTAGGATGAGGTTTCCCTAATGCATAAACAATGACTATAATTGTGGGGTTTGACAACCAAGGTATCACAGAGATGTTATTCTGTTGTAAAAAAACTGCATTTCCACAGTTGTAATGAAGGGGTGGGTCCTACTGACCCATATGTTTCTTTGTATTTCTCCCCAAAGAAAGTCTATGACGTAAGTGAATTCCTGCGAGCATGGCTGTTGGACGTTGGATGTTGTTTGACAGGGAAAACAGCTAAAAGCTTTAGCAGTTAGTATCTTCCTAACTGTGAGAGCATTATTTGCCTAATTCCAGAGATGATTGTTTGATAGACAAAAACCTGGCTTTAACTTCTATTCTGTTAATTTAGATGTAATTTCCTTGCGGTTCTCAGATAGCCTTGTCTTCTCCCTTAGTGCCGCCTAAAGTTACCAGCCCTCTTTAAAAGTCAGCTTAAAAAAGTTGAGGTATCAGAGAAATCAAAAATAAACCAAAACCAAAACAAAACAAAAAAAAGCCTAACAGGAGCTGAGAAAAGTAATGAAAAAAACAGGCTCTATCTCTTCTTTCATTTATAGATGTGCATCAAAAGTATCTCCACCATCTAGTATCTGTGGAGACAGAAGATAGTGGAACTGTTGCCAGTGAGAGGAGAATCTAGCCCCAGAACCTCCATTCTGTATTTCAACGCCAAATAAAGCAATATAGAGATAAACGAAAGATAAGCAAGTAGAAAATCCTGTGAGGGCAAAGGCAGGGTGAACATGATGCACTACTGCTGAAGACTGGGAGAAGAGTCATTGAAGCTGATAGAAGTAACCACCACCCTTCATTTGAGATAACAGAGCCAAGTAAGTTCTTTGATGAGGTAATACAGGTTTCTGAGACAAGGCAAAAGTACACTCTGAATCTTGAATAATGTGGGCAGATGGTACTGCTGGTTATTGCTTAGGGTAAGGGTGTATTTGTGTGTATGCGTGTACAAAAAACAAGCTAGCTGAAACAGAGAGAGACATAACCTCTAAACACAGCAGCTAAAGAGGAAGTTATCTAGGCGTAAATGCCTAAAGGGAGAGCTTATCAGGGGTACTGAACAAAAAAAAATTGATGCTATAAGCAAAGACACTGTCTTTGGTGGTTTGATTACACCTGCAGGCAGAGAAAGGGGAGTTTGCATGTTCTTTATAAATCAGTAGAACTGCAGCCAAGGAAGGCCTGACTCCATCAATGGTTTAGCTTCCTAACCAGAACAAGCTCTGATTCGTGGCCATCTATGTCAAAGGAGGAGTATTGCAGGTAACTAAACTGACTAAAGGGAAGACTACAGAGAAAGCTAATGAATTAAATGTTGTAATGTATTAAATGTTGTAATTAATTAAATTAATTACATTGTAATGAATCAAAAGCCACATGTCCAGAAATTATTGCAAATGTAAAATGCTTTAACAGGTAGCAACACTGACACTAGCCATTTTTCACTAAAATAAACTCTCCTGAAGCTTAAACCAGCCCTCAGGAATGAGCTTGAGAAGATACTAGTGCTCTGCAGGACAAGAGGTTCAGTTTTGGTGAGACCAAAGTGGGAGGTGAATTCCAGAACAGTGTCGTTCTATGAGAACAAAGTCCTTCCAGGCCCAGCATCATAGGTGTTTAGGCCTCATTCTCAAAGCTGGCTTTTAGGTGCCCAAGGTCTCATCCCTTCCTTCCTCTAAAACAATCAATGAGACTGGATTTTATGTACCAAATGATACAGAAAATGGCAGACGGGTCTGCCTATTTTGCTGGTTTCAATCCTGCCTGCACAAGCCTTTCTGCTGAAGCTGTCAGATGAGATGAAAAGGAAATGAGATGAAAGGAGAGATGAGCACTGGGATGACCTCTGCAGTAACCTGAGGCGTACATGGCATCAAGCAGTACATGTCACCCTCCTGATTAGCAGTTAATTTGGATCTCTAGTGCCAAAACCGTACTGCACTTCCATAACTTTAACTGAAAAGCAAAACTGGTCTGATCGGAAGCTATTCTGATTCTTCGTAAACTAGGCATAGAAGAAAATATGTAAAATGCCAAACATCCAGCTGCAGCTGGATTTTTTTACACATCTTTACTTTCCTTATCTATCTGCTCTCTGGGCATCTTGTTTCATCCACTTGGATTATAACCATCTTTTTAGATTTAGCTGTCTGACAATTTGTCACTAGGATAATCAGCTGTCTATGCCTCATTTATAGTTCTGGAGGTAGATGTTCGCTTCCAGAAACATGTCACCACACCCTAACAAAGAAATCTAAGTTAGATATCTCTGATAAATAGCCCGTCTTTCTCCATTGACTGAATTGGGAGCCTAGACAACTAGTCAGTCTAAACACATTACTTTGGGAGCCCTACAAGAGCCCTCAGGGAAAAGAGTCACTAGGTAGGCTGCCTGGCTGTCGCACCTGATGAACAAACCTCACTGTGGCTTCTTTCCATGAAGAAGCAGTTCTTGTCATTCAGTATTCCTCCCTCATAAAAAGCTGTATGTGGTGGGAAAAAAAAAGGATACTGGTGTTGTCAGAAAGGTGTGGCTTATTTAGGTTAGACCTGAGCACCACAGATGTCTGAACGAGGAGTAGTAAGAAATGAGAGCATTTTGATCTGTCTGCCACTCTGTAGGGGCAACAGGAGGTTGTTTTATTGTTCCTCCAGCATAATGTACAAGGATGATTTGTAATGAGGCAGAATCTAGGATAAACAGCTCTTGCTATAATACTTTGCCTTCAGATATCTAAAGAGGTAATCTGTGGTGGATATACTTGCTGTAAATCAGAGGCTATGCCTTTGCATTTGGAAGTCACTATTATTATGTTAAAGGATGTATGCTTACATAGTTCAAGTATAGCATTTGGAAAGAAGTCATTTCACCTCAGAGTGGAAGTTTCCCTGGGGCACAAATCTTCAACAGTGAAATTTTGTATGTGTACTTTGACAAACGCATGCCCAGTGGGCATGTGCCAAATTACGCCTTTGAAGCCATGGAAGCCTGGCTGTGGGAACCTAGAACCTTGAAGAGTTTCTCAAGGGAGAGGAAGCAGAGCCAGCTGGACTCATTTTCTATAGACAGAAACTTAATTGCTAGCTAGTAGCTACTACATTAGAAGAGAAATAATTTCAGAGACCTGGAACATGCTGGTGTGAAGTCCTTGTTAGAGAAGCTGGGTGGCAGCCTGACTGTGACTCGTCCACATCCCCCTCTTTGCACATTCTTCTTAACTCTAATATTTACTGTCACAGTAAAATGTGATCATAATTTTAAGAGCCAACACATAGTTGTCATCACTCAGCACCTAAGAACAAACGGGAAATACTCTGCTTTTGAGTGCAACCCAACTGAGCAAAGAACAATTTCTCCAGAGCTAACGTATATAAATTCAGCAGACGTGAAATTAAATCTATGTAGTAAAATTGATGTACAGCCTCTTCTGCAAAAAGTGGTTTATTTTCACAACCCAGTGGTGGCTGGGCTCTATCTTCCTCATTCTCTAACACATCTCCTTGGAGCCCTGAGGGGCAGGCTCCTCTTTGTGGTAGCAGATACCTGTCTTTTGCTCCATGAGCTCTTTTTTTACTTCTTCAGTGCTCTCAGGTAGGTCCTACATCATCCTTAATTCACACAAATACACGTTACTTTGTCTGACCACCAAAAAAGACAGAAAACTGGACTAAAACATTGCCCTAAGAATAGGAAGTGTGTGTGTAGTGTGAAATAATAACTCACGTTACTGTACTATTAAGAGAATGTTTCTCTACTGAAGCCATTGCTTTATTAAAAAAGCACTTAAGATAATAATAAAAAGTGCCACTGAGGAAAATTACATAGTGAAAAGAGGCTCAGGATATGCCTTTATCACTACTCTGAGGTCAGAGCTAATTGCCAGACAATAAAGCTTATGAATCCAGAGGTTGACTGCTGCCTTCTGCTTTTCTCCACTGACAGATGAGCACACCTCTCCCTCTATTACTCCTGTGATTTATTTTTAGTTGTGTGCAGACCCCAGGTAAGATCAGTCCAGCATTGTGTTGGACTCTGTACCAACATGGAGTGAGAAGAGGCAAAGGTACCTCCCTTTTTACATGAGAAACAAATGCTCTGATGTACAGAGATATTTAGGTGTTCTGCTGATTTGGATCTAAAAGGACAGACCCATAACCACATTAAAATATCTTCAAGCACCAGATGATCTGCTGTCTACATGCGCATCCTCTTATTGCACAGTAAGGGCAATGTAACTAGACCTGTTTCACTACAGGTTGAATATATCTGCAACATTGCTACCAAAAAATGCTACTCCTTCAGAGTGACCTGCACTGGGGAACTGGTGAAGATTAAAAACAATCCATTAAAAAAGCCTCCCATATTTTAAACCAGGTTAGTTGCCTTCTCAGGGATACAATCTCATGGCAGCAGAGTTGGTTGCGCTGTCTTAATTTGCTCGTATAACCATACTTTGGAACACATCAGCCTGTGTTTGCCCTGGGTGAGAGTGCACACAAGGACAGTCACTGCTGTTCAACTGAGACACAATAGCTTGTTAAATTGTCATAAACTGATCATAAGTCTGAGTCCCAAATGCCTTACCCGAGGTCACCCAGCAGTTTGAGACACACCCTGTGACTGAACATCTCCAGAGTCCAGTCTAGTGTCAAATACAATGGCACTTTTCCTCTCTAATTGTGACCAATTGTCACTGTCTTCTGGTGGGTGTAACCAGGAGAAAATGGACATGGGAATGAACTGGGACTGTCCAGTAAACCCTTCCAGTTTCAGCTGAGGCATGTTGGCAAAGCTTCGTCAGGAAAACTCAAATGGTTCCACCAGGTCCTGTCTCTCCAAAGACAACAAACTATTAGATATTGTTGAGTAACTCAGAGAAAAGTTCTTGTGATACATGTAGGTGTTGCTGCCAGTCAATACATTTCAGGGAGAGCAGCCATCAGCTGCAGAAATAAAAAGTATTTTTTTATCCTAGAGAAGCTTGTTCAATGCCTTCCTTTCCTATGCATCACAGTGGCGGAGTGCTCTGGTTAGTGCTACACAGTGCATAGTTTATTAGCATTATATTGATCTGAAAAGCAGCTAAAATGGGAGATGTAAAAATGAAATAGCGAGGCAGAGCGACCCAGTGTTGGAGGAACGCTGCTTTCCACAAGCCATGTAAACCCTAATTAATAGACAAAGGGCTCTATTCTTCGCCTGTGTTTAACTACCCCCCTCTTGCTTCTCTTCCCTTTAACCATACTCCTCTCCCCCTCCAGTTTGCAGTAGCATATGCAGGGCCTGACGAAAGCCTACACAAATCAATGGCAACGCTCCCATTGACTTCAACAGGCTTTGTAAAAAGCAAAGAGAGAAGAGAATAGGTGATTATTTTTCCTTTCCAAATGACAAGCCCCCCCCCAGTAAAACAATCCATATAGTAGTCATAAGTGCTTTATATTGTGCAGTGCATGGGCATAATTACTCCAACCCTCTAAACCGCTAACAGCAGTTGGTCTCTCTAATGCTTGGAAAATTATTTTAAATAGACTTCATATCTACAAAATAGGATTTTTTTAGATTGTAAATACTGAGGGTCAGATCTCAGCAGTTGTTACTGGCATATCTGCACTGACTTCAAAAAGGATAGTCAATTCACACATCCAGAACTGGCCCAAACCAGCACTTGCTGCACAGTCAAAATTATTTTGATATCCATGAGCTGTTCTCTGAAAGCCATAAATGTAGGGCCAAACCTGCTATTGCCCTTCAGCTAATTATCTAGATATGATCTTGATTAATGACTCACCTGGCTCTTCTTTGAATTCAAGCAGGCTATCATTCTGTTTCTCTACAGAGACATCTGTCTTCCCTACTCTACAACAGAGCATGAAAAGATTCCTCCACCTCTTCCTCTTGATTCATTGATGTAAGGACTTTACTGGGAAGAGTAAAAATCCCACGTGTGTATTTAGAAAGTTATTTCCTTTTCCCTCATTGCTGCCTGCAAGCTTGTCTTCTTAACAAAGGGCTACAATATGGGACTGGGGTAGGGGGCAGAAATCCATCACTAATTTGGTGTACTAGCATGCTCCAGACATCTAAAACATCCTTGTTCTGAAAAGCTGCATGCTTTTTTGGCAACGCTTGGACAAAGACAATTCAACTATATTGAAGTTTAGGTCACATGCAAATGCTCTTATTCAAAACGGTGTATGGAATACTATGTTTCTAATCCTTCCACTAAAATATGATTTGTGGCTGTTCCTCAGAACGTCTGCCTGATTAAACATCCTTGGAAAAAAAACATGCATGGGATTGTAATAAAGAAAAATAAAAAGGTTTCTTTTAATCAGTAATTAAGTAGCAATTGAGCATAATTATTACAATTTGTACCTGATTTATAATATTGGTAAAATGAACAGATGTAATTTATCCTGCAATAGTCAACAGCGGTTGGCTTAAGCAAAGCCACCCCACAATTTCCTTCACATTTGCAACAGAAAAGGACACTGTGGATGGCGAGTGAATGTGTCTTCATCAAGGGGTGGGAACATTCAGCTGTGGGGCGGGAACTGCTCAGTCATATGGAAGCATGTGAAAATACAGGCACAGACAACATGAGGTTTTCCTACTGTCTTCAGGAGAGGAACCTTCCCATTAAACCAAGTGATAAAAATCTTCAGGTTTTTAACCTCAAGTATGAGGAGCTCTCTCTTTTGTGTACCTGGTACAGTAAGTCTGTTCAATGTTGCAATCAACCTTTGCAAAATGTGCCCATGGGCTTCTTTCTATAAAATATGATTAAAATCAGTCAAGTTATTTTCATGTGGTGGTTGGAGGGAGTTCTTCAGTAACAGGCCAGGAAAAATTACCTCGTTTACTGAGTTACTGAGTAACTCGGAGAGAAAAAAAAGTTTTTGTTACAAACTCTAGGTTAATTTTCTTTAACTCCACAGTTTCTAAATACTTAGGAAACTTGGGCATGATCTTGGACTGTCTGGAAGGAGCCAATCTGACTACTTTCTGCCATGGATGCTTTCAAATAAAACCATAAAGAAATCTTATTGCTTGTCTGATCTTGCTGAAGGTCCATATGAGCCATACACAACTTGATTGTAAAAATTCAGCCTTTACATACAGCGGATTACCAGAGTTGGAAAGTTAGGTAACAGGTGGCCTTAAAAGCACCTTAGAAGGTTCCCTGGAATCACTCAGTATACAACAGATACCTTTACAGACCAGAAGCCTTGCCATTTGTATAACAGCAGCAAATTAACACAACCGGCCTTCTGCAAAGGTGACCTTATGAATCTGGTTCAAGAGGAAGTAAAAACTGTACATCTGAAGGATCCAGAATGTCCTTCAAGCTCACGAGGCTGAATGCACATGCCCTACACATGCCCTGATGTGGGCATGGGTAAGAGGTAAGAGTTGATGCACCAAGCATTCCTGCTGTGTGGTGAAGAAGCAGCCCAAAGGGAGCTGCAAACATGCCCAAAGGAAGAGCTGCAAGAAACTAGTGTACTAATATTAGATCTGACCAGCATCAATCTATAATTGTTTGGGACTTAAAAATGCAAAAGATCCTACTGAGATATTAAAATTTAGCTTGCTCAAGCCAGCGTTACTTTGGAGAAGCTAACAGGTCTGTAGTTTTCTCAGCGACAGAAGCTTCACATAGTTTGTGGGATCTGTAAACCAAAGGTCTCACTGATACCTTACCCCTGCCAGAAACAATGTAAGTCTGCTAAAAAGATTGTTATACAGAAAAAACTTTATGGTTTTAAACTGAAGTTGATGGTTTTCTGAAGAAATGCACCATTAAAACCTAGCCATTTGAAAGTGGTAGTAAGGAGACAGATGCATATTCAAATTTTTATCTCTTTAGTTTTCTAACACCTAATCTCCTAAATGAGCCTAATCAGAAAAAGGGCATTCTAATTCTTCTGTGGGGAAGAGAAGGCGCCAGAGATCAGGTGATAACCAGGCTGTGTCTCAAGCCATTCTCATGAGATTTTGACTGTGTTTGAACCCAAATTGGAGGGAAGAGATTTTTTTAGGTAGTGTCAGTCAGAATTCAAACAGCAGACATACTTCTGCTCTCAGGGCATAAATCCAAACTACAGACAACCTCCATTTTAAAAAAAAAACTTATTAAAATGTCAGGATTGCTTATTTTGCTTTGGTTTACATAAAGCTCTTTCTCACACACATACATGTTGAAGCTAAAAGAACAGTAAAATTGTGAAGTTAGTCACTCAAAAGGTAGAAAGTGCCAGACGTGAGGTTACATACGCAACTCAAATTCAGTTCCTCATGTTGGCTCATGACTAGGCATGCTTTGATCATATGGCCACATACACTTTTTCCACAAGACAAAGGTCGTGTGAGCTTGACTTACTAAGAGGAGCAAAGAGTGCTCTCATGTGTTGTGCTGCACAGTCCTGCAAAAGACAGAATTACCAGGTCTGCAGGCAAGAAAGGAGTCGAGTGACCCAGCTCTGGGCTGGACAGTGAAGGTGGGAGGCTGTAAAATGCCCTGCTGCCATGTCAACAGGTTCCTTCCCTCCGCTGTGCCAGCAACCTCCTGCACAGACGTGTGAGAAGGAAGGGAGAGAGGGAAGTAGCGGGCTAGGACTGCAGCAGCGTGGCACGCTACACACCATCAAGGGAGTCACTGACAGAAAGGGGCAGGCTGCAGCCAAGGTTGCTCCCTAGCCTATGACCCGTTTTGTTTTCCGTGGCAATCTGGTTCACATTACAAGTACAGTACTGACAAAGTTGGGGTAGGTTTTATTTTTGTTGTTGTTGTTCTGGCATTTGCTGGCAGTTCCATGGCTTTTGTCACCTCTTCTCTAAATTTTTCTTTGTTCAGCCTTGTGCCTTTGAAACTTTATACCCAGGTCTGGTTATCTTTGCTTTTCTAGCCCTCTGAACAAAGCAGCCATGATCTGGTAAGCAAGTGTAGACTCATCTAGGCCTTAAGTATTCTTAAACAAAAGACCCCCAAATAATTGTTACGACTGCAATCATCTGCTGCCTGAAAACACGCTAGCACCCTCTGAACCGCAGCGGGTATTACAGACACTTGGCCTGACTTCTACAATCGCTTCAAGATGCAGGCGTTGGCTTCCTTCAGCCCAAGGCCAATCACCGCATGAGGGACGGATGGCAGGAGGTGGGCAGCCCAGCGAGAGGCTCTCATCTCCCAGGTAATAGCAGGAGCCTGGGCCGGAGCGGCTTTAATCTCTCCTATCGAATCACCATTTATCCCTTTCCACTGCCAGTGAGGCACCTGGCGAGGGAAGCCCGGGCTCCTCCGAGGGAGCTCCTCTGCGAGGCGCTCATTTCCGTGGCGGGGCCTACCTGGCCAGGGTGGCCCATCGGCCATGAAAGCGGGCCCCCCCCCTCGATCCCCGGGGGTCCCACAGTAAAACGGCGCGCTGCAGAGACCTGCGGAGCCTGCAGACAGCGGCGGCTGACCTCCGCGGCTGTGCCGGGCGGGCC
>VZZY01003561.1:95567-195785 GCA_013400335.1 Eurystomus gularis | reverse complement strand
CCCAAATGCAGGACCTGGCACTTAGCCATGTTGAATATCATCCCATTGACCTCAGCCCATTGATCCAGTCTGTCCACATCCCTCTGTAGAGCTTCCCTACCTAAGCAGATGAGCACACCCACCTAACTTGGTTTCATCTGCAAGATCATCGATAAAGATACTAAAGAGAACAGGCCTCAGTACTGAGCTCTGGGAAACACCACTTGTGACCAGCCACCAACTGGTTTTAACTCCATTCACGATCACACTTTGGGCCTGGCCATCCAGCCAATTTTTTATCCGGTGAAGCATACACCCATCCAAGCCATGAGCAGCCAGTTTCTCCAGGAGAATACTGTGGGAAACAGGGAAACTTGTTCACAATGTATAGTTTCATGTAAGTATATTTCATATACACCTGTATCTATACAAACACACACATGCCTGAGTCACAGCTGTTTGGTGGGACATAACTGAAGCCCTATATCTGAGCCCCTTTCAAATTGGTCACAAGTGATCAGAAAAGCAACTAAAAATAAAAGCAGGAGATAGAATCTTGGTCATTCCACAGCCCACAAAACTTCATTTTTCAGAGAAAAAGATTGCAGAAAACTTTGTGAGGCAAGCTGACAGAATTTCATGTCCCCTTTGGCTCATTCCCTATGAATATCTATGCAGGAGGTAACATTTGGCACTTAAAAACAAAGCAAATGAGAAGAGCTTAAGTGATTGCTTTTCTCTTTGAGCTAATGTCAGACTGCTCTTATTAACAACGTAAAATGGGTTCCGTGATATGAATGTACAAGCTGTAATCAAGTGCATTGATCTCTGCAGCTACTCAGTGGTAAAACACATGGAAAACAACTTTTTATTCCAAGTAGAATTTAGCAAAGGATATGCCTTGAGAGCTCATAGTTGGGATTAGGATCCAGAGATTTTGCTTTTCATTCAAATTATTCTCATACCAACAAACCTGATAAAAAGGAAGAAAAAACAAACTCCAAAACAAAGCAAAATAATTTGTGATAGCAGATATATTTATTCTTTAACCCATCCATGTGTGGGATGATCGAGAGGAACAGTACTTTGTGCTAATTCAGTTTTTTCTATATGTCAAGAAAGAGGCTAAATTTGAAATAAAAAAGATTTGCAGCTATTTTGAATCTTAAAAAAGGTGAAGAGAATACAAAGGCTTGGGTCAAATTCACACCTGGAATAATGCCTATGTAAATATGTAAATGGGAAATCTTACTGTTTTCCAGTGAAAGCTGTTTCTGGTAAAAAGACACAGTTGCTTGGACTTTGGGCCTGCCTTTCCTGATCTGTTTTCCTGCCCTATGAAAAATATTGTTGAATTCACTTAAGTTTTATACAGTTTGTTGTTTTATTTATTTATTTTTTTTTTTAAGTAAAAATCTGGAAAATGGTTGCAAGTTATTTTGAGTTTTTGGGTAATTCAGAACATTTAATTTCCTACATTTGAAACATCCTGGTTAGAATGCCAGTGTTTCAAAATAGTTTTATTTTTGAGTCGTAGGGTGTTTTCCTACCTTCATTTCCCTCTTTCCAAATGTTTTGGTTTCTTCTAGTAGTTACTGCTTCTGACTGGAGCTTGACAGCTCAATAATCTTTATTTTGGGGCAGCAGCAGAAGTTGCTTAGAAAAATATTTTGCCAGTTTGCCACTCTGATAGACATTCCTGTTTCTTTCTCTATATCCTTTCCTTCTCTTTACTATTCTCTATTATAATAATTCTGTTATCACCCCTATGTGTGAAGCAGGACCACTATGCACATCTCCAAGATTAGCTGAACAAAAATACTAGTAACTGAGAAAAAAACCTCTCATAACCCTCTGCAGCTTTATAGCTCCACATCTCACTGTCTGAGGAGCATTAATGTTGTTAATGATTTCAGGGTTCATAGCCCTGGCCTGCTGATCTTGAATGGTCTGTTCACACTAAGATTTATAACCATCTTTGTAATGGCCCTTAAAAAACGTTAGCTAAATGTGACTGTGACACACTTAATTTCTGTGTTTTAGAGAGCAACAAAGTTCAGTTACATATACAAGTTTCTATAATGAAAGGAGTATGTGTACATCCATGTCATTACAGACAGTCTCTAATTCACATTTAACATATGCAAGTATCCTACTACAAACGTTTGTGTTGAGAAAGCAGAATGCCATATAAGCATGCTAGAAAGATATGCCTCTCAATAATACCCTTGTAGCACATTTGTTGAAAATAATTCCTTCTAGAGAGCACATGTGGCATTTCAGATTCTAAGAAAAACACCAATTTAATAAACATTTGCCAATCTTCTGAAAAAAAGGAAAAAAAAAAGAGCTCCAAGGAGTCTCAGAATCTGAAGACTGTTGGTGACTCCCTGTCCAAGGGGGATCCAGCGTTTGTCAGGCAGCTTAAAAATGCAACCCAGTAGCTTTTAAGAGCAGGTCACTTCACTGCAAATGTGATAGGGACAAAGCCTAAAAAGTAGGCTGTTGCTATGACAAGCCAAAATAATATACTCTATTGTCTGCTTATTAAATGTATGTCTTGATTTTTTTTCCCTTTTTGTTTATGGCTCAATTAAGTTTTAGATGATAAAAATGTTTGGACTTGTGAGACTTAATGTCTCTATTTTTCCACAGCATCTGTGGAAATATGTATTGCACAGAACACATACGTAGGCTTTCTTGGATGAACACATGCCTAATTACCTAAAAACAGACAGTAAAGGTATTGTAGCCCTCAATCTTCAATATCAGCACAGACATGCATTATTAGATTTGGTATGGCAGTTCTGAAGAAATTATGACACCATGCCAGCAGTTTCCCTCCTGTCTGGTGATTGCTTCGGGAATGATTTTTAAAGGTTAGCTTAATTAAAATACATTTATATATATTTATTCAATAGTTATATAGTTAAAAGGCTTTGGGGACATGAAAATTCAGACTGATCTCAATGGCCTGCTATTACCTGTACACTGGATTTTAGCTTTATTAAGTATCAGTGACAGTTCAACAAAATATTTGATAATTCATAATAGTTAATAATTTTGACTAGCTACTGAGCTAATCCTTTATTGTGAGTTACTGTAATTGACAATAACAGAAATGCTGACAGCACAGACAGCCTTAGAACAGGAGCCCATTAACATTCAGAGCTTCATATTGAAATGTAGCTTGGAGAATGGGGAAGGTTATAACAGCATCTGAACTTCCTGAAAAACAGAGGTTTGTGACTGCAGTTTCAGCATTCTGAATCATATAGCTCTTGTGTGGTGACTTTGTCAGAACAAGACAGTAGTGTGCTCAAGATGGTGTCATGGTTTAACACCAGCCAACAACTGAGGCCCACTTAGTCGCACACTCCCTCCCTCCCAGTGGGATGGGGAGAGAATTGGAAGGGTAAAAGTGAGAACACCAATGTGCTGAGATAACAGTTTAACAGGTAAAGTAAAAACTGTGCATGAAAGGAAAGCATGGCAGGCAGGTGTTGACCCATCTCCAGAAAAGCCAGTCTCCATCACACATAACTTGGGAAGATGAACACCATAACCCTGAAAATCCCTCCCTTTCTTTTTCTACCCACAGCTTTATATGCTGAGCATGATGTCATGTGGCGTGGGATATCTCTTTGATCAGATGGGGTCATCTGTGTCCCCTCCCAGCTTCTTGTGCACTCCCAGCCTTCTCACCGGTGGGGTGCTGTGAGGAACAGGAAAGGTCTTGACCCTGTGTAAGCATCGCTCAGCAATAATGAAAACATCCCTGTGTTATCAACATTGTTTTCAGCACAAATCCAGAACATAGCCCCATATCAGCTACTATGAAGAAAATTAACTCTATCTCAGACAAAACCATCACAGCTGGCTCACTGTGCCTGTCTCCTGCTGACTTCAGTCCTGCACATCTGCAGCCATTTGTTGTCAGCTAGAACAAGAATGGACTCAGCAAGCCTTGTGCCTATTTGACAGCTCCCTTCAGACAGCGCTGAGTGCAAGAATCGCTTTGTTGCACTTGCAAAGGACCCAACTTTCTCCTTGTGCCTTCACTTTTCAGATGAGTGAAGTAAGGCAGGAGAGTTGAAGAGTCACTCAAAAAGTTCCCTGAAAGCTGTGAAAAGAGGCCGATCTCTTGGCTCATAATCCAGCTATGTCTTTACAGATTTTCTACACTCGGTATTAGGAAGAGTCATGAGACTGACTGTGAAATACAATGCACAGGTTACATGAAGATATTAGGGAAAAAAAAACCAAAAACAAATGCTGAAAAATAATAATTCGTATTCAGTACTATGACATGTAGCCAGAAAAATAAATATCTTCTGGTTCTTAATGGATACTGCTGCCTTACACAAAACTAATTTAATACAGAATATCATGTATAGTAAAAGAAATGTCATAAACCCTTTTAATATATAACATGAGGAATCGAATTTATGTGTCCTATAACTCTGGATTCAAACTGTGACTTTTTTTTCTGTTTAAAGTCTCAGACAGGTAAATTCTCACACACCATAGATGCTCAGCCTCATTGCACAGAAGGGATGGTTGCCTTGTAGCCTGGATTCTGCTTTATGCAAAAGGATAAGAGGAACCTGTAACTTGAGGCCATTTCCTCTTGCCCTATTGCTTGTCACTTGGGAGAAGACACGAGCACCCACCTTGCTACAACCTCCTTTCAGGTAGAGTTCTGGACAGTTGTAGATACATCTCTAAAAGATACTGATATTAGAACTATGCTTAGAACATGCATAAAACAAAGAAAATGTTGTCTTCCTTACCAACAGGTCCAGACAAGGTGATAATAGTTCATTTATGTTTTGCTTTTATAACTTTATAGTTAGAAAACCTGCTCAAAAACCTGAGCACTGGGGTTTCATATTCTGATCAATTGGACAAGGTTCAAGACCACATGTCCCATTTGCAAGAAGGCTGTAGAGTAGTCTGGATGGTAACAAGCCTGAATGTGAGCTTGTGAGGAGAGGTGGAGGGGGAGAGGAATTCAGACAGACATGGATGATAGAAGTGCCCTTTACTTCTCCAGAAGAAATAATGCAAAATTCAAAGCATCCAGGAGACTTAACAGAAGAAAAAAATCGCATGGGAGAAGTTAACAATGAGGGTGCTTAGCTGGCAGCAGGAGATTTAGGTTGTAACACCTGCTCCCAAGATTTACTCCATTCTCTTTAATCTGGTGTGTCACTTGAAAAAGACTGTCAATTCTGGGAGCAGGAGTTGGCACACAGGACTTCCCTGCTTTCTGGCAGTTCTTCATGCTTTATGACATTTTACTGTTTTTGATGTGACATATTACAAAACATGTTCCTGTACAGTCAGCTTCATTCCCAAAACATTCTTCTTGATAAGAAATAAGGAAAAGCTATGCTCTTTGTCTTTCATGTTTGTCACTTATGACCAGATGTTTTCTTTGATATTTGTAGTATGGTACTGCATTGTTCACTGATGATTCCTGTCAGTGAGTCCCTGAGTTCTTGAACACATGGATTTCTGGAGAAAAAAGAGGTAGTGTGCTGCTTGACCTACATGCTGTTGCTTTCTTTGAGACCATTTTCAATGCAGGTGTTTTCCCCTGGAAAGTAAGAAGTTAATTCCTCCCAATAGGTGGTAGGATCCTGGACTAAGCAAAGAATATGAGTTTGATGAAATTAATTTGCTAAAAACACAAGGAAAAGAAATCCATTTGCATCAATCAAACAACCCATTTGAACAGAGAAGTCAGTCAGGGAATTATAGCGTTGTATAAGCCTTGTCTTCACTTCCTTCAAAACGAGCCTAATAAATACTTGTGTATTTCTAAAACATACCTGTAAATGCAACAAATTCAGCTCTGGGGACTTGATATTTACTGCCAGTATTGCACCAACTTATGTTGACCCCTTCCTTCCTTGCGATTTGAAATTAACACCAATGTATTAAGCTAGTTTAATGGTAGACTATTCTAATGAGAAAACAGTTTACAATCTGCTTGCTGTTTGGTTAAGAGGGACAGGTTTTCAGAAATGGCTACTAATGCTGTAATCATGTTTGTGCATACAGTTATTCAATATATAAAATCCATAGCTGTGTTTACAAGCAACCATTTAGAGATACACATCATTATGAATGTTTTTACATACTAAATGTGGATTTTGAGAATTCAGTAGATTCATGCATTAATGTAGCTCATGCCATTTTGGTGCCCTTCAAAAAAGAAAAATCTCTGCTTATTTTGCCTTGTGCATTAGACTAATACCTACAAAGGCTGTGGTATCTTTGGTAATAACTTATATTTTTATAACTTTAATCTTGGATTTGTTAACTTTTTACTTCTCATGGTTGAAAATAGTAACTCTAAGGCAAGACATCAGTTATTGACTGTATGTTGAGTGTGACTTAGAGGGAAGAAGAAGCAGGTTATACTGTATGGTCACATAATCTCATGGATTTTAGAGGCACATGACAAGCACTGTTACATCATCCACATCATCACACTGAGAACCAACTTTCACCTGATTACCTCTGACTTACATGTGTAGTTACCATTTCCAGAGCACCTCACACTCTTTTCTGTGTCTATTCCCACATGCCATTGAAAACTGCGGAAGTTTTATTAACTCCATTCTACTAACTGGGGATAGAGATGAACTGAATATTATAAGAGGTTTGATGGCTGGGCTGGTGAAGGTTGGTATCTTTCTTTATTGTCTGTCATCATTGAAAGAATAAAATACACCTGAAAAAATGTTCACAGAAAGTTGTATAGAAGGAAAACTGACTGAGGTTAATAAAATGAGAAGTGTCATGGAGAGCTTTCCTTGATCGCTGCCAGTGTTAATACAGGAATGAGCGGCCACTGGTTGGAGAAATGGGAAGCCAGATTCACACAAAAGGAAAAGAAAAAAGAGTAGTTCTTCATACAATGCATAAACAAGCTGCAGATGTCTTGACTACATAATGTTGTGGATGCTAAAAGTTTACACAAGTTCATAAAGAGTTAATGGGAAAAAAGTCCCCCAAAAATATTTGTGTTGAGAGTAGGAATATCACAAAGTCCTGGAGAATACTGAAAGATACTAAGTAAATATCACTATGTGCTTGTCTGGCTGTTCTGCTGCTTCTCTAACATCTGCCAATGGCTGCAGTTAGGATACTGAATGGGAAGATCTTTGGTCTGACTTGATTTGACTGTTCTCGTGTTCTTTTCTGGGTGCAGGTGTCTAGATACTTGCAGATCTGTGCACAAATGTTTTGACTAAAAGTTGTGTAGAAGGTCTTTAGCAAAGAAAGAACTTAGACATTGACGGGACTACTCTCTCCCATAAATGGAGCATGAGATCCTGTTACTTATACTGTCATGTTTTTTTTCTTGTAATTCTCTCTTATGCTTTTCCTTTTCTTTTCCACAATTTCTTTGCAATTATCTGTCAGACTGCAGTGCACTTGCTACACTATGTCCTGGTAGAGCTGTGGTTAAGAATTGCCATGGACAAGTAGGCTTAGCGCATCCTACCCATCACAGCCACACAATGATGCATCATGTATAGACTCCAGAGAAGTCAGTCCCTCCAGTAAATATTCAAGAAGAACTGATTAAGAGTAAGTGAAACTTAGTCCAGCTAGATAATTTATTATGGAGCTTTGTGCCACTCCCTAAGAGCGGTTTTAAATAAGAATGTTTAATTCCACTTAAATTTTAAAATACACAATTTTTATGTGAAGTATTGGCAATCCTCCTCAAGGAGATCTTTACAAAATTGTCTTTCTTATTCCCATTGCATTATTTCTTTCACAAGAAATGAACACAGCTTTTGCTCCTGCCTGGATTTATTTTCATTGCAAGTATTTTTAATTCTGCATTACAATTAACTCTAATATGATTAATGCCAGAGCAGACTGCAGCAGTACTAAGGAGAGAGGTGTGTGGTGAAAGCTGAATGGCTGGAATGTCCTGTCCTATGTTACAAAAATAGCAATTAAAAAGTGGTGTGCATGGATGACTACTAGCTGCCTGACAGTCAATCAATGAATAATGTACAGTTTACATTGTAAGCTCACAGGGCTTTGTAGCTTTTCAGCTCTGCTGGTGAGACATGATGGAAATGGTCTACTAGTATAAAGAGGAAAGATCTCCATGTCTGAAACTCTCAAATACTGTTTGGGGCTGGGGGAAGTGTGAAGATTAACAGGTCTGTGCTGACATTAAGAGGTTAAAAAAAATAAAATCAAGATGTTTACTAATCCAAGATCTTATTCAGTGCAATAGTCTGAAAATCTCACCCAAAATTAATTGTTCTGAGATAACAGATGAACGGACAACAGAAATGCAAAGCAGAAACCTTGAGTCGTAAGCAACATCTAGACATTAGAAGCACAAGAAAAAAGTCCCAGAAAAACCCAATGTTTTGCAAGTATGTTGTTTTGTTTTGTTTTGTTTTGTTTTCCACATGATACTGCAGTAATGTTTAGTCTCTTTTAATGTTGCCTGGAAATTTTCTCAGTAGGCTACAGGTGGCTCAAGAATCGTAGTCAATTAGGCACTTCAAGGAGGCAATGAGGGCAGAAGCAAGCTAAATACTTGGGCCTGAAGTAAAACATCTTTTGTTTCAGCCTTCATTATAGAAAGTCTAAAAGAGATTTAACTTTATGCATTTTTCTTCTGTAATAGCTTCTTTTGTGACAGCTTCTGGAAATCAAAGGTAGATAGATGGTTGTCAGCATTCCTGTTTCAGTTCCAACATGCTGCGTCATATATCATAACTTGAAAGCTATCATCAAGTGCATTGATAAAGTCTATTTGGTGACAATTTCCCAAATGACGGAAGACCAGTCTCACTTTGTGTCTGGGTACGTGTCTTTGTGCTTCTCACTTGAAATGTGAGAGACAGAAGAGACAATTGAGAGTGATATGCAGTTTGTAGAGGTGATGGGACTTGTTGATTAGGAAAATACTTTTGACACATGCAGGTTCTGAAAGAAAGCTCTGTGATGCACATGTTGAAAGGTAACAGAAGAACAGAGGTAGACAGTCCTTGTTCATTCCCTGAATGGTTCGTTTGTCAAGCAGATGTGTACAACAAAAGATATTTTTAAAATTTAGATGGAAATTAGCAGCTTCCTTTGGATAAAATAAATAAATAAATGAAAATATTTGTGTCAGACAGAAACTAGGAAAAAAAACCAAAACATTTGTCTTTCCTTTTTTAAAGGCAATGTTTGTAGTTTTCACAAAACACCAAAAGCAAAATACAAAGTTTGACACAGATATTTTCATCTTAAATTCCTTTAAATGAGCTTTGTTTTTTCATTTTTTCTTAGAGGAAAAAAGTCCAAAACAATATATTTGCAACACTGATATAAAATTTTTAGTAATTACATAGCAGGTAAAGGCTATCTGATGATAAAAGTTTCTCACATGATGACCACTTCCAAGCATGAGGTTAAGAAAAATTTTAAGTCTCTTTCAAGGTTTAGAAAAAAATGACATTGTGAATAACACCTTAAAGCACTGTACAATAAAAGGATAAACATATTTAAGCAGATCATGGTTTGTTAAAAGCTGCAGGTATATCATCATGATCTGGAAGTCTTTCATTTACTTAAGCCATTGTTCATAGTCTTAGATCAATCATTTCATTCCATGCAGAGAGAGAGAAACAAAATAAAATGGGAACCTAACAAGAGACCGTGAGATACCACATCAGTTTAGCTATTTTACTTTCACTTAATAGAAAACACTTTATGGCTGGTCTGATTCAAAATGCTTGAATACAATGCAAGTAAAGAAGTTTTGTATTCTTCCCTCTTTTTATCAGAGCATTTTAGTCTTCAAAGCTCTCTAACAGTTATTCTGTTGGCTGACTACCCATTGATCAACTTTGTCAGTTCTGTAAAGTTTATTTAATTTTTTTGCCTGTGGTGATGATAAATAAAACAAAAAAATAAACAAATATGATAGTTAAACATAGCAAATACATTTTCCTTTCAATATTGTTTTGCTGTCTGTATTTATTGGGTAGCTGACTGGATTTATTTATCTCAATGGAAAATATTTCTCAGAGCAATTTTGAGTTAGAAAATACTTTCTGAAGATTACAGTATGCATTCTACAAACAGCCAGAAAAAGTCTTAACAAAATGTATCTGGGCAGCAAAATGATCTGAGATGATGAAGGAAAATTACACTGTTGTCAAAACACTATTCAGTATTTGACAGCTTTTATTTTAATGGTAGAATAGAACAGCTTGTTTGACCAAAAGCTACAGAAACTTTTTAGCTATTTGACACGTTATTTTTGTCATAAACTAGCTTTGAGTGAGCTGCCAATCATTTGTACCTTGTAAGAAAAAAGCAAATATCCCAGACAACAGTGAAAGTCAATCTTTAAAGTCTTTCAAATCAAACTCTTAAGAACACATTTATTGGGGAACCTAGTAAAGAGTTTCTTTATGTTCTGTATGCACAGGGAATGTAAGAACTAAAAGAGGAATTTAATACTGAATTTGAAAAAAAGGATTCTTGGCTTGCACATTCAGTAACCTAAGCACTTAGTAGGAGATTAGCTATATGAGGAGGTCTACTTGATTTGATCCGTTAGGCCTCCCATGCTCTGCTGTGGAAAAATAAAAGGATTTTTCAATTCATAAATCAGCCAGAACCGAGCATCCTTAGCACAGATATTGTAAAATGGCATTGCAAACTTCTCTAGGAAGCCAGGCAGCTTCCTTTACATCTCGATTTAGGACAGTTTAGTGCCACTATATATCACTTTGGTCAGTTACGTCACAGTTAGGAAAATCCTGAAGGAATGCAGGAAGCACTCAGCACATTTCTTCATTCCTTTTTTTTCCACACTTTCGCTTTTCAGCACTAACTATTCATAGTACAATAATGTTCACAAAAAATACATGGCTATGTATATGCGTCTGTGTATGTAAATAAAAGTCTGTATTGGAAAAAAGAAAACAAAAAGCTGTCCTGACAGTGCTTTCAAAGGATAGCAAGCCAGCAGATGAGAGGAACATAAGGTAATAATTAGAAATTACAAGCAGTAGTGGTGATAAACAGTGGGCACAGCTGTCTAGCTACTGTCAAGCTTTTTGTGAGCAGCAAGACAAAGATATGTTTTAACAAATTACTTGGTTATAAATATTTTAAATAACTGGAGAGGAGGAAACACCGCTTGGAGAGTCTACCACTTTTGAAAGTGCAGATACTTGTTGAAAGTGGTTGAAGAAGACAGGCATAAATCAGCAGTAAGTCCAGTAGTTCAATGATAAAGAAGTCTAGAGATAATATTCCTTACTGACATTGTTCTACTGAGAAAATAATAAAGAACATGGTCTTCACCATTCTGCTCACAGTCAGGACACTCAGGGAGGCATTCTGTTATGAATATATAAAGAAGGTATGGAGAAGGACATAAAATAATGCTCCCAAAGATGCTGGCAAGAATTTGAGTGAGAGGTCAACACAATAATGAACAAATAGCATATTACTAAAGGTAATCAACTCTCTTCTCCCCTCCCACCCATGTTTTTCTTAAAAAAAATTGTTATACCGTGAACAAAGCACCAAGATATGAAACTTTGCTTTCTTTCAGAAGAGCATCAAGGTAGCAACCTGTACATGTATCTCCAAAGTCTGTGCTCCTACACATCAGCACACCTGGTACCTGAGGACAACAACCTGTAGTCATCTAGGCAGGCTGTCCATAGGCAGTACATGGTCCTCATGCACTGTCTCTGGCAGAGCTGGGTGGTAGGCAGATCTAACTGAACTGTATATCCTGGGCATTTCTGGAACTACACTGTAATATTTGCTGAAAAAGAGGAATGGCTTTGGTCAAAGTCACAGCGTGCTGCATGAGGGAATAGAATTGGACACCACTGATAGCATCTTGTCCTGGTTTGAGCTAGAACAGAACTAATTCTGTTCAGTGATTTCACTTCTCAGCTCCATCTCTTCTAACGACAGATTTTTGCAGCCAGTCTCTGCTTCTTGCAGTGATAACGCTCCATGTTTAGAGTTACTGCCAAGGGTTGGGGTGTGCAGAAAGGCTCCAGCTTGTCCTTGCTCCTGTGCAGACCAAAGTCACTGCTCAATCTTGTGCACTGCATTGGGGATGCAGTAAGCAAGATAGGGCACCTGTAGAGAGGAGCAGTCAGGACAGTTGACCCTACACTGACCAACAAGGGATTCCATCCCATATGCATTATATTCAGTACAAAGCTGAGGGATCACAAGGGTCAAGCCTCTTCTTCAATGGCCAGTGTCTGAGGAGGATTCTGTCCATTCTGCCTTTGATCCCAATCCATGTGTTCCTGAATCCCGTTCCTGAATCCAGCTCCAGAATCTGGTTCCTGAATCCGGTTCCCATCTGCTGCTGAGTCCAGCCTGGGACTTGCTCCATGCCTGCCCTTAGTGGAGACGGTGATATAATTGACATCAGGGGGTTGGATTGGATGTTAGTTTTCTATATATTCCATTTTATTATTATTATTACATTATTATTTTAATTAAAGCTTTAAAAATTTTCTCTTCTAATCTATAAAGCTGTCTCCCTTATTCCCTTTCTGTTTCCCTTCGGGAAGGGAGAGGGGTTAATAGAGAGCATCTGTCATTCATCTAGTGGCTGACCCAGCTGTAACCCTTGACACATCTGAAATATGCTGAATGGCAACAATTCAGGTAAATAAATATATTCACAGAAATGAAGACAGAATTCGCATTTCATTGGATATGTTAATGCTTCAAATTTGATTTCTATTTAAAATTGCAAGAAAATGTCCACATTTTCCATTGAACAGCAATTCAGAAATACCGAAAACATTAATTTTGTATAATTATGTGTCACTTTGATAAGATGAACCCCAATCAAATATATGACATTAAATATAATAATGAAACATTATATCATGAAAGTCAAGATAAAACATTTAACTGGCAAAACAGGAAAAACACATTTTAAGCAAAGGCAAAATCAAAGGCTAAAAACCTTTCATTTCAAATTTTTAAGGCAATGTTGACATTGTTATCAACCCTAACCCGTGGAATATTTTTATTTCATTTCCATTAGAAAATTTTATCTACAAATTTTAGATGAGTTTTACACATAAATTTATTATATTTTACATGCAGAAAATGGAGTTATGCCGTTTGGAGAATTTCCAATCGGTAAGTTAATAAAATAAAATTTCTTAAATATGATATTTTGTTATATTCATATTTCCAGAAACTCTCAATATTATATATGTGCACAATTAGTGGCTGAGGTAAATTGGCTTTGAACGGGTATTCTATAGCAGCAAGTTTTCCATTAGGCCAAGTAATAAAAATTTTAAAACAAATTAATATGAGATCAATGATACTTTCTCACACAGCCTCAGTATCAGCTGTTCCTTTATATATGTTGGTGTAACCCCTTTTTATAGGGTTTTGTCTCTAAATATAGAGGACCTGAGGTTTGCTACTCTAAGTAAAAGCATTTTTATGAGTGTAAAGTTACTTTGGTTTAGTTTCCCATCTCCCTTTTTAACTCGTAGAGATGATACAAAACCGTCATGATTTGAAGCTAGGAATTGAAGCAGTAGATTACTTTTGTAGATATGCCCTTTTTAAGTTTGCAATCAGAGATTTTTTTTTAACACAAAATATTTCAGAGTTCTCACAGCATGCTCAGCTTAGGAAGATTTAACATTCTCAGAGAGCTCAAATTTTGTAAAGTGCCTCATTTCATAAATGGGTGAAATGGCTTTCTATGAGTTTAATACAGCGCTGTCTTTAGAGTACTACCTATAGCATCAGAAATAGTAAGTGAATGTTACTGTCAGTGATGGCGGTGTCTTTTTCAGAAATGTGTAATGGAGGATACAGTTCAATTCCTATAACAGAATGTATCAGGAATCATGAAAGCATGCGCTAGCCTTAGTTAAGAAATTGTGAACTGATGCTAAAAAATTCAAATCCTAATCAAATGATTTCTGCCACCTTTCACCATTGACAAAATGTATGTAGAATTGTTAGAGGAACGGGAAGGAGACAGTGAAATCTTACAAATCACTTACATGCAATTTCTGTGGTTTGTGACGTGCTAGTGGTCACTAGTACAAAACGGTGGATCGTGACATGCCAGTGGTCACTATAACAAAATATAACCAAATATTAGAATGCCTGGCAGACATTACTGTTAAATAGAAGGTGTGGGAATTTTTTTACTATCATCTCACAACAAAAGACATTGATTTTTTTTAAGAATCTTTTCATTCTTTTTTATTATTTTCCACTCTCTAGTCTCCCTGTCATTATTTTTGTGTGTAAATAGTAATATTTCATGAATCTTGCAAGAATCAGTCTCCAGGGTGGCAACAGCAATGGACAGGAAATTAGATCCCCTGGAATGATAATTGCACGTTTGTGTTTGAAGCATAGTTAGGTTGGCGTTGTTTTTGATATGTGGACGAGACAGTGATAATTTATTTCATCTGTAAATCCAGAAATATTTGCAAATGGATATTCAAAACATGCAACAAAAATAACAGATGAGATCTGAGTGGCACGTCACAAACAAAGGTGGACTTGGACAAGAGACAAGTTTTTGAGAACAAATGTAATAAATTCTCTGTGCTTGTTTCTAAACCTAGGAATTTCTTCCTTCCTCAAGCAGAAATTAAGGAGGGGAAGAACACAGTACATGAAATATCCAAAATCAACTGAAAGCCAAATCTTGGACTACTATGTACAAAAAATGAGGGAATGCTTGATACAGGCTTGTAAAGACTGTAGAGGGTATGCATATATTTACTTAAAAGGGCTCACCAACCTGCTACACATTTGTGACATACCATGAAAAAATGATGAAAGCAATGTTACAATGGAGCACGATTAGCAGGAGGGATGGGACAAGCAGGGAACTCTGCCAAGACGTCCATCTGGTCTAAAGGAGGAAATGCTGAATGATTCCTAGCAGAAAGGACAAGGAAGGCTGGAATTGTTACTGTCAAAAGTTAGAAGGTGATAAAATGCACTGTATATGAGGATGTAGGGCACCATCCCAAATACTGAAACTCCAGTAGCGCTAGAATCTGGGTCAAATTCACGGGCTTAGAAACAGTCAAATTAGCTTAGAGAATTATGTCTCCTAATCAGACTTCTGTAAATTGATCACAAGTATCCTACTTCCCTGCAAATAGGAAATATTACCTGCATCTTTATACTTTTGAATCTACTCACTTTTAAGCATATGGTTTGCTGAAAAATACTGGACTCAGCAAAAATATTTCTGTACCGAAATAAGGCCTAAGTTACTAGCTGGGTGTCACACAAGATGCAACAATACATTTTAAAAGCTACTTCTTCTCTCATCCAGTCAAATTTATATTTATCAATGTGTATACATAATGAATGTGTTTTTTTCTTTGTCAGTTTTTGAAGGAGTGCCATTATTCCCTGCTGTCTACGTCAAGCTCGCTGTGCCTTTGAGAGTGACAGCACTTGACACTGTACATTAGTTTCATTATTGGCATAATGCTGAAGTAGTTTCTGTGTAGGAGACTGCCAGGATAGTTTGTTTTTTTTTTAACTTTCTGTGTTCTATTTTTCATATATATGTATGAGACAAAGCTAAAAGGAACAGATGATATGGCCATTAAAGCTAAGCAAATAAACTCCTTTCATCAAGTTAAGACATGACAAACCCACAGCAAGTGCAGGGACTAAAACTCCAAGTGAGGATATAAGGCATAATATGTACTAAGACAAAATACAATGTTCCCAAAGTAAAATATTATCTTAAAGCAATAATACCAATTTAAGCAGCAACTGAGTTCCTTTTGATGTGAGGTGAATGCCATAACAGACATCGTGGGCTTGATCCCATGAAGTGCTGAGCAGCCCATCTCCTGTTGATTGGTGCTCAACATCTTACAGAATCTGACACTTGGGGAAGGTTTTCAAAGGCATCGATACCAGCTTGGTGCCTAACTACTGACTTCCAAAGAATGGGATCTGGGCTTCTGACTGACGTTTGTGCCGTTGAAAACCTCCCTGTTAAAACCCGTTAATTCTTAAACTCCAGTTCTTTTAAGAAGGGTCCCTACAGTAACCTACAGGAATGCATTTTTTTGGCCATCAGCTTATGCAAAATGCTTATTTTTCCTCTTGTTATTTACCGTGCCATCTGGCATTATGTTTAAGAAGGTAGAGAATTTAAAACTAACCTATTATTAAAAATGATCACATCTTTGACCTTGAAACACTCCATATCTGCATGGCTTCATTACTTGAAATTTGTTGTTGCTGGATATCCAGGATTTTGGAAACTTGAAAGAGGAATACCAGTTGAAATTGAGTTTATACATTATTTATTTTCATTTTCACAGAATGTGCCCTTTAATTAAAATGTAAAATAAAAAATCTAAATAAATAATAAATAAGTAAATTTGAAATTTAGATTTCATCAGCTCATAGCAAGCCTCTTTCTTAAAAACAAGAAAGAGAAAACTTATCTTTTTTTACCACTAGAGATACACATGCTTCAATTAATTTGTATCATCCTTATTGTGTAATCACTACAGAAAATAAAATTCATACCTAGGTAGCAGAGGATAGGAAATACGTGTGAACAGTTTTTAATCTAGGCAGAACTGGTAGCTTTACATCTTATTTTTATTAAGTTAAAATAACTATGTCCAAGATACTAGATAAAAAACCCTTATTGTGGAAGCCTATACAAAGCTCTTTTTCCTTGAAAACAGGTGAATCAAACCACAGGAGCTATGATCTACTAGCCAGTATTCAATTTACAAAAGTTTTCTTTCTCTAAGCTTTTCTTCAAGGCTACATTATGGCTTTCATTTTTCCTATTTCTCTTTTTTCTTTGTCATAAACAGAGCTACACTTTCTCCAGAAATAAAGTCTGGGGAAAAAAAGCTTGCTATTTGCTGGCACATGCCTCTCTTTTGGGGTTTAAAGAATCCCAGTAATAGAGATAGAGGTTATTATTGTTTCAGCTGCAGAACCATATATAAGGGATTTGAAATATTGGACACATTTTTCCTGAAGGAAAGGTGGCCATTGGATCCCTCAGTTTATACAGATTTAAGTCAACCATGTGATGTGGATAAAGAAGGCCACTTAATTATCTATAGCACAAACAATTTGTAGGCCAAGTGGAATGTATTTCTCTACGAAATCGTTGTGAAAACCAAGGCTAATCCTTATAAAGAGGTCTGTCCTAATCCATTCTTTGTGAAATCAAACCTACTAGAGGCCTATGGTAAATCCAGCATCATGAGATGGAGATGATGGCAGGGATTAATGCTGTGTAAATAACTGATTCTTCAATTTGGTGGGGAAGGAAGAAAAAAACCCGAACAGAAAAAACCTTACTGGAGGAGTCTCAGATGAAATATTTCATGTAGATCTCCTGACTGATTCAATTATCCTATATGACTTAATTAAACCAGTGAAGAATCCATCAACATAGTGACAATGTTCTCTGTGCTTTGAAGGAAGGCAAGCGTTCACTTATTCCGATGCCATTTTTGTGATTAGGTTAAAATAGAATTAAAAAGTCATTAGGAACTATAGATAGTCTTAGAGTTGTAACTTTACCTGAAAAGACCGGACATTTTAATCTGAAAACCACTGTCATTAAATCTGAATTGTCAATCTGTTATTGTCTTCTGAAAATTCACATCGGCGAAAAAATAAGAAACAGGATTTTTTTCTCCTAAATGTTATTCAAAGTCCAATATTTTCAGTATATTCCTACAAAAGGAACATAGAGACAGACCTTTGGGCCCATACTGGCTCACAAAAGATGAGTGCTTTGTCATGGAACAAATTACAGTAATTTGTAACTTAACAAAATACTTTACAGCAATTAGCAAGGGGAAATCCCTAGAAAGTTATCGCAGGACAGAGTTTATTGGATGACTGCCTTTGGTAACTAATTCAGGGATCCTTGTATTGACAGGGAGACAACTTTTTATAATGCATTATTAATAAGAGTAAAAGCTGAGTTGTGTTGAATTTTATTCCTAACCATTTCCCCTATAAGCTAGTTTTCGTGTTATACAACTTATTGTTAGTTCCCCAAAGGACCATCTATTTTTAATTAGCTTGTGATTATAATTTAGTGTGTTTTATATGGTTTATAGTATTTAAGCAGGAAGAGGAGAAAATGAGTAGGCCATGACTATTTACTGAAGTTGTTTGTTTACAATATTTGTTGAATTTATAATGAAGATCAAGAGCATGCAGAGAAGTCACATTGGCCAGATGTAGCTGCAATTTTAGCAGCCTCAAGGAAGCATATATTTGGAAGAAAATGCTTCAAACACATGGGAATATCTTCCTCTTTACTTATATAACTGCAAGTTTTGCCTCTCAGACAAGTCTCATTTATAATTAGATTAAGGATTAATAGCTATTATAACTATGTTATATATGTTAGTTGCATTTGCTATTGAGGGCTATAAAAAATCTCTGGGGGAGATGGTGCAGACAGCCATGATTATGAGCATAGTATTGACTTCTTTATTTCCACAATATTCAGTTAAAGACATATTAAAAGACTTATCTGTCCTATTAATACCTTAATAATTGTATTCCTGTTTCTCCATCTTTAATACAAACCCTAACTAGCTTTAGGAGGGCAGATGTGCCTTACTTTGTGTTAGCTTGGAGGAGGTGAGTGGGTTGAGGAAGATGCGAACCAGACGTATTTTGATGGAAGCTATTAAAACTAAGCAATAAAACAAAATTTAAAAATCCCACAAAACTTTTAACATGATACCACTTAGAGAAAGGACTGAACTACCCATCTGCATTTTACAAGCTCTTTAAAAAAAAATAAATCAAACATGCATTCTAACTGAACTAACCTTAAATTTGTCATCTACATCTTCTTTCAGACAAAATGGAAAATGACACTAGTGTTATTGTAGAAATCACACAGGAAATGTTCAGCTCATGATCTACTAGACACCTTTACTTGGTTTCAGTAAACTGTTGGAAAAAGCTCTCGATCTGACAATTATATATTACTGAGTGAGTTTTTTAGTTTCCTAAATAAATAAATGCTGAGGATGATAAACTTTTTCCAGTTCAAGTTAAATTCAGACATCAGTTGCAGCATTTCAAAAATTAGATAAAGCAGAACATAAATATTTTAAATTTAAACAAACCTACATTTTTCATTCCCGAAGATGGTTTTGAAATTAATCATAGTAACATTAGTTGAAAGAATTTAATGGCTAAAAAGACAATAGTAAGCCTGATTGCTTTAATGGAAAACACTTTGCTTTACCTGCACTGAAAAATCTGTTATTTATACAACCCTACTCAATACCATGTTACACAACACTCTTCATTAATAACTGTTTGACTCACCAAAACATAGTGCTTATTAGCTTCTGCTTTTGGTTTCTTGAGTGAAAGGGAAGGAAGGATGTGTTTATTCTTTCATAGTATTTATTTTTCATCAAATTGTAAGTGATATCATGGGTCGAGAGAAATGTTGGGAATCTGTTGCTTTTATTTTTGCATCAGCTATTGAGGAAATATTGAGGAATAAGGAACATTGCCTTATTTTGACATGTTATTGCTATAATGCTTGGGCAATAATACCACAGAGATGGAGCCATAGTAATGTTTCAGGTAGCTCGGGAATTTCATTATTACAACTCATTATAATTCTCTCTGTTTTAAGTAATTATATCTTCCTGGATGAACCTTATAACCTCGAGTTTTTAAAATTTATTTTGAATTTAATTTTTTTGGAATGAAGAAAAATACAAGATATATGTGTTTCATTTATTAATGAAGACCAGCATTGGTGTGACTAAGAATAGAGAAGTAAAACAGATTTAGCCTTTAGTGATTCAAAATGACTTAAGTGTAAGTACTGTTGCTTAAAAATGTTGACCTCTTAATAGGACACTATTTCCATAAGTTCAGTATGTTTTTAACAGTGATAGGAAGAAGTTCACAAGGTTCACCCCTAGGAAGCTTTCAGCTCACATATTTGCTTTAGTGACTTTTTTGATACTGAAAATACTATTAGAAGTTCACATGGGAGGAAGCAGTACCTTTGAGAAATCTGCAGCACTTACACAAAATGTACATTTCTATAAATAGAATCTCCTACCTTAAGAATATTGAAAGCTGAATGCTTCACTCTCCGTGCATCTTGAACCCACCCGAGTTAGATCTCCACATTTAATATTCAACATGATGTGGGCAGCTTGATTCAGAAGAGATGGAAAGCGTCTTACTACTTGATAAATGGCATGTTTCTCTTCTACACAGATGCAATTTCCTATCCTCCCAGGCAGATTAAGGGACTGTGTCCAGCTCTGGAGCCCCCAACACAAGAAGGACATGGACTTTTTGGTGTAGGTCCAGAGGAGGGCCTCGGAGATATCCGAGGGCTGGAACACCTCTCCTACAAGGACATTAGAGAGAGTTGGGTTGTTCAGCCTGGAGAAGAGAAGGCTCCAGGGAGACCTTATTGTGGCCATCCAGTGTCTGGAGGGAACCTACAAGAAAGCTGGGGAGGTACTACAAGGGTTTGTAGTGGTAGGATGAGGCATAATGGGTTCAAGATGGAAAGGAGTAGATTTAGATTAGAAATTAGGAAGAAGTTCTCCATTATGCTGGTAATGAGACACTAGAACAGGTTGCCCAGAGAAACTGTGGATGCTTTATCAGTGGATGTGTTCAAGATCAGGTTGGACAGGGCTTTGAGCAGCCTGGTTTAGTGGGAGGTGTTCCTGCCCCTGGCAGAGGGGTTGGAACTAGAATATCTTTAAGGTCCCTTCTAACCCAAACCATTCTGTGAATCTCTTATCTGGTGCTATGATTGACTTTCTCACCTCTTCCTTTTGTCAGCTTCTGAATTTGCTGACTGGTGAGCTAAAGAACAAATGTAACTTCCTCCACTTATTTTTTTGAATCAATACAGAAAGACCATATTGATAGTTCAATTGGAATACTTGTATTCCAAATCAGAACACCAATTGACTCCTAAATTCTGCTTTACTGTTTCTACAGCTTTTTGTGGATCTTGCTCCACATCTCTCATCCAATGTTCAAGGTACTCTAAAGAAAAAGACTGTAACATATGTAGCAGGTAAATATGTGGGTGTTGCAGAAATTCCAAGGCACTGGTTTCAGTTAAGGAATGAAATGTCAAGGGTCTCAAGAGCTGCACTTCCAATAGCTTATTTTTAGTGTTCTACATCAAGATCCGAATGGAAGTATTTGATAAGAAACTAAAAGGGCCTTTGGACATTAACAAATCATGACAACAAGCAGGATTCATAAGTAATTTATCAGTTATGGGTCATCTGGAGATGGTAAGTCAGGTTCTGAAGAGGACAGCTGTAAATATATCTTTTATGGAGTGTAAAAAAGATCTTTGATTTAGTGGAATTAGAAAACAGTCTTGGAGGCTTCGTACACTTTAGTGGATGTGATGGACATACTTAAAAGGTTTATTCTAGTTTGAAAGGTAAGCCTCTTTTTAAAATAGTGGTGACATCTTTCCAATGAGCAGAACCTTTTTTAAGAGTAGCTGTTGTATGAGAATCTTGAAAAAATAACATGATTCACAGGAAGCATCATGTATGTATACTAAAGCGTAGCTACATCCTCCTTCTATTTATTTCTATTTAGAGGTAAAAAAAGAGAAAATTCTAAAAGGGAGGGTTAGGAAAAGCGGGAAGGATTATCACACTAAACACCATGTTTTATTAACTTATACTTTGTAGATACTTTTGTCATTTCTTCCCTTTAATTTCTAAAAAAAAATTAAAACAATGATAAGAGAGTACAGAGGCTTAAAGAACAAAGAATGTTGACTCAGAATAAATACACAGTAGATTAGACACAATGATCAGGTTAACATTAAGGAAAGAACAAGTACAGTGACAGTTAATTTTAGAAGTTGTAAAAAACAAATTAGGTGTCTTAATATGGCAGTTTTACCTAATAAAACATAAAATGTGCATATTGTAACTAAGATGTCAAGGGGGAAAAAAACCACCAAGCCTAAAATGTGTAAGATAAAAGTATAAAACATACTATTGCATGTATGACGTTTTTCTTTTCCCCTAAGGAATTCAAAAGAGGAGCTGATAGGTAGTCTTCCTTATGTATTTCTCTTTCTGTTTTACTTTGTATTTAAGAAAAAGACAAATAAAATCTGAAAAGATGTATTTTGAAAGACTAAGATCAATCTTCCATCAGTTTTTGAGTAAATATGACCCTATTTGAAAAGATGCTGAACATTCCTAACTTCTGCTGTAATACAAAAATTATCAAAATAATATTAGAGACTAGAATTACAGTGATATTAGAATTGCTCCTCTGGAAGGGACCTGGATTTCAATCCATTTTGGTCCATAAAATGATCCAAAAGTAGTAGTAAGGGAGCATAGCAAGAGAACACTGAAATGAAAAAAGGCATGGCATAATTTGCTTTCCATACACAATTCTGGTAGTTAATTCTCTAATAATATGAATACATTATGAGCATAATCTATGTTAACTCAGCAGAAATCTTTGTAATATGATAGTCAGTACTTTCTCTTCATTTGGCAAGGACTTCACATGTATATTGACTTGTAATGTAACCAGTATTTTCAGCTAGTCTAGGCATTAATGCTTATTTAGTAAATGAAAGCCTTTCAAATGTAGAAATCAATATGGTTTAAAATTTTATGGAATCATAATTCTCTGTATGGATGAAACAGCAAGTAGAGCTGGGAAATATAACCTGCAAGTTCTGATGAATAATATACAGAAGATCTAAGGTTGCATGCTTTCAAGTGGACAAATAGGGATAGAACCATGAGGTCAGGTGTAGAACCACAGATTCCTATAATTTAGGTGGGAGGGCACCCCTAGAAGGCAGCTAGTCCAACATCCTGCTCCAAGTAGGTCTAGTTAAGCCAGATTGCCCAGAGTCTTGTTCAGTCAAGCTGAGTATCTTCAGAGAATCCACAACCTTAGTGAGAAACCTTTCTCTGTGTTTGATGATACGCAGGGTTCGTTTTTTCCTTTTTTTCCTTTTGTTTAATCAGATTTTCTTTTTTTATGGAGGTAGAGGCAGGCTGTAATCTGACTAGCTGTCTACAGCAGGCACCTTGAGGTGGCAGGAATTCAGTGCAATATCAGGGTGTTTGGAAAAAAGCAACAAATAGGAAAGCAAGTAGTCAACTGCATCCATTAAAAGATGATGAAATGTTTCTTCTTAGCCTACTTTTTTAACTCATTTTTACTTTGTGTTAATGAATCAAGGAAAAATCACTTTCAAATGTTCTACCAGTAAATGAACTAGATTTTCATGACTCCATTCAACTTAATCAATAGGAATACTATACAATGAGTACTTTTACAAAAAAACCGTACTTGGCAGTTTCCTGTGACACCCAGAAGGTAGTGAAGGTCGTACTACACACACACAGAATATTCAAATTTACTATTTCCCTTCTCAGACAGGGGTACATTGGCAACAAAGACTTGCACACAGCTGCCATTTCCAGCTTCATTTCCACCAGAAACCTCACTGGTGAAAATGGAACAGACTATAATTGGGACAATTTAGACTAGGGATCACATCGTAGTAAATGAAATTAAAGATGAACAGACCAATTCAGAGCATGCACTTGCTTTCTTTTAGTATTCAAACAGGGAATCAAGAGAAGCTGGGGGGAATTTAGTGAAGCTGAGAAGAAAAAGAAATATTTTAATTTGATTTATACAATGTACTGATTATGTGAAATTTAATACCTCCAAATACTTCAGATTAAAAGTAGGATTTAAAAAAAGATCATAAAGATAACATGACCCGTCATTTTATATTACAAAAGATTTTTTTTCTATAACCAGTGAGTGTTTCCTATGCTTTAAGGCATACTATAGTCTAAATGTCCTGGTGTTAAAAGGAATTTCTCACACTTTCAGGTCAGGTCATTTGTGATTGCTCAGAAAATTGGATTATTAATTTTTTTGGTATTTCCTTTTTTTTCTTGACTGTTATCTGAGAGAGAAGACCAGACTAGACGTGGTAGTTTTCTCATCTAGTGTGGTTACCCCTACATTTCTGACTAAAGGCAATGTTACAGCTTCTGCCCAAGGTTAACTGTGCCTGTGGTTACAGAACAGAAGAGCTTAACAGTTTCAATAAATAGTCCCTCAGGAACCCTTAACCACATTGTTGAAAAGCCATGCAGGTCAGCACAGTTTTTAGCTTTGACTCATGGACAGATGAAAACACTGTAACAGCAGGGAAGTGAAAATAAATCTGCAATAGGAAAAAAACATGTAGTGTGGCATTTTTAAACTAATGCTGTTGAATATTTATTTCTGCTATGCTTTATACTAAAACTTGATTGGCAAAGTGGACCAGGGGACATTTGTGATCATCAATAAAAGTGCTTGAGAGTATTAAGTAGTGCTTACTACTGATGAGCTGGAATTTACCTTCTCTCCATTTCCTTTCCTGTGACTTCCATTACATTGTCTTTGTTTTCCCACATAGTAACAATCTGGCTGTCCTAAGAGTGGGATTTGCTTTCACCTTCATTGTGAAGAAGGAGTATGCCTTTCTAGGTCAATCTTCACACATAATTTCCCTACTTGTAGGATTTAGTTGTTTAAATTAAAATTGCATGTTATTGTAACCATGGGCCTGATTTTGGTACCATTTACTTTACAACATAGTAATGTCTGAGCGTTAAGAGTGATGCTAGATATTGTGCTGATTGTAATAAGATGACAATCAGGCATCAGACATCTGCATTCACCGTATGTACACTCTGAAACTAATTTCATTACATCATGTTTGGTGTGGAAAAAAAAGGCATTTAAGAGACCAAGGCAGAGGGCACTTTGTGACCGGATCATGAACAGAAAACCTTTATACAATATCCTTCACAGAAAGTCATAGGATGATTTATGGCTTCAACTAAATTCAAAGCAACATCAATCAAAAGGCTTTTCATTTTTAATTTTTAAACTACAACAGATTCAGTTTCTGATTAAGAAGAGGAAGCCAGTCCCCTACATTTGATGCATAAAGGCAAAAAAGATCAATTCCAAATGATATCTAAGACTATCAGTCATCACACCTCCATGTAAAGTACCTGCTAGATACTACTTTTTGGAACCAAGTTGCAAAGGACATAGTTCTGAGGACATCACATTTTAATCAAATGGATTCTCACCATCTCTATGAGATCACGTTGCCTTTCTTATTGTCTTTGTTGCTTCTTTCTACATGTTTTTCTGAAGACACTTTCCAGTAGTGTAAATGTGTGTTCCATTTGTGTAAATGAAAGTTGTGATTACTTGTTTAACTGTATCTCAGGAAATCATATAAAAGGCTTTGCTTTATTAAGTAAGGCAAAATACAAAGGGATCAGTGGGGATCAGCTCCCTGGTTTATGAAGCCTGTACCAGCAAAAAGGCCAGCTATGTTTAAGGCTATTTTCAAATGGAAAAATAATTATAGTAGAATTTAAAGACTCGACTACATAATTTATATTATTATTATTATTGTTATTTTACAGTAGATACCACAGGATAATCAGGAGTCTTTGTATAGGCTGCATGTTCCCAGGTATTGAAAGTGGAGGGTGACCTCTGTGAGGAAAGGCCAAGGCTGCCCCATGCCAAGCACAGTCAGTTCCAGTCCGTTCCAACAGACCCATTGCAAGACACAACTGAGCCCCTCAGCCAAGATGGTGGCATCCCTGGGAAAACATAAGTAAGAAAGGGTAAAAACATTGCATAACAGCTCTGAGAGAAAGGAATGAGGAAAAATGTGAAATGGTCTTGCAGACACCAAGGTGAGAGAAGAAGGAGGGGAGGAGGTGCTCCAGGTGCCAGAGTAGAAATTCCTCAGAAACCCATGGAGAAGAGGCTGGTGAACAGGTTGCTCTCCAGCAGCCTATGGAGGACCACACTGTAACTGATATCCACACTACAGCCTGTGGACGACCTCACACCACAGCAAGCCGACATGACCTGATGGAAGCTGTAGTCCATGAAGAGCTCACTCATGAGCAGGCTTGTGGCAGGAGCTGTAGGCTTTTAGTAGGACCTGTGGCCTGTTGGAGACTCACACTGGAGTAGTCCATTCCTGAAGGACTGTACCTGGTGGGGAGGAACAATCCTGGAATGGTTAGTGAAGGACTGCAGCCCATGGACAGGACTCATGCTGGAGCAGGAAAAAGGTGTAAGAAGGAAGGAAGAACTCTTATGGACTGACCACAACTCCCATCCCTCACCCCACTGCTCTGCCTGGGTGGAGGAAGGAGGTAGAGGAGTCATGAATGAAGGAGTCTGGTATGAAGCAGAGTGAGGGTGGTTTAGTTTTGTCTCTGCTTCTCACTATCTTACTCTAGTTTGAATTCGCAATAAAACAAATAATCTTCCTCAAGTTCAGTATGTTTTGCACTTGATGGTAATTGGCAAGCAACCTCCTTATCTTTATGAGCTCTTTAATCCTATTTTTCCCTCTATCCTGTTGTGGAGGTGGAGTGAGAGACCAGCTGGGTGAGAACCTGGCATCCAGCCAAGGTCAACCCACTACAGTCTTAAAAAAAATTTAGTAGCATATTTATGCAATTGAAAAATGTTACTATTTCTTTCACAGTTCATATATTAAGGTTTTTAAATTACTCTTAAACAAGGCTGTCATTAAATGGCGAAGATGAATCCCCAGTTGGTGTTTGTGTTTCCAGCTTCATCCACATGCATGGAACAACATCTGTTCCCATCAGTACAAAATTTCACTCCTATATTTAATATTCTCTTTCCTCAATATGTCATTTCTAACAGTCTTAGAGCTCTTACGTCTCCACAACAGGGTGAAGACTTCTAGAAACCTACAATATAACCACCTTATTTTGGAAACAAAAAGCTTCTTCACACAATGTAAATCTTACAAGACTACTTACAATTTATGTCATTTTCCTAAATGGTAGTTTTTTATATTTTTACTTTTTGAGCACAAACTGTCCATCTTGGTTTGAAGTAGAAATTACCTACAATTTATATTGCATATACATAAATCACATACTATTGGTCATTTCTAGCCTACAAATTGACCTGACACTGGAAGGTATGACAAACACTCAATACCAATACTAGTATACATCGATTTCTCTTTAACTGAATACTGCAATTTTAAAAAAGCATAAATACCTTCCTGGTTACATATGACATTGTAGATGGCCTTTCAGAGCTTAAAGAAAGGTACTTTTTCTAAAAAAAAAAAATAAAAAAAATTAAAAAAATTAGTAGCTGATGCACAGATTTGGAATACATTTTCTGGGTAATAAAAAGTTTAAGTTCAAGAGGTCAAATTATTGTTCAAACTTTTTTAGCTGCATTCATTGCTTCCAAGTCTTTCATGTTCCATATTCATACATATAAGATCACCCTGTTTATACTAGGCTTCAACTTTTATAATGTATACATATATAAATTATATTGTAGAATGGAAGGTAAGAGAGATAAACAAAGAGAAAGTAGAAAACCAGCAGTTCTCCAGAGTTCTCATCAAAGTAATTATGACACAATCACAATGTATATCAGTAGTGCAACCACAAAACATGTGATAACTGAAAGTCACAAGTTTAAGTGGCTTCTAGACTGGAGTCCTTCTTTCTCCTAAATAAAATTTAATATTGCTGTTATGAAATCAATAGAATTTTAATGTTATCTAATCAGCATTTAGAGACCTTGTAACGAATCATTTCTTCAATGGCCTTCATGCACACAGACACATACCCAGGCATCAAAAGAAAAACCAGCTTCAGAATGACACTGTGTAATGATCAGCACATCTTAAAAAAGAAGTGTGCTGTGTATCTCCACTTTATTGTTAAATGATTCCCGAACAAGGTTTTTCACTTCAAATTTGGCTTTAGAAATAGCATTCAGTCAATCAGCACTTTGATGTATTAGCAGGCAGGTGCTCAGGGTGTCCTTGCCCAGAAAAAAACAGAGGAAAGGAAGGAATAATATCTCCAAAGTTGCTTTGCAAAATATAATGGAGGCTTTATTTTCTATTCTTCCTTTACTGAATGTTTATTACTTAGTAAACAACTATTTCTGAACAAAACACTGAAATGTGATTGTGCCACATTTCACCTTGACAATGGATTAAAACATATTGTAGCAATGCATAGTATTTTAATATGCTAATTAAATGTATTTTTCTAACACAAAGATAAGGAACATTTACTATCTCCTTAAATGTCTGAATGTTCCCATTAGACCATGTAGCTTTTAATTATTATACTGAAATTGAATTGTCTCAGCCAATCATGGAACACAGATAATGCATGGAGACAGGAATACCATATAATTTTTTTTTTCTCATTTATGCAAATCCCTGTCTGCTGATTAGCTAATGGGAGCTAATTTGCATTCTCTCTGTACATTTATTTCTCAAGACTTACAGAGTAGATTTGCAGATTTCTATTTCATCAGCTGTTGCCCACTTGCTCCTGCAGGCTCCTCACCTGTATATTTTCATACAGTACCTGAACAACAAGTACAGCTACACTGGGCTGTAATTTAATACCAATAAAATAGGAAAACACTGTTCAATGGAAAATAAATAAATAAAAGGAAAGAAACATTCAGTTCCTTGAAAAACTGATGCAAGGCTCTTTTTGGTAGAATAAGTATTAAGTTCTTTTAGAACTAGTTTTCCTCATTTTTCCTTCCCATGTGATTTAGGTAAGAAACTCCTTATCTTAGTTATTTTTTCATTAGCAAAAGATCAATATTTTGAAAGAAAAAGTTACCTGATAAAAGAAAATCAGGTCAAATAACGTATTTTGCAAGTACATTTTTTCTTTCAGGCATATTTAATTTTTCTCAAAATTATTTTTCACTCATTTATAATTCATAAGTAAGGTCTTTTTTCGTTTTAATAATGCCAAACTAGAATTTCTTGGCATTCCTATAAATGTTGAAACTTGATAATTCCTATGATGCTATAACAAATACGTATTTCAAATAGAGTTCTGGAAATGTAATGCTCTGTAATGAAAACAAAACCTATTCGAATCTAATATTTTAGAGTCCTTAAGTACCTGCTATGTATTTTGTTATCAGTGAAAGTCCTGTGTATACGTGCCACTATGCCATGGGCCATTATGTAAACTCCTAGTTCCTCCAATGAATGAGCAACAAAGATATGAATGTGTAACATTTTGATTGCTCCATAAATGTGGACACCATCAGGATGCGCAAAGACCATCACCAAAAGATTGTTTTGTTCTATTCCCTTGCATGTGCCTCTAGCAAAATAAATAAATAAAATAAAGGTAACATTTCTGTTTAAGGCTGTTGCAACAGTCCCTCATGTTATCCATGGTCATATTAGTTTGGCTTATTATTTATATGAAGGCCAGTCCTTTAGCTGAAATGAAGGACCGTAACCCCTCGGAACGGAGATAATAAATGAGATGGATGCTCTGAGAAGGGAAGGAAAAGGAATTATGATGTACCAGGGATCAGCGTGATGTGTAATGATCTCAACACAAGAACTGTCTATTTGCTGTCTATTTGTTTTACCTTTGTTCTATGATTTTATTTTACTTTATTCCTCTGGCTATGTCTCAGAAGAGAAATTTAAGAAATTTAGAAGACAACAGAAGGGTGGCTTTGCTGAGACTCACAGTGAGATCCACAAGTATGAGCAGCTGCCTGAGGAAACATACAGAAGCATTTGTTAGAGCTTGCCTTGGGAAGACAATAAAGGCTGTTGTCACTGATAGAAATAGAAGCCAAAATTTAGCAGTGTACAGCAGATGATGAAGAGTATTGAATGGGAAGTGAAGGGCCTTCACAAGTACTCAAGAACTGCTCTGTAAATTTAGCCATATGAACAACTGAACACCTGTCCCCAAAACATTCCCTGGCACGGATAATTTAGTGGAACAAGCATAACCTAAGACATCTTTTGGGTCAATTTCACGGAGCTGGCAGAAATTCTTTATGCAGGTGTGAATGGCGAGGAAATGGAGGACAACTAGTCCAGGTCAGAGAGTAACAACTCCAAGCTGCCATTAGAAATAAAGTAATGGAAAACAAGGATGCAGCACCAAGTGTGCGCAATCAACTTTAAACACACAAGAGAAGATGGTGGAATATTATGTCTAACATAGTGTTGTCTAAAATCAGTAAAACACAACATGTGTGCTATTGCATTTGCAAGCTTAACCTTCCATAAGAGTCATTAAAGATCTTAATAATACACTTAATAATACTCTTAATAATACACTTTTATTAGATTATAAGCTGAAAGTCTTACATGTGTGAATGTCCACATCCTTTACAACTGGGATATCCTTTAAGACGCAACCCAAAACTAACTGCACTCAGTGCAGTGACTGTTTTAATTTTCAGTGGGTTTGGGTGGAATTTTTAGCCTGAATATTTTGAAGCGAAGTGCTCTCTTCCCAGTGTTCTCTAATGTCACCTTGAGCAAATATGCCCAAAGGAAGCAGATCATTCAGTAAGCCTAAATTAAAGCTGGGGGCGGGGGGAACCCACTTAAGAGCTGTCATTATTCTCTAAATTGAATGGCCTCCCCATGGAAATAGTGGAAGCCATGTTATACGGAGCTTTTAAAACAAAACTGAACAAAAGACTAAAAACATTACAAAGAGCAATTCTGAACTGGCAGTAGATGGATCAGGTAACTGTTAGTTTATTTCCTTCTCAATTTTTTAAAATGACTATGATTATTGAAGAGAGTGTGGATCTTCACAAAGAACCACTCATTATTTACTTCTCAGTAGTAAAATATTGGGTTGTGTGACTGCAAGGAAATATGAAGTGACATAAATTTATACATGGAAATACTGACCAGCCTTGGGAAAGGTGCAGATTTTAAGTACACATTCATTCTCGTCAAGTCAAAGTTCTGAAAATACTATTAAATAAAGTTGCAATGCAATACAATGCAAAGAGTATCCTTTCTGGATGGATCAGCATGTTATAGTACCCACTTGTTTTTCTCTTTTGTTACTAAGCAGAGTGAAGATTACAAGCATCAGAATCAACAGCTTTCTTTTGCTATTGTTTTACATTATGGACTGTTTTATAATTTAAAATCACAGTGCCAAGGGCCTTCACTTTTTAAAAAATTATTTGCACTAGGAAATGTAATTAATATTATGAAAAGATTTATACTGAAAACTAGGTTTTGTTAGTGGTGGTGTGTTAGAGAATACCCCTTTAAAACTTTTCCCATTTGTTCTGAAAACATTACTATTGGAGGAAAAACCTGCAGGTGGTAATGGATAATGTTGTCTCACATTTAAAGACAATACTAGGGCCACTTTAGAGTCAGACAAAGCATTAACTATTTTTAGATGTATATAGATGGGTAAAAATCACATATCTTTCAGGTTTTCAGCTTATAAGGAAACAGTTGCTTGCATACGAAATACTTCTGTAAGGATTGCAGATTTCTCCCCAAGCCAGTATATCAGAATCGAATACCCTAAGGAAAAATTAAGTTAGCCTGCAAAGGAAAGGAATTTTCCTGTGAAAGGAAAATCAGGACCGAGGGCAGTACTACAAATTGCAGAAAATTATGTCTAGGTGAGAAGAAAATAAAAATAAATAGAAGATCAAAAAGTCTATATGGATTTTTTTTTTCAGCAATCTATGTGCAAAAGCTTATGGGGAAAAGAAAATCAGATCAGGGTATAAAAATGCAGAGAATGACTTTTGTACATTTTCTTCAAACCCCAGAGGGAATAAAGCAAACATTAAGGGTTAGAATTGCTATGGAAGGCTCACTATTATATATTAAAACTAATTTTCTACTTTTATAAACATCCACCTAATTTGTGCATGTGATTCCTTTTATGTCACTGCTGTTGGTAGGCTCCTGTGCAGTTCTGAGTCTTGTATGTGCAACTTTCTCTGAACCATTTTTAGCTTTCTAGAATCTACAGTAATTAGCTCTTCATGCTTATATCTTGTTTTATGGTACAATGCTTTTCCTTTCAAGTAATTCATCTCTCCCATTTCTTTTAGATGTTGACACACATTTTAGCTTTAATCTCTGTAGACTACAATTGGACATAAAATTCTTCATATTGCCATATCATTTTCACAATTTATAATAATATAGCCTGAACGAAGTCTAGAAAAAGAAGTTTTGTTATATAGGCTAACAGTTATGTTCAACATCCTAAAAGACCCACTGAAAAAAATATTTAAACCCAATTTTCTTGTTTTTCAGGTATTTCACCTGCCTTCTAGACATAACGGCCCATGTTTAAAAAATAGTGAACTGGGTGATCTCATTTCTGTGAAAAATATAACAGTGTCTTTTATGACATTTTATTATACCTCTCAAACTATGACTAAAGAGTTTGCTATACATGAAAAACCCACACCACTTGGGTACAGTGTTTCATTTACAGAGGGGACAGTTAGAGAAGTGAAGGAGTGTTGTTTCCTGGTCCAAGAGGTACCAGTCTGAGATTTTCCACAAGCTTACAATAAAGCCTGTCTCCTTTACTAAGGGTCAAAAGGTTATTTACTTTCCTGTTCTGACTCTGGAGTCGGGAACAGTGTGGCATTAGTACTACTTGTTTGCCCTTCCTAAGGAGGACAGTGATCCAGGTGGATCACCTGAGGTGGGGGCCTGCAACCCCAGATGCCTTCAGGTGTTACTCTGGTGGTCTTTATTTATCCATTGATATACGCTGACTTGCAGTGATGAATCACTTTTGCTTAACAATTTCAAGGAGTTTGTCTTAACTTTTGGTTATAATGTTCCAATGTTCAGAAACATTTCAGGAAAAAAGTGGGAGACATATACTACTTGGCACTGCAGAAACAGGAAAGAAAACCATAATCTATTTTTATAAACATCAAAAAAGTCAGCTGCCACTGGGAAGTATCAAAGCTTAGGCTGGGCTGGCCACTAGCCAAGTGACAGAAGCTCTCTGTTAATCCTTCTTTCTTCCCAAAGGGGAAGAGAAAGGGAATAAGGGGGAGAGAGACCTGTGCATTAGAAAACTGAAAAAAGCTTTAATGAAAGAAAAACTTGGGACTTCATGATCTTAAAGGTGTCTTCCAACCAAAATGATTCTATAATTCTATGTTTCCAATAAAATTATATATATAAATATATGCAAAACCAGTATCAAACCAAATCTCCCTGATGTTATTTATGTCACTGTCACCACTGACGCTATGGAGCAGGCACTGGGGAAGACCCAGACTGAACTCAACAGCAGATGGGAATGTTGTGCCAATTCAGCCACCATCATTTTATACTTCCATCAATTGCCTGAGCACACAGAACAATGCTGAGCTCAGCAAAATCCCCTCAGAATTCTTCTATCAAACAGTCCTGACATAGTTTCCTGTGGGCCCAGCTCCTCTGCTTACAACATGGGATGGAATACCTTGTTGGTCAGTTGGTCAGTTTAGTCACCTGTCCCATCTGATCCTCCCTGTATATGCCACCTCTTTCTGCACCCCCAGTATGATGCACAAGATTGAGCAGTGACTTTGGTCTGCACAGGAGCAAGGACAAGCTGGAGCCTTTCTGCACACCTCAGCCCTTGGCAGTAACTCTAAACATGGAGCGTTATCACTGAGAGAAGCAGAGACTGGCTACAAAAATCTGCTGTTAACTTCAGAAAGTGCCAGGACTTAGAAGAGACTGAGCTGAGAAGTGTAATCATTGAATACAATTAGTTCTGTTCTAGCTCAAACCAGGTCAGGAAGCCTCTCCAAGTATTTTCTAAAAGAGAAAGAAAAAGAAAAATTAAAAGAAAAAAGCAAAATCTCACCATGAAGGTTTAAATAAATTCATATTAACTATTCACTAGGGAAATTAAAATTACTTTCCAAATAATTCTTGAAACCAAAATCTTCCTTTTCAAAGGAATAATAACAGCTATGCAACGTTCACCTTACATGCAATGTTTTATAAGACTTTGTTAATCTGGCATTTAAGACAAAAAATCATAGCAGAAAGTAAAATAAGTTTAAATTCTCTGCTGACTATCCTCTAAACCTCTCAAACCCTTATACTCTATGCATTAGCTGAAGATTTGTTCTGCCAAAAGCAGTGCTAACATTAACAGCTGCAGGATGACAGTTCACATTAACTGCTGCAACTCGGAAGAGCGTGACCCCTGTCTTAGACGTCTCTTGTTCTATCTTATCAGGCATAATACAGAGGAAAAAATTCTGCTACCGAGAAAATCCCAAGGACCAAAAAAGTCATCAGCAGCAAAAGTGCTAACCTACATTTTCGGTCAGCTTTACAGGACGAGCTGCAACAAAATATTCAATAACCGTACAAATCCCAACCACTTCTGTATGCTTCTCCTGGCTCACCTGGAGAAGTGCTGAAGTGGCTGTCTCGCTACGAGGAACTTTCCACATTTGTGCTTTCTGCTGGCCAGTTTGCTCTCAAGTGATACTTGATCAAGAGCTCAAAATGTAGCCCAGCAAATGTGATTTGACGTGACTAGTAATAGGTTGCAGGTTTTGCACTGCCTCAGCAGTGCAGGGTCTCAAGGCTTGTTTGGGCTCGCTGTGGCCCCAGCTGGGTCCAGTCTGGCTTGGAAGGTGCTGAGAGGAGCAGTGCCTCTGGGCTTTCCTGTTGTAGATTTGCCTCGTAATCACCAGTACAGCACCAGTCTGACGGAGGCTGGGAATCAGTGGGTGACAAACAGCAGCCCTTCATAACAATGAGAAGTAGGAACTGATGGAAAAACAGTGAGTTGTGTTAAAAGAAGGTTTAAAAGTGACACAAGACTGAGGAAGAGAAAGCTCTTGTCTTCAAATTCCTTCCCATAAGGATCTCAGGATGCTGGTAATTTGTTGGAAACACAAACACTCCTTACATGAAATCCACCCAGTACCTTCCCCCTCTTCTTCCTGAGAAAGACTGAAAACTTCAGTCTTGGGACACGCAGGAACGCTGGAAGGATGAGCATCATATGAAAGAGAAAGAAACTGGTAAATATTCTTTCAAAGGTAGTGCTAATGATGCTTTTCTGGATTAATTTGGATTATAAGTAATAGTCCTGTCATAACTGGACTGAAAATAACTGTTGCGTTTTGATTAGATTGCAAAGATTTTAATTAGACTTACAATAAATTCTTAGTTCTGTGCGATAGTTCCCTCTTGCCTATAACAGGATTTTGAGTGTAACAAAATCAGTCATCACATGTGCCAGGTAAGAGAAAATGGTAGTTATATGCCCTTGGATTTAGAGTTAGCATTTAAACTGGCTTGTTTTATTGTGTTTGAAGGGGAAGAAGAGCAGCAAAGGCAGCTCTGAAACATGTTTAAGACATGATGTTAATGACTGTCATATGGGATAACAGCTAAAAATCCACCAAACTATTTTTTTTACCATATATTTTGAAAATGATCAGTAGATTGATGACAAACAGATGTTTAAAATGACAATAAACTTGGTTTCATAAACTGGCGTGCATCTTTTACCTGAAAAATACAAATGACATTGATCACTGTAAAAATAATCTCTGCCATATAGATCACTGTCCTCATTGCCTTGGTTCTGATGATGTCATTGATAAAAACAAGGCATGGGAGGACAGGAGGAATTAACTCTTTTTTCTTCTCTGTATTCACAAGGGATCTGAGGTGGAATCCAACCACCAAATTTACATCAACTGAAACATTCACTGAAGTCTGCCTACTTGGTAAAGCGATCAAAGTCTGTCATACTTTCGTCTGATGCTGTGCTGGTTTTGTCTTGAGTAGAGTTAATTTTCTTCATAGTAGCTTGTACTGGAACATATTTTGGATTTTTGCTGGAAACAGAATTGATAACACAAGGATGTTTTAGTTACTACTGAGTAGTGCTTATACAGAGTCAAGGCCTTTCCTGCTCTTCACCCCACCTCACCAGTGAGTAGGACAGGGGTGCACAAGAAGCTGGGAGAGGACACAGCTGGGACAGCTGATTCCAACTGACCAAAGGGATGTTCCAGACCATATGACATCAAGCTCAGCATATAATGCTGGGGAAAAGAGAGATGGGGATGTTCAGAGTGATGGTGTTTATCTTCCCAAGTAGCTGTTGCATTTGATGGAGCCCGGCTTTCCTGGAGATGGCTGAACACCTGCCTGCCGATGGGAAGTGGGGAATGAATTCCTTGTTTTGCTTTGCTTGTATGCACGGCTTTTGCTTTACCTGTTAAACTGTCTTTATTTCAACCCACAAGTATTCTCACTTTTACCCTTTCTATTCTCTTCTCCATCCCACTGTGGAGGAGTGAGCAAGTGGCTGGGTGGGGGTGTATGTTCATTGAGATTAAGCTGTGACAGATACACACCCTTCCTTGCCTTGCCTTGCCTTGCCTTGCCTTGTGGGTCAGGATGTTTGGAAAGGAAGGAACAGATGGGGAGAACAATATCTGCATCTCATCCTACTATAGAGTGAGACAGTCATAGTAGCAACCTTATTATTGCAGTTCATTTTTTCCATACAAGTACTTCTTTTATATTTCTTTTTTTAAACCATGCTATTGTCTTCTTTCTTGACCTAAACTTTTCTCCCCTGACCACCTCAGACATTTGGCACTTCATCGTGACTTGTTGAAAACTCAGCATCTAGCATCACTTTTTCTCTCTGACATTCTGGTCACCTGGGACATCATCTGGGGAGGCAGATTTTGTTTGAAGGGCATACACTCTATCCCGGATTAGCATCTGAACCAGGAACACTTCATTTTTCTAGGTAAAGCTATGATTTTTATTGCTGTGGTGGCGGGGTGGTTTTTGGGGGGTGAGAGGTTGTTTTGTTGCTGTTGGGTTTTCTTCTTGATTCAATAGCACTTATCACAACAGGTGGATGAAGGCAGAAACAGGGATGGATAATGTGTTGTCTCAAAAATGAGGGTTTTGTAGGAGCTGAAGCCGCTTGAAAAATTGATTGGACACAACAATTTCCTCTGAAATAAACAGGAAATAAGCTAAGTTCAGAGGCCTAAAAAAAGGCATTACTTGCCACTTTCTTCCCTTGGTGATGTAGTACAAATATTTGAAGCCATGCAATTCACTTTTAAGAGTGCTCCAGGGTACTCTGAGGAAGCTTGTTTTAAATCTCTTCTGCTTTTCTTTCTAAAAGGAATTCTGAAATTACTTACAGGATCAGGGGAAGGATATAAATATCCTACATACTAGTTAAATGATTAAACTCTTAGTCATTGGCTATATTCAGTTATCCCATATGAATAAACTGAAAGAGATTTATCAAAGAAGACTAAGTAACGACAACAATATTACTTAAAGGCTTGAAGTTAGTTCTACTAGGAAACAGAAAATGAAGGTTCAGGTCTCCAAAAATAGCAAAGAACTCTAGTGTCTACCTTCCTCATTCTGCATGAGTGCCGTACTCATGAAATTATTGGCTAAATTAAACGACTGGATAACCTGGATTGTTTGTGATTGGAGAATTTTATCCCAGTCTCCACTTGGTATTTTTCTGTTTTGTTTCAAGGTGTTTGAAAATGAAAGAAAGGTTTCTCTCTTGTCAAGTAAAATTGGGGTCATCCTTACTCTCTTCCATTACATGAATGAAAAATGAGCACAAAAATACTACACAACAAGGAAGGAAAGAATCAAGACATAAATAAGGTGGAGAAGGTGTAAAGTGCTACCAACTCAGGCAGCATTTTACATTTTCTTTGCTTTTATTTTATGTGTGGGCAGTTACATTAGATGCAAACCATTACAAAACCAAGTTTTATGTCTCAAGAATTGTCTGAAGTGATTTTAACCTACAAAGGACATACAGTAATCTTATTAATAGTGCATGTAACAGATAGATAACCAAGATGCTATATTAAATAACCTGTCATCTCCATCTATTTCTGTTTGACAACATCTCGAACAGCACCAAGGCCATCTTCTTCACCGGTGTGAATTTTCACCCAGGCTGAAAGTATTAGTATGTAAAAGCAAGACTGAATGGCCAACCTATGCTACCTTCTCAACTTGAGAAAAGATTAATAATGGATGACAGCATAGCTGTACAGATGTTACATTTGAAACGCTCATTCTATGATGCAATGTAAGACTCTGTCAGTCTGAAACTTTTACTGGAAGTTACTGAGCAGAAGTCACTCAGTCCAAAACATATTGCCACCTGCTGCACTGAGCAGAAGTTTATTGGTGTTTGGGTTTCTCTTTAAACACATGAAGTTGATAACTTCAAACATCAAACAAGCGTTTTCAGTCTTAGAGTACAAGCTAATTAAAAAAAAAAATTCTGTTCTAAAGAGGTGGAGCAGCGTTAGCACAGGGGGACTTTTCTTAGGTTAAGGAGAGCAAGTAGGCATGTCTGTTTATTAGTGTGTGTTTTCACACAGACACAAACAAAGCCTTTCAGGGAGAAAAGAAGTAATCTTTATCACTTTGAATTATACTGGTGCAAGTTGTATGAATGAGAATACACAACACATGACAAATGTCAACAAAGAAAGTGAGGCAGAAAAATGTGGAAATGTGAAAGTTCTACTGTTGCCTTTAATGACAGGACGTGCTGCTGTTCAAGTGTATCTTACCTGGTCATTCATTAACTCTTCAATAAACATGCAAACTGTTACTACTTCCTTGGCAGTAGTTTCCTTCTATCCTGTACTTCATACCTCTTCTTTACATCTTCTTGCTCATTTACACTTTTTTTTTTTGGCAAAGACAAGTATCTGTACAGTTTGTTGACTAAGTTTTTCATAATTTGTCACTTTAAGGCATCTAAGAACAGAAGAAATTAATGGAAACATCACTTCACTAGCCAGCAAATAGGAGGAAGAAACTAAAGATAGAAACTTTTCAATTTGTTCAAAATCATGTAGCAATCTTCATTTCCATTATTTACAAAGGAAGTGGGCCCCAGAGACAAGACACAAAAAGTAAGAACAGTGAAGCATTAAAGAATATGATGTTGGAAGTAAATGTACTTGTAAGTACTTCTCTTATTTTGACAACTGATATTTGAGTGGAGGATGGAAGAAATATGCCAGGGAGGAAAACAATTTCTAGACTAGAAAGAATAGGTGCTCTTCTTTATTAGAACTTAACACACAAATGAGATGCTCTGGTGGGCACCAGATATCTAAATGTCCTGAGTTTTTAAGCTGTTCAAAGATGCCTATTAGAAAGGAATACCTTGTTGTTACAAAGGAATGTAATGAGTGAGACTGCTAACAGAAACAAATGAAAATTTACAATATTAAATATGTAACAGGTATATGTTTGTCAATCAAAATAAAAGACAAGTTACAGTGAAGGAATTGAGCCCCACACATTTACCCCCTCTCAACCAAACTAGAAGTATATCTTGCTCATTAAAGAAAAATGAACTGCCATGCACTGGTTTCTACAGCTTAAACTTTTTTTTACATTTACTTGAAATGTAACTTTTACTACAACTAAAGCATGGAAGATACTCTTTGGGGTTCATCTAGACTCTGGGCTTTGTTCATACATTTCAAGCTCCTTGAACTACCACATTTTATTGGTTGTAACCTGGTTATTGGGTTATATAATAAAAGGTTGCATTAAGACCCAAACAGAAACTGCCAGCACTGAAGGAATTACTGTTTAAACACACGTTAGGAAACACCAGAGTGTTTTAAATAACACTCTATAAAAAACAAAACAAAACAAAACATTGTTGTTTTTCTACTTTCCTCATTGTACCTCATCTTTTCTGCGTTGCATATATGCATTCTTTTTCCTTCTAAGGTCTCTTTAATTTAATTCTTCTCAATGAGTAATTTAGTGTTGAATAAAGAACTTGGGTCTGTCATAATATTTTAAAGAATGCTTTGCCCTGTAAAAGGCTTATTCTCCATAAGGTCTCTTCCGACTATGTGGCTCATAAAAGGTAGGCACCTACGGAAGAGATGTTCTTTGACTCAGCATTATGGAAAATTGGCCTGTGGAACAGGCTGAGAATTGACCTTACCTGTTTACCATCTGAGAGATGGGCTCATAAGAGTTGGGCTGTCAAATCTCTCTCAGTATATAGTGATCGATGGAGAATTCTGTTTTCCCAGGTAGATTATTCCAGTGCTTAGAAAATAATTTTCTAATATCAAACCTAAATCTTTCTGATTAAATTTCTATGGTTGGAATTTTTCCATTTCTATTCATTTTATTAATCTCACAACCACTAAATCAGAAGTGATGTATGTTAAGATCACTCCAAACTGATAGAAATCCAATTGTAAGTTAAGTTGCTTTACATGCCTCCAACAAAGGGGAACCTTGGAGAGAGCTGTTCACAGCTTCTTTCTCACGAACTACCACTTTGTGAACTTTAATCCTTTGTGCTCCGGGGACGGATTAACTTGCTATTCTTAGCACATGATATTAAATAAGTAAATGTTAACCTTCCCATAGCAGCACTTCAGATATATCTCTCTAGTGCACGTAATGTACAGGAAGAGGGCTGAAAGTTAAGAGCACTCTCATCATAGACAGCTTTTATCTGGTGGTCAAAATAATTGTCGACCCTTCGTTTTCCTTGTCTTCTGAGTATTTCTAGAGGCCAATACTGTCCTTCATAAAATATGTACACTTGTATGTGTACTTTGCTGTTCTCATGCAGTAAGCATACCACAAGCTTAAATATTCAATCTGCCACATTTTTCCCAATTTAACAAACACCCAAATCTGACTAATTCAGAGTGAGTTGGATTAATTCATATTTTCTCCAGGGCAATCTTCTTAATGCGAGACTACTTTTCTTCCTTATGGCTTGGTGAATTTTATTCTGAGGGCTTTGGTTAACATTAGTGATCTTGCAGAAAGCATTTTTTCAAAACATATATTAATTTGGTTGCCACAATTTTAATTATATGATAAAGTAGTCTAGAATTTAATAGAAAGTGATATTATTGCTATTTCCTTTTTACTATCTTTTAAACATACTAAGAAAGTATCTGCATGCAGAATCTAACAGAAGTCTGTAAGTTTAGGTTTAAAAACTATAGAAGAAAGTTATCCTCTAGTCAACTGCATACATTATTTTAGGAGCAATTCTGTAGAAATGTGTTAAAACTATCCTGCTTTTAGCCCTATGGGGCAGGGCAGACGGCAGAATCCTCTAGATGGGTTATAACATGTTTCACTGTTTCCATGGGTGCAAGTCTACTTGTAAAAGCATATAAAACTTAAATGGTTAGAAGTCTTTCAGCTTTCTAAATGTCCTCAGTTTTTAAGCTTTTCAAAAATCTTTATTAGAAAGAGAATGTCATAAGTGAGACTGTTAAAACAAACGATCACTGCCCTACCTGCGCTCCCACTCACACGAGCGTTAAACCTTCATGGCAGTAGAGCTGGGACAATGCTGAGTGCTCCAGACTTCAATATAACCCCTAGGCTTTTGCGTCTTCAACTTTCACTGACTACAGTGAAAAAATCCAAACAAACAACAAACCCACCTGCAAATTTACACAAGTTGCAGCGTGATTCTCTACTTATGTTAAACGGAATTGTTGGGAAATGACTGCTCAAATGCCTCCATCAGTTCCAGCGGGTGGAAGGAGAAAGGTCTACTGGCAAAGAGGTCTCTGAGAGAGTCCCTTGTGATGATGCTGTCTTGACCCTGTTGCATTTACTGGGTCATTTATGATGCCTACCTGGATTCATTCTCAAAATACAAGCTTCTTACTGTTTCTTCAGTCCTAAAGAGATTAAATCTCTTTACCTTCAGGACACTGCCTGTTAGAATACATGGAAAGGAAGTGTTGCTGCAGGGAGAAATTTTGCAGAGATGGAGTATCTGTCTGTTACTGATGTAACAAGATAATGCTGTCTGCCACTGAGGCTCAGGCTCATTTTGTCATTGGCCATACTCCAGAACAATTACCAAATAAATTTACAGAAAGATGTTTTATGTCTATCTTTAAACCAAATAAATGAACTAACACTCAAGAAATTACTAGAAAATAACTTTTTTTTTTAATTGGTGAATATTACTGATAGAAATAAGAGAAAAAATCTCAGCCCTCGTATTTAATTTGTTTTTCATGAGCTTGAAGACAGTAGCTGCTGGTGTTCAATATGGTCTGGCATTGGGCCTTAGTTCATTAACTACCTATCAAAGAAGAAAGGAACAAGCCAAAGTTAAATGTAAGGATATAATGCCAGTTATTTCTATAGGCTTCTACATATATACTGCAGGTTAATATATACCATCAATACAGATTTTGTGCTCTCTTAAACATCACAAGAAAAGGACCAGTTTGTGTGTTTTCAAAACAGCCATACACAAAATTACAGAGGAAGGCACAAACACCGACTGAAATGGGTGTAAATATTGCAAGAGGAGAAATCTAAGATTAAAAGGATTTTTCCTTCTATTTCTGGTACAAGCCACCCATGCTTATAGTTAAGGCAGGTCAGGAAAAACTGTCACTTATACCTTTGAATGTAGGCTAATTCTTCATGCGGTGTACTTGTGACCTTCAAACTACTGCTTTGAGTGGCTTACAGAGAGCCTCAGCGCAGAATATTCAATGTGCCCTTAGGTTTGTGTTTCTATCAGAGCAGCACCTGCTACTAAAGCCGGTCAGATCATATGCATATAGCACTTGCTTAGGTATACTATTTTAAAGGCAAGAACAGAAATGAATTAGTAAGTAATTTAGAATTAGGTGCAGCATCTTTTATACATTTATATTTCTATATATATCTTGTATTTATATTTCTATATAAATGATCATTTGAGAATGGAGTTTGAAGAATAAAAGGTGTTGGTTTTTTTTTCTGTAACAGCTACCTTATAGTCTATTTTATAAAAATGAAATATTAGGAACTTTTAATTGGTCTTAGCAACTTCCTTTTTTTTTCTGCACCGAAATAAATCAAACTACATCCTATCAGGAAATATCAGAACATTAAACTTGCACACAGATTTGCTTGAGATGGCCGTGGGATTCTCTGCTTTATCTGAGTAACTCAGGGTTTAAATCTATTATCAGTACTAAATGCTACTGTGATTCATTCAATAACCTACTCATTAGACAATCTTCTCTCACAACGCAAATCCCAGATAATCTTTTCACATCGTATTGCCAAAGGGCCAATCTTTATCAAATCATTTAAGGGTAGAATGATCTTTCCTTCATATGGTAAGATCAGAAAGAAAATACTGATGCCTGTTTGATTCAGAAGTTGCTGCCTATGAGAATGGTGATGTCTTTTCTCGTTCACTGTCAGTACATACAGATAGTGGAATCCTCAAGCAAGATTCTACATGCATAAACCTAGTGCATGGATTCATTGACTGAAAGGTGAAGATCAATTTATACTCCAAAACCCAGGAGCTGGGGGGCTTTTTAATTTTTTTTTTCAGAATAAAGTAATTTTGACAGATCCATTTAAAACTTGTCTGTACTTTTGTCTATACGAGTTTATTCAAAATTACAAAATAATGAAGCTAAATGGGTTTTCTTCTCAGATAAAATGTTTTTTCTATGTTTTGTGTACATTTGAAGCTTCTGCTGAATACAGCAGATTTTATTCAAGTTTTAAAAAAAGAATTATTAGGCTATTAATACTTACTTTTATAGTCTTCTATATGCTTAAGAATACATTTGTATATTATTTAATGTATTTCAGATTACTTAGAGAGTATTTGCCCCTGCATGAAGATTACAGTCTTGACCAAAGTCAGCTGGACCTGAATCATTATGCGTGTGGTCTCTTGAGATCACATGTTAATGAAGGGAGTATTTTAACATTTTGCTGTTAGTTTGTAGTTGCAGACAAAGGAACAAATATTTTCAAAAGAATCTTAATAAACTATAATACAGAACAATATTGTTAAAGTGTACTCCACAGCCTACTTATAATTCTTAATGTAACAAAGCAACAACAAAAAACAAGGTATACTACTCTAACTCTACTTTGAAATAAAAATTGAATAATTACTATTAGGCAGGTTAAAAAAAAAAAGAAGAAAAAGAAAAATATTTTTCTTGATTCTAAAGACATGAGAACAATTCTTCTGGAACCTGTATCCAGCTTATTAAATTGTTAATCATCATCCAGTAAAGCAGACTGTTTAGAAAATACAACTTAACATCTCGAAAAGCATCACAACTTCGTATTACAACCATGAAACTAAGAACTGGCTCTTCATCCTCCTTCTGCCTTATCATTCAGTACAGTAACATTTCCACAGTCACATCTGAGTATTATGAAAGTGTTTTGTTCTCTCAGGGTTACTGCTTGTTGATCTTCTGAAATTTTTTAACCTGCTGAATGTTTTATGGGAGAAACAAACAAGAAAAGGACAGTTATTGTGAGGCAGATGTACATACACCTGCACACATATGCGTGACTTCTGGGGTGCGAGAAATAAAACACTGAGAAAGAAGACAAAAGATCAACCCTATGGTCCTGCTAGTTTGTCTGTATCATTTTTATATTAAAAAAAATGACAAAACCAAAAAAATGTCCAAACCCAAACCTCCCACCCTGCCACCCACCACCCCCAAATAAAAAAAAAAGGATGGGTATTGAATGGATATTTGACATCAAAAATCATGAGCTGCTATCTGCTCTTATGGGATATTTCTAAAAATTTGTGAATAAAAGTTACTTTGCTATTTTTATCCTTGCTGCTTGTTGACATGCACAGAGAACAGCACTTCACACAGCTCTGCCTAAGCTGTAGTTCTCTATCAGAAAAAAACAACACTAGATTTTTCTTTGCACATGCAGGTGTACATAGAGACAGAAGAGAGCATTCAGGGAGTAGGTGAATAATAACATAGTCCTTCCAGTTGTGCCCCCCAGAATGACTCGCACTCCTTGTTCTGCTGTCCAGAACATGCTGTAACATTTTGCCACTGTCTCTTCCAACCACCAGTGGCTTGGTTATGTGCACCCTTTCCAGAAGATGCACAAGTAAATCAGCAATAGAAACATTCCAGATGAGTATGAGTTACCTGGCAGCTAAAGTGTCAGAAGCAGCTGCTGCTCTTACTTTTTGTCATATTTTGAATGATGGAGAACAGAAACCTCGCACTACTAAGGGACAATTGATTCTCTATAATCTATTTTTCCAGGTATCTTTCTGCAAGAGAACTATTGATTTAGGCTCTTTTAGTAAATTTATCAAAAGCTTTTTCTTTGTAGCATCAATAATATTTTACACAGTGAAATTGAATGGAACTAATACCAAGGATGAACCAAATCCAATTTCCAACCCTTTGCTACCTGTGAGCAAACTAGTTAGTGTTTGGGAGTCTTAAGATCCTCCATTTGATGATTCCTCTTGCTACATCTTGAGTCACTGACTGAGACCATCTCTGAAAAGGTCATTTTTGGAAGTTTTATCTTAAGCTGTTGTGTCTAAAGAAGACACTAAAATCTGAACTAGTATTGATTTTTATTGCATCGCAACACTACTCCCAGGAGTAGACTATCAAAGAAGCTATTGATAGAAACATGCCATGTATTGATGTCTACATACGATAAAACTGCAGGCAATCTAATTTTTTAATGTCACCTGCCCTTAATGCACAAGGAAACCGGATAAAATCACCTTAATCTGTCTATATGAGATGCAACACAGAAGTTAAAGATGTGCAATACACTGTGTGGGCCAAAACTCTGCCATTTGAAGCAAATACATAAGCCTTGCAATTGGATGTGGCTTCTGTACTTTAAACATGTCCTGGATGGTGAATCCTTGGAGGGGTCTGGGAGAGGAAGAGGAAGGAAAAGGAGAGTACTACTATGGTTATTTTAAAATATTGAGAGATAAAATCAAGTCATACTGTTTCTAAAAGGTTTTCAACAAGTCAAAACTATTTAGAGATTTGCAATGTCTTAATATTTGAACCATGCTGACAACTGCACCTTGCAGAAGAAAAGCCAATTCAGCCTGATCTACAGTCACCCTCCCAGGCACTATGATTAGCCGACTGTTGCATTATAATTTGTTGAAAGAGAGAGAGTTTGCTAAGTAAGCAACTAAATCCCTTTATGAAAGTCCCACTGTGTTGCAAGTTAGGCATATACACACACACATACCAGTGAATTTACACTTTTTGACATCTTAAAGGCTTGTCAAAAGTAATGGCAGCTTCAAAAGTGTCTGTTTTCTAGCAGTACATCTAACTGCATAACCTTTTGTCATTTTTTTTCCCTTTGTAGTTTTGCTGACTGCTACAGCTTTTATTCTTGAGACGTATCAAAGAAGATAGATAGCAGAAGTCAAAAGAAGATAAATTCATAATCGCATTCAAATGTACTTTATAACACAATTTCAAAAATTATTTTTCTTATGTATGATTTATATTTTCTCCTGCACTATCTTGTATTTCTTTAACTAGATAGCCCAACTGTAGATAAGAGTCAAGAAGGAACAAATAAATGTCTCAGTGGAAATAAAAAAAGGTTAAATGAAGCTTCTCTTCTGCTTCTGCAGAAGGAATTTGAGTATATGGATTAATCCATTCTCTCTCTCTGTGTATGTAATATATCATATATGGAATCCAAGTAGGATGGATGAATCCATTCTTTCTCTTTCAATATTGAGTATATTTTAAACTTATTTATGGGTATTAAAGCAGGAGAGGGGAACACTGTCACTGATGACAGGATAGGAGTCCAGCACAGATTACTGCCTAATAAAGGCCTTCCCTTATTGAAAGAGAGAAGCTGCAAAATGAGCACAAATGTGAAAAACTGCTGTCACTGATGTTAAATCCTTTCTCATTTGTTTCCTACAACACCTTGTCATATTTTGTGTGACCTCCAGGAGGATCTTTTGAAAGCAAGGCTTGTACCCGGGTCTCCTTGTGAACCATGCACTGTAGAAAAGGGAGTTCTTTCTGAGCAGGATTCCTGTATTTTGCCATTTTAAATACATCAATCAGTCCTAACAAACCGCTGGCCTGCCCTGCTAGCAATCCTGATGGGTAGGGCAGGGGTTTTTAGTGTCAGGTCAAAAACCCTCTCTGACTTGCACATGTTAATATTCCCATCAGCAGGAGCAGGACACACCTCAGGCTAATGCTCCCTGTTGCCAGCACCCAGGTTTGAGTTTAGGGTCATTAATTCAGCCCACGGTGTTCATCCAAAGTCAGCATGACAACCTAGTTGCAGGGACATGTCCTTCATGGAGGTCAGGGTTGCCCCCTGGGGACAGAGGACTGAGGCCTATAATTTAATCTCTCTCTTCACCACATGTTGATCAGAAAGAAAAGCACACAGAATGATACAGGCAAGATCATGATCGAGATAATGACAGTTCTATTGAGTTAAAGTTATTATGGTCTATCTTACCTGGGAACCTAGTCTACAGTGATCTTCTAATCAGATCAGAATTGCTCCACATTACCATTTTAATAATTTTTTGAGCCATCATTTTAGAAAGCTTTCTTAAGAAGGAAGATATTTAATCCTTACCTGTTTCCAAATATGAATTGAGAAATTACATCCAAGCTGGCTTGAATTGGTTTAGTAGGACTTGCCAGAGTTGATTTAGTTCCACTAAAAGTATAAGCAACACAATTGTCTTACACTAGCTTAGCTGGATTAATTTTGTGTTATTTCCACAGGCAATATCTCAACATATTTAAAAAGAGAATAAAATTTAATATGGAAAAGTTAAATGGAAGTTGGTTTTGGTGGGTTTTTTTATTTCTAGCCCCTAAGGACATATAGGTCCCCAAGCATCTGTAAAACAAAAGGCAGAGGAAACATCAAGGGATTTTTAGTTTGCTGCCTACAAGTTTGAGATCTCATCCTTTGAACATATTTTATTTTGATTCCCTGTAGGATTTCTTTGATATTTCCTAAGCCTTTAGGGTAGGTGGGGTTGAAGGTAAGTTGGACTACAGTATGAAGCCAGCTGGGCAGGAGACATGAGCTGCTCTGCTGGTTTAAAAAATAGGATTCAAGGTTGTCAGAAATAACCTGAATTATTTGTTACCAAAGGCACACTTAAAAGGATATTTAGCAATGAAGTATGAGAAAAAGTGCATCAGCACATTCCACCATGAAAAGGTTTGCATAAGGGGCATGTTCTGTGGCAGATATATTCAAAGCAGATTTATAACACTGCTGTGCTGTTTTTCCTGTATGGATAAAATACCAACAAATTAGAAATGAAAAATCTTAAATTGCCAAAAATCATCTTCATTTTGGTGAAGCATTTCAGATGCCATTATCTCTTAAAGGAGGAACCAGACTGTTAAAAAAGGTTTTGTATACAATGGGACTGTCTTTACAGACTCTAGTTGTAGTTCAGTAAATTTCAGCTATTCAACCATGTTCTGCTTCCTCAGCTACTTTAGAATGCCGTATAAACAATAGGATTTAACTTAATCTGCTGCAGCTTTTCTGTTTTGAAGCAGAAAGGAAGAAGAAATTTAGAGATTCTGTCCTCATTGATTAGATTCTACCAAATAATAGTTCACCACCATTACAATGAAAGCAGTGAGAGAAAACAGAAACAATCTGAACAAATACCTTCAAAGCTCTGAATAAACAGCTGCCAATCCTTCTTACTGTGAAGAAATTGCTTACTAATATTTTGATTTTTAGTAATGACAAAACAGGCTCTGGAAGGACAAATGAATTCAATAAACTCAAAAAGAGATTCAGTAAAAGATCCAGAGTTAGCTTCAGTCACCAATAGCTCTCATACACACTTGAGCCCTAACTTCCTACTGCTTTTAATTAAAGGACCCAACATTTTGAATCAGTATGTCCTTGGTGTGTAAAACGTAGAACGCTTATGAATGATTTGGTTAGGAATCTGTCAGTGTAACACATCCATATTCACTTTTTTTTTTTCCTTTCGTTTCAAAGTTAATGTGTGTCCATCTCTCAGTGTCCTGTGTGCTCTGAAGTCTGTACAGTGCATTCTATGCTTTTATGCAATATTACAATCCCTTGATATTGTAAAAACAAAATAGAAGTATCATTTTAAGCCACAGCTCACTGAACTCATTTTAATTAAAACTTTTTGAAATAGATTTTATAAACTTCCTAATCTTAGCTGCAGATTAGTTGCCTGTTTATCGGATGAATGCACTAGGTACTTTTTGTTTTGCATACTTAGAGATTACAGCTCTATTTTGTCCTGAAGGTATTTTATTTGATGAAGTCCATTTTAAGCAGCCTAATTCATGAATTAGCTGCCGATGTAGGGCATAAACCCAATCTAATTTGAGGAACCCACATAATTTATTCTACGTGATGAGATCTCCCAAGGAAGCAACAGAGCAGAAATACCTTCCACCAGTATAGAAGAGAAAGCCATGAATTCATAATGGCAAAAACTCCCCAACAACAACAAAAATGAACAAAACAACCCCAACGCATTACTAGTACAAAATGCTTAGCACAAAATGTTTAATCCAAAAAACATATGCAGAATGATGATTAAATTTTTTTCAAGGACACCTTAGAAGAGAGTAATATCCATACAAGGTAGCATTACCGTAAATCATGAACATAATTTCTGAAACTTTCTTGTAATATATAGGCAAGAAGGAATTTTGGAAACAGCATTAATCCAAGACATTCCAATCTGGACATACAGGTAATTCCTCACCCTCTCTGCCAAGCAGAGCTAACCAAATTTCATATGCCATCTGATTGTTACAGCCTCTTCAGCTGGCCTTGTTCCCTGCTGAGTTCAAATCCAATAAATGCAGATGCATAATTGTACATCAATTTTCTGTTTTACTTGTTTTGCAATTCATCTATTGCCTGCAGTAGCTTTCAAAAGCCCTTAAGTCAAAATGGTCTGAATCTGAGCATTAAAGCTTAAAGGGCTCCAGGCAATCTTTCCTCTCTCTTTTTGAAACTTTTCTGAATTTGAAGTAGAGAACAGCCTGCTGCTCACTGGGACCTTCTTTCCGTTGAGAAAGATCAAAATGAAAGTATTACAGGAAGTAAATCATTGCTACTCGGTAACGTGTATCTGAAAATTCAGCAGAGCTATACTTTCAAATCTTGCTCTTACAGAGAGGTACAACATTTTCCTTTTGTATATTAAGGTTAAGCCCTTGTGGTTTTTGTAGAGCATGATATAGTGGATGGTGACACCTCCTTTTGTTTTTTTTTTGTTTTTAAATCCTGTTTAAGATATGCTCCAAGCATGTAATAGCTACCAAGCTGGGTCAGATTCAGGTGTCCATCTTGATGATGATCCAACACACAGAAATGGAGCTGATGAACAAAGGGAGGTGACAGTGATTCTCACTTGATCTGTCCTTAATGCTTTTGCCAATCAGATGTTAGTGAACTGGCTGCTCAGTGCAGACTATTGTGTTCAACAGTCATCGTTGAGTAGGTTTCTCATGAACCTCTACTAAGCCTTCCAGAGATCCTTTATCCTTCAGAAAAAAATGTGGAAATAATTTTCACAGAATGAGGAAGAAAATTGTCTGAAAACATTTTCTCCAAGTATATTTATTCTAAATACACTTTTTAGTTCAATATTTCTACAAATAATGCTCTTTTCCAAACTTTTATTCTATCAGTTTTGTTGGTATACAGACCATTCTGTATCCTTCTCTGTATATTTTCTAGTTCTATTTTAGCCTTCTTTTGAGGGACCAGAGCTGATGGTATGCCCAAGGTAGATATATTTTAACCTTTATCCTCAAAGATTTCAAGATCTTTATCCTGAGAGGTGATAGCTAATTTGAAACTCATCACTGTGTTCCTATGTACAGCTGAAGTGTTTTCTCCTATGAGCATTACTTTGCAGTAATTGTCTTCAGGCTCCATCTGCCATTTTATTGCCTAACCACTCGGTATCACGGCAGGTTTTAACACCTCTTTGAGATTAACATTAAGTGTCTAGCCTAAAAACGTTCATTTCAATGAACTCTGTCCCCTCACTTGTAGTCTGTTCTCTGATATGCTAGATGTCAGAGAATTAGGAAAACTTGCTTGGAACTGCCCTTCATTGTGAAAGTTGTTACCTTTTCTTTAGCATGTTATTAATTCATGACAACTCCAAAAAGCTGAGCTATACTGTAATTTGATGGAAAAATATTGCACTTTTCAGTGTTAATTCCAGTTTCTCTACCAACATTCTTACAGTCAGTGTAACCATGGAGGTGGTTAAAGTAAGACATAGGTCAGCAGAAGGCAATCTATACATTAGATAGAAACTCAGAGAGATAATATGTCCTCTTGAAAATAAATAAATTATCCCTCTTTGAGAAGTTGGTTACCAGAACCTGTTACCAGACCATTTCAAGTTCATGACCCAGCTGAGGAATGATTGTGTTGAAACATGCAGTGAAATTATAGCTAGCATCTGGATCCAAGGACAAACAGTCAAACATCATGTTTGCAATTGAGAAACTGTTGGAGCAGCAAGGGAGCAAGTATTTCCTGAGGAATGAGATGAATCTCAGAGTACTGCAAATCACAATTTGATTCATCAAATTAAGAGACAATCCTAGAACAGGGTTTTTATTTTAAAGTATTATGGCACTATCATATTATGACTTCCAAGGGAGGTTCTTTTTTTAATAAGCAGAGGTTCAGAACATTTTAGAGCAACTGCTATTCAATAATTGCAAGGTATTTGGCACATCATAGAACAAAGCACTGTGTCTTAGATTTCTTATCTATTAGTGTATAGATAAAGAAAATCATTAAGATTTTGGAAAGTACTGCCTTTCTAGTTATGCAATAACATGTTAATATATCCAAAATTAATGGATTCTCTGAAAGCATTGACGTAAAATATGCATTCAAGGTTTAAAAGCTTAAGAAATTAAGAACTCATGTCTTAACTACAAAAAAATAATTACTTCCACCTTGCCTTTCAGTTCACAAAGTGAAAGAAGTTGGAATACTACCACATAGTCTTCACAACAATTCATTCTTCACTCTGGTGACAAAACATAAGGCAAAAAATGTAAGTTTTGCTCAAACTGAACGAGGAAGAAAACCTTCATTTTAACTCAGATGAGATATTATGAGATATAAAACAGAGCATTTTAAGTAATTTTGGACATTTTACACTAAAGCAAAAAAAAATAGAAGCAAAGAATTGGGCAAACTAAAGCTTTTGCACTCTTCTTTATCATTTAAGTGTTGCTAGGGACAAATAATTCTTACTATTTTGTTGCTTCCTTGGTAGAACATCTGGGCATAAAACTTACATACCTGTGAACTCATCACTGTATATTTGTATTAAAAAAGCACAGAAATGGAGCAGTTGGAGCACCTAAAATCTGTCCACATTTTATTATAGTTAACTATGCATATTCCTGGGCAGTAAATAATGTGGATTTAAACCTCCTTGCACAAAGGGAAGGAAATTAATAAAGTCATGGAACCATTGGTTGGTGACCGAAGACTTTAAATTCTGGAGAAGCACAGGACCACTGTTATGATCTCTGGCTTTATGAAAAAATATGAAGCGTAGATCCTCATTTTCATCATTTCCCCTTTGTTACAGACACATGAAATTAAATTAAAATGTTGTGCATTGGGTCAAAGTGAGCTTTTGTCTGATACAAGCATAAGCAAAAAAGTTAAAAGAATTTTGTTGCTGTTCAGCTGTTAAAACATTATGCGCCCACTACGAACTGTGGCATAACAAAGAACCACAGTAAATCTTTTCTTAGCTTAGACCACACGGAGGTGGTCTAGTGGTAAACCTGAAAAATATCAGAAATTCCTTTTCTTGAATTTAACCAGCGAGAGAAAAAACCTTAAAAAAAGGAATGTGATATTACATATTTCTCAACTCACAGATGCACTTACAGTTTGTATCATGTGAACTTTCTGCTGTAAAGGTTCATTTTGCAGTTTCACAGCTCAGCAAAACGAGGGACTGAGGTGGATTAAGTGTCACCTGTACGGTGAACTTTTAGTAAAGGATAAACGCAGAAACAGTATGTTCCTTTTCCTGGCTTGCAGGTTGAAAAGCAAGTATTACAAGCAAAATCTGGTCCTCGCCTGCAGTCATCAAGCAGGAGGCTGAGCAGTAGGTAGGGGCTATGTGTCTGGCAAAGTCCCCTCCTTGCCATCATCAGGCAAAGTGGCTCAGAGCAGGGCAACATGTGCACTGCCAAGGGCTGCGTACTGCTCTGCCGGCAATGGGACACTTGCCCGCCCCTGGGGGTCCAGGGTTCCTGGTGTTGCTCCGCTGCTGCAGTACTAGTGCTGGCTCACTAGCCACTGGGGCAAGCTTAGGAGCTGCAATGCAGGTGAAACCAGTTGGTACGGTGGGAACAGTGAATTAATGGTAGCTTTTTAGGGTGTAATGCAAAAAACGATAAAGTGGTGGAAAATGGGGTCTAAATGAAGTTTGCTGTAACTTGCTGAAAAAAAAGGGAATTAAAAAACCATCCTTCTCAGCTCCTACCACTAGGGAGTTTTTATTCACAATTACAATTAGCAATTTGCAATTCAAAATATATCACAATCCTTTAAAACCCCTTTTCTTGAAATAGGGAGAAATGTTTTAAGAATCCGGTATCATTTCTGGGAAAGAAAAGAAAGGTGCAATAGAGTAATTACTAGTTATTAATTCTGCAACAGATTAGTATATTGGAAAAGAAATGAAGCATCTTTGTTTGCTACAGTAATATACAGTTCCTAAGAGGCTGAAATTGCAGAAGAAATTGTAACATTCTGTAAAAAGTGTATTCAGGAAGGCAGGCACATGTCAACTTCTCCAACCTGATGTGTGAACTGTAGAAAACAAAAGATGGGTTTTATAATAATTAGACAATAAGAAATAATTTTATTTTAAGTTATCAAAAAGGGAACCAGAACAAGTTTGTGATTTTTTTTTGTTTATTTTTTTGTGTTTGAGATTTTTTACTTTGAAAGGGAATGAGTATTTTTGTGGCTTATACTTAATTTAAATTTAAATTCTAAGCTCTCAGAATTCCATGTGCATATCCCTGTACTGAAAGGAATGGAATATTTCAGGCCCTTAATCCACACAGTATTAAGCCAAGCCAAAGTCATGAAAATGCCATAGTGCAATTTAGTGAAAATTTATCTTTCATGGGGAATAGTTCAATTACAACTGGAATGAGATTGGAAATAATCTTTTCTTCTATAAACCTAGCACCTAGAAGACAATACATTTGTTTAATATCTTCCTGCTTCTATCATTCTGTGGTGTACCTGAAACCATTTGTTCTGCCCGTAGTCACATGAGGCTTCTTTTCTATTTCTTTTGTAAATTTAGCCTAATTGTTATGAATAGCTATCACCTATTTATGCCTATGACTATTTTTCCAACTCAAAAATGTATGTCATGGTTAGTTTACCTCACGCTTGAATACATTTAAGAGTGAGATAAATAAAATTCTAGTTAGTTTGAGACTAAGAGAAAAATGTCATTTTCCATTAGCAAACCACTCTATCTACTGTAGCTAAACTTGCTCAGATTTTGTTAGCTATCATTGTCTTAGTAATAAAGCAGGAACTGATTTCAGGGAATTAAAAACCTCCAATAACAAACCCAGCCCTTAAAATCTGTGAAAAGAAGGGTTGGGTTTTTTTTTTTTCTCAGTTTTTCAGATAATAAACATACTGTTATTCTCTATTTCAGTACACAATTCTCCATTAATTAGTATCATATGTAAATTATTATTGTGATTATACTTTACTGGTATTTAAATAAATACAAAATCTACTTTAGACAACTAATTATTTTCTCATTTCCACTGGGCAATCAGCAACTCTTAGTAAACATACAAATTAGTGAATATGAATGATTGCATCTGCTGCACCTCAAGGGGAAATACTCCAATATTTTTAAGTGAGCATTCATTTTGTTCCCATTTTCATTATCATCTTTGTTTGGTCTTTTTTCCCTAAGATTTCTTTAGAGAAAGGACATCTCTAATTTGCTAGGGTTTTATCAAAGACCAAATGCAGTTCATTTTCAAAGATTTCAATGCTTCTTATGTTAGAACCAAAAGCATGGGCCAGTCTTAGCAACAATTCCTTGACTGTGGTCTACTAGCAGTGCATGTGAAGCAAAAGATAATGAATCTGAGCAATTTCAACATCTCTCCATGAAGGGTATTGTCCTATGATTATTAGAAAACACCTAGAGTAAGAAGAATAAATTATGCCAGCAGTGAATACAGATTACTAGGTCAGTTAATTTTAAAAGAAGCTTAAGTAAAAATGCAGTTTTAGAAGGCAGAAAATATATACAAATACTGTCATTATATTTCTTTTACGAAATATATAATTTAATAGCAATATTGTACAATCTTTTTTCTCACTCTTAGCCAAGCACAGTTTTCTTTTAATAAGTGAAAGATAAGTAGTCAGAACTTAGCTTCATTTCAAATATATATTTAGGACAAAATAATTCTGTGGTTCAAATTCTCTACTTATTAGCATTCATAGGTCAGTCTAGGCACTTGGCTGGATTCTGTTGGTATAACCCCAGGGTGCCTCATCAACCTCCAGCGCTACAACTTCTTACTGTACAATTGAAGTTTATGTGCAGGTCTATAAGAAAGCCACACTTGCAGTGTAGAATGGATATTAAGAAGGAATGATGTGAAAATAGTTGCCAGGTACCATTTAGAAAAGAAATATTTTAAATTTTAAGGTATCTACTGCTGATATCTTACCTTTTCAAGAGCAAAAAAATATATTTTCTCCAAGTCTAGTGTCTTATTCCAGAAGTTTCATCTATAAGATACACATGGAGACATATTTACGTATATCTCAGCTAATAGTGATCGATAAATTATTATGAAAACTTGAAACTATTGCCAAGATATTAAACCTTTTGGTTGTACAACTCCCCCCAAATTTTATGTTAGCTAATTAATTTCCATCTTCTTAAAATGTCCTTGATTTCTCAGCTAATGAAATTCTTCTACACAGTTCCAGTACATGTTTCTTTTCTTTTCTTTTTTTTTTTTTAGCTTAAAATTAACCTATTTTTTTTAAAAAAATATCAGATGCAAAGGTAATTATTTGAGCTTTACAGGACGTGAGGTTAAACACATAATCATTTCATAAACTGATGTTATTCCATACATGTGTTGATTTCCAGTGTATCAGTCAACTCTCCAAAAAGTCTCACAGGTTTTGAAGTGTTTTTTTAACATAGTTGTTACTACATCTTTCATCTTCTAACATGGAGAAAGAGCTCCAGTCCCCTTGGGAAAAAGAGCAGAACACTGCCAGGGCAAGATTAAAACTTTGTACAATAAAATAGGGACATTTTAAGCTATGGACAGGAAATTAACAACACATTCTGCAGCAGCAAACAGGTTCCTACTTCTGCTCTTTTACAGAAAGGCTGCAGAGAAAATCTAGATCCCAAATCCATCTGTCTTTCCGTAGGGAAGAGTATGTTCATGCAGCTCCTCATTTTTTTTTATAAGCAACAAAATGAGCATCCATAAAGCTGTTGTGGTGAAGATGTGCCAGCTCTCACTGAAGGTAAACCAACTGTTACCAATTCCACTGGACACATTTAATCTACTTTTTCCTCTTAATCATATATGATTTGGCATTGCAGGATTGGTCCTAATTGCTCTTGATTTACAGATAACAGAAAACAAGGAATGTGCCAGAACTACTCTGTAGTGCTGTTTGTTCATTTATTCTACTGGTTGTCGTATTTGCCATGTAAGAACAAAAATGCCTAATTCTGGTTTCTAGACTTCCCAAGGTATGAAGACAATCCAAACAGAAAAATACTTATGACAGTTGAGCTAAATTGTGCAACATAAATACTTTTCTAGGTTAACCTTACAAGCTGTGAAATTTCTTTCCAGGATTGACCAGAGTCATTTTCAGTTATCCTAACTGGGTGAACTGGATGGCATATTTGAGAAATCACATTTCAGCTGTGGCTATTTTGGAGCAAAACCCCACTGAAATTTCAGATTTCTGCAATTCATTTCCCACTTCTGGAAATCTGTTCAGTTAGCAGACTGAAATTTCAATTCTCTATATTGTTTATTTAGCCTTTTGCTTCAAAGACACCGTTGTTGCTAAAGATCAGCTAATCAGGTATAGGCTAATTTTAGCCTGTCGCTGTTGTTTTCAGACAGATCTTTTCAACATATCTATCTAAACCAACTGCTTTTGTCAAGCTGGTTTGGCAGGAATGTCTGGCTACTTCAGGAACAGCATATGCAAATTAGATCTACTAATTGTGTTTACAATAGAATAAACTTCTCACCCACTCTTTGCCACCTAGATTTTGCAGGATATATAAAATATTTCTTAGTGCTAATGCCAGTAGATAAGACAACAGATACACAAAAAGAATTCAGTGGAGCCAGGAAATAGCTATCTGAATGTTCGTCAGAAAAAAAACATAATTTACCATTGCCTACAATTGGAAATTAGCTAATTTTGTTTATGTTAGGCTGGAAATAGTTATACAAATTTTAAACCTAATTACATTATGTGCAGAATACTTGAAATCCTTGGAGATAAATTTTAGAACTTGATAGTCAAAATGACGTTACAGATGCCCTACCCAGTATTGCGATAGAACATTACTGATGGATATTTTATAAAAACAAAAAATTATTGTTAATAAAATATTATAAGGTTAAATAACCTGAAAAAATAGATCACGTTAATGAAATGCGTAGAGCATCTTCTTCAAACCTTCAACTCCTATGACATAAAGATAGTTCAATTACTTCTACAGTGGGTCAATTGCTTGAGGATCAGTAACCAGACTAGATAACACTTCTCAGCCCATACTTATCATAACGGACTTAAAACTCGAGAAAGGCCGAAGAAAAAAGCACCAATGCTGACATACTAAAGTAGCCTGTTGAAGGACCCTGTAGCAAAACACCTCCTAACTGCAGTCTTTATTTAAGACATTATATTCAGTGACACATTCCCATCCTGTATTCTTTGCCTACTTCTTCTGGTATCTTGCCAGATTTGAAAAAACTTCCAAAAAAACTGTAGTATCAGTAATTTTTTTCCAAAATGTATCCAATCAGATTTTAGAATTTGTGCTTAAAAGGTTCTTTGCTTTATAAATAATCCCATCTTTCAGTAACTAAAACAGACTTTGGAACATCTTTCAAAGTTTATTCTTCTTGTATTTGATTCTATTCTGTCTTCCAATTTTTCAAGTTACTAAGAATCCTTCAAACACCGCACAGAAAGCTGTTTAACTTCATCCTTTTGATATCTGTAAGAATATTTTTCTCCTGCGATTTCCTCTTATCTCTTGCATTTTTATTTCATACAGTTCTTTACCATCTCTTACTATTTTCCCGAGATTTTGTTTTTTGGTTGTTTTTTGTTTGCTTTGTTTTGTTTTTTCATATAGCATTGTCTTGCCTTAGGAAGCAACACTTCTCTTTCATTATGGGTACGCATTCCAATACCTAAACCTAGAAACCTACTCTACACCCACCTACCCACCATGATACTCCAACTACTTTATGACTCTGTCTCTAATGAAGACCAGCCACATTTCACAGTGAATATTTCTGGCACAAGTAATATTTTTGCTTTAGCTGTGCCACATGGCTCTTAATTCTGAAATTGAGGTTGTTTGGGTTGCTTTTTATAGTTAGGGGCTGTAGGCTACTCATTTCACCTGTCTGAATATGGTTGTCTTCAATTCCAACTGAACTCAATAGAGGGCAAGTAAAATTTCCAGAACCAGCAGCAGCACCTGAAAGCTCAAAGTTACAAAACATCAACTAGTCAACGTCATACAAGTAGAAAGTAACATTTTGCCTTCCATGTCTTTCTAGCTATTAGTTCTAAATACATAAGGCTTTTTCTTAGCAATCTTCTTCCTTTCTTCTGAATTGGAGGAGTGTTTTTTAGGGGTCTTATTGTGGGGTACCTGTCAGATAAGTGCAACTGAAATGTAATATCAAACATAAAGGATCATCAAGGAACATTTCATTTATGCAAGATTGGAAAGAGACTAAAAGTACTAGGTTAAGGCTGGCCGTTTCTCTCACACTGAGTGGAATACAACTTTTCTTGGTAATTTATTCTTCTGTAAATTGCATCAGCAGCAATATTAAGACAACGTAAAAATCACATTCTGAAATATCATTTTCATTATCAAGAGTAATTATCAAGAAACATTTTTTTTAACATGTTTTGGTTCATCTTAATTATAGGAAGGTTTATAACAGTTGTTATGGTGGATTTAATTCACCCTAAGTAATGAATGCGAATCATTATCATAATAAGAAAATATAAATCAGACAGCAGCTTTTCTCTGTACTGTATTTTATGATGATAGTCATATCTTTAGACCTTCTAATTTTCTTGGGGAAAAATATGGATGGCTATTGTAGGGTACAATTACAAGTAATTATTGAAGTATTACTGGAATAAAGGTGCTGATCTAAAACATGATGACAGTTATAATCTTATTGTATTTAGAAAACATTCCTAATTTTAACTAATATTAAACATTTTCATAATTTCCCGAATATATTAAAACTATTCTTTATTGTTATATGGGATTCTTGGGGGTTTATGCACTTAGAAGCATATATGCTTGCTTGCTAGTTCATTTTTAAACTATCTATAGTCATCACTTAGATTGGCCTTAATTAGGGTACACACACCTAAGCATTTCCTTCACTGTAACCTAATTCCACAGTGTCAGTACAGGTCAATTTTAAACTATAGACAATTGAGTAAAAGCATCTGCTTAATAACATAAGTAGTGGCTTAAGTTATTTCAAAATTGGAGTCTTATAAACAGGACTAGACTATGTCTACTCTCCATAAGACTATAAATTTGTAAAAATCTTAGATACACTTCTCAGTTTGCTTTTTAACTTTTATCCATATAACAACTTGAACTAAGGAATACAGTCTAATTATTTTATCTTTTAAAATATACTAAATGTCCTAATATTACTAGAGGAAAATTGCAGATGATTGTAGAGCTACCATGAAAAGGAAAAGTGACACTCTTAAGCTGCTTGTCCCATCAATGTATGGTTAATATAGTAGCTAGCAACCTTGTTTTGCAAAATTGGCAACATATGAATATTTCTGCTAAATTGTATTCATAGCTATATAGATTATTATGCATATGATGAACTGCACGCATAGGAAGTGCTCACAGACTTAAATACAAAACACATGAAAATATATTTCTTTTAAACTCTTTAAGGTGTAGTGTTCTGAGGTGTTATGAAACTTTAGTAGACACAAGTTTTCTGGAAATAAACGCAGGTTTCATGTGAACCAGCTATTCCACTTCTTACGGTAAATGCTCTATATTATTAATAGAAGCATTAACATTTGAATGATCATGTAGATTTATGGATTTCAGACACTTTCTTACAGTAGTGAAGCGACCCTGTGCTCACACATCACAGAACACTGCGTAGTACAGGATGGGAGTCTCTTAATTGTTGTTATTCCCAGTCCAATAAAAATGCAGATTTACAGAGTGGGGCCCATTGTTCAACTTCAGACTGTTTTTATGGATACCTGTTTTTTCAATTCAACTTCTCTCTGCAACTGTGGCCCTCTAATGCTGTATTCTGACAGCTATACAAATGACTATAAATGTATAATAATAGGAGCACAGATTTGCAGAAAGTAGCAAAAAATTACAGACACTGTAACATGGGGATCAGAAATTATTCCATCCACAGAAGTCTGATTGTTCTTATGTTAAAACAACAGGATTATTGTTTGTCCTTTCAGTTCCTGGAGGATTCAGGGCTGCAAATGCCTCAGTGCCACAGGTAGAGTCGTCTGCATGCAAATAGTTTCAGCAATAACACCTGTCCCTGTCAAGCTGTGCTGGGAAAGTGTGCATCGGGGTGTTTAAAAATGACACCATGACAGTTGAGATCATCCAACATGCTCAAGGTAACAGGCTCCTGGCTTAATCATCAGGGGCTGGAGTCAGGGCATAATCAGTGATGGGTCCTTAACTGCAGGATTTGCTCCTGCCTCGGTTCATCGGAGCCTGAATCTGGCTGATTTCTCAGGCACTCCGCAAGAACCATTTGTTCTCTGAGGCTTTTCCAGGAGCGATAAATAAAATGAGGAGAGCTTTCAGGTGATTTGACAGGATCTGAAGAGTCATCGTCAGGTTTGCTTTAAATGCGATGCATGATAGCGTCTGTAAATATGCAAGAAGTGGGAAGGCAGGCACAGAGTTTCTAGCACAGAGAAACGTCCTGCTACAGATTGAATTAAAGTCCATGCAAAAAACATTTTGTTAGGTTCTAAAGATACAAAACTCTCCCAAAATTTTAGAAACACCCTCCTGCTCATGTTTATTTCAATTACCTAGCACTTATATCTGGTTAGCTAATATTCAATATATGGACCACTCATTTGCAAGATGTGAAAGGCCCATGTGACTGAATAAAGCTCTACTGACTAACTTAGAAGTTTGCCTGAGGTGAAGAATTGAGCCTTTATGCATTTAAGCCAGCTTTGGAAGAAATAGTTTATTTTTCAAAGAATGTGGGGATTTTTTCTCCACTTGTTCACTACTTTTAAATGTCTAAATGAATATTTGCTTAACTTTAGAATATGGAAACTTTGAGGTTTTTTTTTTTTTGTGCCTAGAAGAACCCAAAACCAGATACACTCTCTAGAAATTACTTAGGGATCAATGCTTATCCTATGAAATGAGAAAACTTGAAAACATGGAGTGGAGAATTACAGTGAAAGTGGGCCCTAAACCTATATAACACAGAAGAATTGTTATTCACTTTTCAAGTGGGACCCAGCTCTAACCGAAAGTTTGACTTAGCTGTCTAATCTTGCAATACAAGCTAGTGAATTTCTATTTAAATATCTGTGAGAATGTTGTGTATAAACACAATACAGAAGACACAACACTATTAAGATATTTAGGATACAGCTTTTTCAAATGTATCTGTCTGAGGAAGAATATACTTTCCTCAGTATGATAAGGTCTCTAAAAACCTCAAACCCCCAAACAAAACATCCTCCACACTTAATAGCTAAATTCTGCTGCAGATTCATTTGTTTTCATAGCCTGATTATAACAATAAAAATTTACCACATACTTTGTGATAGAATGAGTACCGAAGTGCTTGAAGGGGGCATGATGAAGACCAAGGGGAATTACTTTGTGAGTTATTCTCCACTAGCTATTGTTCCTCTCAAATGAGGCTGCATGTAAAAATGTTAGTGAACACAAAAAGTCTAAATTTGTTATTTTTGAGAAGTTTGCTACTTTTGCATCTATTAGGAAGCAGGGCACACAGTGCTGTACTGCATGCCACTGATTTCATTTTTCTTTTTGCATTGCCCTGACAGCAAGGTCATTTATCTTTTGGATAAGGAATAAGAAGCAAAATGAAAATAAGAAAAGCTACTTTATTTGGAAGTTGTGCTGTGTACTTTTGAGAACATTTTGCCACTGCCAAATGCTGATTTTTATTCCACCACAACCACGCACTCTCCCTTACCAATAAGCTGACTTGGTGATAGGATTGGCAGTGAAGTCAAAGAATTGATGAGCATAATCCTGGTAGGTTAGGATTACTTGCATTACAGCTGCTTATTCTTTAATGACATGGAGGACTAGAAAGAGTGAAGAATGGAGTAAGTGGAATGGACTACAGTATGCATTAAAAAAAACAAAAAGTTGTCTTCAAAATAAAATAATAGGGTCTACTGTGAAGTTTCTCAATCCAAAATTCTCTTCAAAGTACCCTAGAGAATTTTCCAAATAATGGGAAACTAATCTATCAGATTCCTGCTGCTTTCTCTATGAGAAGGTCCTTGAGCTGTGAGGTTCCTCAACAGGTGTATGAGATGGAAAACGTTCTCTTATCTCCGTTCCCAGTATGTCTCATCCACAACAGCTCTCCAACCACTTCTAGCTGGAAATCACAAATTGACACAGAAACAATCCTCTTTTGAGATAAGGAAAGGGGAAAGGTGTTTTGTGAAAGACTATAAAGCTTCAGATTTCATTCCCACCCAACCTCCCTCTTGAACTGAAATGTAACAAGCTTTTCAATGGCTTTAATGAAGAAAAGGAGAAAGAGATTTGAATAGACCACCTGAGTAGTCAGTGCTCTTGACTGGAATGGCAAGGTTTTAGACAAACTGTAAAAATCTATTCTAAGAGCTTCTAGACTTGCATTTTCTAATTAGAAACATTTTCTCTGAATATTCTATGTCAGCTTTTTTCCTGCACTGAAAAGCAATACGTACGACTAACAAAAAGATCATTATTATTTACTGAATTCATAGGCATTTGCAGAAAAAAAAAAAGTACTAAGACTTACAAAATTTGTGAAGGTACATCTATAAGCTCAGAAAATGATGTTTATTGAACTTACACCTTTGAAATCCCCCAGAGTAGTCAAAAATAAGTATTTCAAACAAAGTATCGAGCTTAATTCCTTTTGCTTCAGTCACAATTCCTGTACTTCTACTTGAAAGACTATTGAGAAAAGACTATTAAGAAAAAGTGTTTATAATGGGAAGGCAATCAGAACTTTTCACATTATAACTGATACTGGGCATAATACAAAACTGGAATGCTATCAGTCTAATCAGGCTTGATGGTTTTTGTTTTATTTTTTTAAAGCTGAAGGGTGTGAGGTTTCGCACTCACTTATTTTTTTTGTTATTCCTTCAACAAAAACTTTTACAAATCCTCACAAATGATCCATATTTTCTATTTTACTTTCAAAACAGCTCACATGCACATATACCTGTAACAGGTAAATGGTAGCTCTTTTTCCGATACTGATTTCCTTGACATCTATCAGCCAGTCTCTATCTTGAGTTGTTTCCTCTTCTCTTTAGGTTACTTCCCCATTCTGTTCATGTCACATACCCCAGACTTGATTATTGATAGCCGCCTCAAATATTGTTACCTCTATTGCTGATTTCTGGACTATCGGCTATGAACCTTGCGTTTATCTCCAGCAACACATTCCTTCCCACAGCAGTTCTCAGCCAAAATACAATGCTGTGCATTGACTACCAAGCCATATAGAGAAAGATGTTTAAGCATGGGGACATATACACGTACACCAAGTACATACAAAAAATGAAGCCTAAAAATATAGACAATAAACACTAAACTTTAACACCTTAAAAAATCTTTCCTATCACTGAAGTACCCATTCTTTTTGTATATACATACTATTCCTTTCAAAAGTCTGGTGTTTCCATTATAAAAACTGAAATTGGAAGTATTATCTGTAATCCTCAAGCATTTCATCCCAAGAACTGATGACTTGCACTCTACTTAGCAATGTAAAACTCTAGGAGGGTTAGATGATGACTTGCATAGTTGTTTGCTCATCCTCATTTCAACCTTGTGCTTTTCCACAAGTGTCATCCTGCTACTTGATATTATTTGTCTTGCCAGTGGCTTTTAAACCAGAGACATGAAAAAAATATCATTTTCTAGCAGAACTTTTGAAATTACCTTTTACCTTCTGAATCAGTGGGTTTTAACGTAACCATTTAAAAGCGCTGGACTGATTCAAGAACTTGTTCAATCAGCAGCTCCTTTGATGAATATTCATCTTCTGCTTATCTTAAAAATAGATTTCTTAGCTGTCCGTTGCCCACTGCTTAGTATCAGTCAAGCATTTGGCACAGACTTGTGTGACTTTTGCACTATTTTAGGAGTAGATTCAGCCTTTTCTTCACAGCCACAAGGGGCTTTTACCGTGGCCAAGCCAGTAGTTGTCTGCATTGGGTGGGAGGATGCAGCTTCCCTGCAAAAGATGATGGAGCACTGAAAAAGGACTTTCCGAAGGTACAAATATGGGAGAACTGGATCTGGTACAACCACAGACTGTATGAATCTGTTGGCTGGTATCCCCATAAAATCACTGGAGAAGAGTAACATTCCATGGATAGGACACTCCCACCTCAAGCTTTGTAGCTGTTAGTAAAAATCTTTGCACGCATCTTGTACATCTGCCTCTTCCATCCAGTGTGTGAAGGTCTAAAATCATACGACATTTGTAGTCGAGCTATTCAGCTAAAGGGGAGTGTGAGAAAATATTTGCCTTAGAAAGAAAAAGGTGTGGGGGGGAGGGGAGGGAAGGGGGTGGTGGGGAAGGGAGAGAGAAAGGGAATAAGAATGATCCAGTGGTGTATATGCAACAATAATGCCATGTTAGAGGAGCACAGTGCTGTTTATTACAGTTTTTTATAGTCCTGAACAAGAGTGGACAGAGTATGTCATAAAGCTAGGTGATACCAGTAACTTTTTCCTAGACAAATATAACTGTTTAATTTTGTATTGCTGCTCCATGGTCATTAAAACAGCGACTTTGTGAAAAATTATATTGTCTTAAAGGATATGCTTCTTCAGGGTACCCTTTGATAATTTGCCAGAGATTCACCAGCTTTAACTGAAGTCCACTCAAATCCATTAATTAAAACTAATGGAGCATCTGTCCCAGCTCCGTTTCCCTCTTCATAATTGTGTCCCCTGTAGAGCTATTAAAAGAGAGGAAGAACAAGCTTGAACTATATTTTTGTGTGGCTAAAATAACCAGTTGTCTTGTGCCAGAATATTTATTAGTGTTAATTCCCCAGACTGACATTTAGCTTTGAAGTTTATTTTTAGGAGTCAGGTTTAGCTGGATTTTAAACAGGATGATTATCAGGTTTTCAGTTAAGGACAAACAAATAAAAATTACTGTTCATTGTTAAACACAAAATAGCCCCATGATAGCTTTACTCAGAAAAATCCGTGAATAATCATATTCAGGACCCATTCATGAAAAACCCACTACTAATTTTGATTAGCCAGAATAATACGAAACGATGTGGGTCGTTGTTTCTTTTTGCTTGCAGAACAGTACTGTGCTCTCATGTAAACTGCATGACTTGTCCTGTACGAGATTCAGAACTTGCATTAGTGTTGCTGATACCACAGAAAGAGTGTGAATGACTGAGAAAAAAAATTAATTGAGGTGACATAAAATCTAGACAGCTTTGCTAATCACATGTAAGAGTTGTCTCATAGATGACTGACCATCAGGTTTTTGAAACGGGGCTCATCACTTTTTTCTCCTGGGTTTTATGATCATTTTTATGTATTTTACCATTATTCCAGATTCATGCTGCTGTCTAGTTTAATAATATGTGAAAGCACTTACTGGCAGGTGACACAGAATATGTTCATCAAACAGGAACAACCATGGTGGTGTGGCCGTGAAACAAATATCCAGGTTGCAGCAGATTTAGGCCCCTTCTCTCTGTAAAAGTTAGGTTTCCTCTGAACAGATACAAAGATGTGATCTCATCACCTCTGAAGTGTATACATGAATTCAAGTTCATTTAAGACTATTTTTAGAGCTGGAGAGAAATTAGATGTCCCAGGTCCTAAGGAATTTCAGTGTCACAACACTTACTTTTATCTTAGCTGGTGGTGAGAATTGTCTGGTTGATTTATTTTAAAAGAAGCTTTCAATTGCAATATATTCACTTTTAATCTCATTTAAGCTTTAAGAGAACCCACCCCATCCCCACCCGCAAAATAATAACTGGAACATGCCTATGCCACTCAGGTTTTTAAGAGATAGGCAGGTACCCTGCAGCCTAAAATATACATTTTTTCTAGTAAGTATAGGATGAATGCTTTTAAGTCAATACTCATACAGCATTAAAATTGCAATGAACATTCCTCATTTTAAGCACAAGAAATATAAAAAATCAGTAACAATTCTAAAATAAACATACTCATAAAGCTTACCACAATGCTTATTGGTGCTTACAATACAAATCAACACAGAAAATCAAAAGCTTAGTCTTAGAATGATCAGTATGAAAAATGGTTCCGGTTAGCTTTGATCCATCATTACCACTTTCTGGCTTGGAAACTCTTTACATGTTCAAAACTGGTCAATGACTCACTCCACAGTCATTAAACAAACATCAGTACTTGTAGAGATCCTCAGTACTGTAAGAAGAAAGCTAATTTTCAACTGTAGCAAGCTGTAACAGAGATAAAAGAGCAAATTTTTAGGACTAATACTACATCAAAATAAGATGCGTGCCTTTGTACTTAATGACTTGCTGTAATTCTAGACTATTGACTTTTTTGGATGCTGTCCACCTTCACTGTGCATCACTTCTGCGATACATGCACTTCACTAAAGCATTTAAAAACATTCTCCTTGATGTAATTCAAAGATGACATACATTATTATCATTATCTAAGTACTCTTTGGCCAACTACATCCATGATGCAGAAATGTTATTTAAAGTAAGCATAATTTCTCTCTTTCTATATAATTGCTATTTGTTACTATAGTCATAATCAGTGTTTGAGAGTGGCTATACCCAACTAAGACAGGCACTGACCATCGATCATTATTCAGTCTAGAACCGAACATGTGATGTAAGTCACTGGTAGAAAGCATGTCCATTGTTTTTGACACGAATCAAAATGACTTTTTTAACAAATGCCATGCCAACTCCTGACATAATAAAAAACACTTGCATTCTTCTCAGTCATTGTTTTCTCTGTAAAAAGGCTTGAGATGTGAAGACAAAATACCCATACATAAGAAACTCAAGCAAAAGTGATGTAAATTGGCATACTGATGTTGAGGAATTTCTTGTGGAGCGTGGGCATGTGAGCAATCCAGCCTTTGCAGCTGAGACCTGAGTTTGAAGGACGCCGGCCAAGGCCACAGAAGAAGAAGAAGAAGATTATTCATAAACAACTCCTGGATACTGACCTAAGATATATGGGCTGAGCTATGTTGCGATTGTAAAGGCATGAAAAATACGTGCTACCAATTAGAAATTGTTGTTAGGTACGTGATTTGTACAATGTAACCAATAGCAGAATAGCTTACTGCGTGATATGCCAAAGAGAATATAAAAGAACAATGCTTTGCTAAATAAACGGCTTTCACTTGATCACATTGGCCATGATGTGATTGACCCGAGCTCCTGCATATTGATACTAAAAATCACGACCTTTCTTGAGGATTAGTACCATGGGGAAATATGAAAACCGGTTGCATTTCCCTAAACTATATTTAAACCTATACTCCACTCATATAATGTCCTGAAAATGAATGACCCAAGCAGGGAATTTAGATTTTTACAATACGATAATTTCTGTTCTAACAGGTAAAGTGAGATAAGCAAGATAAAAAATGTAGTAAAAGAGACATTAACAATATGGACATTTTAAATTGTCAACACTTCACTTTAGAACGAGCATCTGGCTGAGATATATGGGCCAAACATATCCTCAAAACAACTTTTTTGCAGCTTGTTTGCAGATCACTGAATTGATGTGTAATTCAGCCCTCATCTGGAAGTGTTTTTTAGGGGCAAACAATTAAAGCTAAGTTCTTTCTCTATTTTCCAGTAGAACAAACTGGATTGATTTAGCCAATGCTAAATCAAAAATGATACAAAGAGAGTATTAGTCAAATTCTGGCAGCAGACTAAAGGAACCATATATTGGTCCTGATATCTTGAAAAAACCCCAAATATATGTTTCCAATTTGTGAAAATAAAAGCCATAGTAGTCTGAATTTAGATTCTTATTTTGTTAGTGCCATAGTGTAGTAGTGACAGAATTAATCTTAGAGGGTGTAAATCTTAGAAATTTCTTAATGGAAGCTATAATAATGTGTTTCTGTATGCATTCAGCAAGAGAAAGAAAAACTGTACAGAAGTATTACTAGTTATCCCAACTGCTTTGCAAGGACCATGTATCAAAGTCATTTCAATAAACGCTGAGAGAAAACTCGATTCTTCCCGTTAGAAACCATCTAGACACAGATTTCCTTCCTTCTGCATGGATCTGGAAGATAGAAGACATGCATCAACATGACGCATCTCTCCTCCAGCTCTGTAAAACTAAGTAGAAGAATACAAAGTCTCCATGTTTGGCCCTTAGAACACACATAAAGAAAAAAGCACAAATGTTACCCGAGTTGTCTCCATGTCTGTTTTGCTGCTTGGCAAAAAGGCTGAGACCTCTCCAAGAAAATTTCTCTCCAGGGGCAAAGTATCCACATTTCATCAGTATGGAGATCTTTAAAAGCATTAAACACCTCTGATTTCACCTAAGACACTGCAAAGACTAAATATCCAGAAATACAGCAGCTAATATTATCTGCTTTATCTGCAAAAATGATTATATTGACCGAGTGAAAAACCTTCTTTGGAATCAGCAAAGTTTTGTTTCTGTACCTCAGTGCGTTAGCAACAAATGAGAGTGGAATAATACCGCTTCTATATATAGCGTAGCAAAAATTTAGCTTTGTTTTGATTTGACTTTGTCTGAACTTCTAATTGTGCTTAGATTCTTGTCATTTAAATAATACTAGCAATTGGGAAGACTATATATATTTGTATTTTTTTTTCTTAAAAATAGCTTTTTCAGTACAAAGGCTCTCTTGGACACACTTTCTGTTAAGGCTACCTTTATAAGTAGCTCATCAATTTTCAACAATTGTTACTGCTGCTGGTTAATTGCATGATACAGCATCTGACTGGAGAAAGTTTGGTTATAAAACAGATTGATAAGCAGCCACAACACATTTTGCAGATGAGCTTATATGTAATTAAAGCACATGAGCTGCACTCTGCAGTGTGCTTATTACAATCTATGTTAATTATTTATTACACTTTTTCAAATTATATTGTTATAATGAAGTGATAATCGTACCATTACTCAGAGATAATGCAAAGTCTTTACATGCAAATTTAGTTGCCACACTTATTTTTTTATGAGTTTAAGGATCTTACTGACAATAAGAAAATTGTTCTTAAGAAAATGTTTAATCTTAGTGATTTTATATTAATGTAGAATATCTGTTTTGAAAATGAAAGCAAAGGGAGTGTGCACTTCAAATTTAAAGGGTTTATATTAAGGCCGCCTAGAACTGTGTGTTGAAAATGAAAGATCAGACAGCACTTTCTCACAGCCAGTAGTGAGATTATTGTTGCAGGTGGTAGGTTTATAGTATTGAAATCAATGGGTCAGAGCTTTTTTCCTTCCATGAGCCTTTATAATTCATATGAATCCATTTACTTTTCAAGATATTCCAGTATATAAATTTTCATGGTGAAGAGTACCAGTGCTACTCATCTACTTTTCCATTCTATCATATCATCTTAGTGGAATATACCTTTGCAAAAAACCCTTGAGCAAGCTCATTTTGGATCTGCAAAGGAAGAAAATGGAGCTGCAATGTTCTTCCTTGCTCTGAGGATAAAATAGAACTTTTCAGCCATTTTTGCAGTTCTAGTCACTTCCTTGACAAATACAATTCCCATGGCTTATGTGGTAGAAGTCTATTACAAAATCCACTCAAACTGCTGTGTTACAGTTTTCCCAGAAGCACAAATGCAGGGTGCTGAAGTTCAGGGGAGAATTTACACCGTTCAGTGGATCCTCATGCATAACCTTCTTTCTACTCTCTTCAAATCATTAGCTGGTGTTGGTCATACACAAAAATGACACTGAAATTCTTTTGTAGCACCTGGAATCCATATTACCTTAAAGTCTCAGGTAAGCCCATATCATAGTGATCCCATCTTTCAAAATGCATTTGATGATTTAGATAGTTTCACAAAGATAAAGGCCAGTTGTAAAATCCATTTGATATAGATGTAAATTCCCAAATTCTGAGTTTGTTCAGAGGTGGATTATTGTTGTAGGTCCATCTCTAGCTGTGTTTTAATTAAGTTTTCAAAACTGAGACAGGGAAGAGGGAAACATTTGTTTAGAAAACAAACATACATATTCAATCAATGGCCAAGAGAAATAATAAAAATGACCAAAGTCAAACAGACATTTACAAGAAAACTTCAGCTCTTCGTATCTTAATCTAGATCCCAAATTCACTCATATGGTTTACATAAACAATATAAGACATTTTCCACAGTCAGAGCAAAGTGAAAGTCAAAATGACCTTAACTAACTTAGATAAACAGGTCTAAAGCCTGACTTCTTTGAGCAGAAAAAGTGTGGTCATCCCAAACATTTTCAATTTTTCCTTTCCTGTCCCTCAATAAAATAATTACTTTCCTAGTAAGAATAATTCTCAAAAAAGAAAACCCCAAACCTTTACACGTGGCCTAAACATCACAGTAGTCATGGTAACCTGTTCTTAACAGTAGGATATCTTGATAAAAAAGGATAAAATGTAAGAAGCAGCAAGCTACAAAGCTTGTCTTTAAAGCAGTTCTGAAATAACTTCTCTAAGGTAAATGATGATGAAGTCTTTGTTCCTGTTATATAGTTTGAGCTATTTCTCTCCATGTGAAAGCAGTGGGCTTGCTCTAAACTTGTTTCAAAGTGTTTACTTTATCTACATATTTGTTCCAGTGGAGAGTAAATATTGAAATATAGGTATCCAAGTTTAACTCCTACAACGTATTACTAAATGGAAGAAGCTTGATTTTCCACCTTGCTGTTTAACCTCTGGCATCTGCAGGTTTCCCTATAATGAAGGAAAATATGCCAACGTGTTGTGTTGGTTTAGTAAGAGCTATGGCTGCGGGGTAGCTGAGCCACGTGGCTGTGCCGCCGCTCCCTGCCCCCTCCCTCTGCCACGGGTCGTGGACAAAGAAAAAGAAGGTTTAAAAGTGCCTTTTTGAGTTGAGATAAGGAAGGTTTAATATATATATATTTATATAAGAAAACAACATATAATAAGCACTTGCAGTTAACAAAGAAACCCAGCAGTAACAGTGATAAAGGAACAATACAAGAAAGATTGACAACAGAGAACAGCAAGGGAGCAGCTCACCCAGACAACAGCAAAAGGCGAACTGCCCCCCACCGGAACTGGCCCCAGGGCATGACATCAGCATGGTGTAGAATAACCTGGCTCCACTAAAATTAACCCTGTCCTGGCCAAACCAGGACACGTGTGTAGTGCTGATTTCTAGAAGTATTTCCATTTCTTTCTATGGGTGGACAATTTGATGTTAAAATCCAAATTTCCAAAGTAGTTGCCTTATCTCACACAAAACTGAGTGGAATTAGACATTCAGATATCTTTGAGTCTCTGGGTTGACATCATTTAAGAAGGTGTAATTCCTAAAAGGATTTGGCTTACCTAATGCTGAGGTAAGTGTCTTGTCACCTCACCTGTCTATAGACTATCTAGGGGACAATCCAGAAGTTTTTGGTTCATTAAGGTCAGAAGGTAATTCCACTTGAATCTTCAAAGTTGATTTTTCATTTCATCCACAAACTTGTATATTAATTACAAGCATTTTTCACCAAGACACATCACTATCCCCGGGGTTATGGGGAGTCATGAAAAGACATCCACAGAGTAACGAAATAGCTAATATAATCTTTTACATTAAAACTCACATGTTGTCTAAAAACCCACTGAAACATAAATTTACAGATGTAGCACGCTGACATTAATTTTATTTTATTCTTCTCGATATTTACAAATCTATTTCATTTCAGGTTGAACCTTCATAAAAGGTTGAGAATTATTTACATCATAACCTAGATTCTTCATCTAGTTGCTATACAAAATATATTCTCTCACTCTCAAAGAGAAATAGACTGCTGAACCTCTTGCCACAACTCAAATAGATTGGACTACGATGAGCACGTGTGAAATTTTGAAAAGTATTTAAAGTGTTCAATTTTCTTGAGCTCTTAAATAGATAATGGTGAAATTCAGAGCCTGTCTATAGACTATAATAAATTGCAGTAGACTGGGGAGAATGGCAATGTGATGATTAACACCTGCTGGGCTCTGGCCCTGAAACATCATCACTTTAGAAATAACTATCCCTATGCTGTCAGTATAAAGAAATTATTTTCTTTTTCCTACTTTAAAAAAAAATTCGTAGTCAAAAAGGTCTTCTGCTTTAATGTCTTTTTCCCCTTCTCTGAAAGTAGAAAAATTGTATAAAAATGTACTTTGTGACCAAGACATCAACAATTAAATTAATTGGTGCTCCCATTGGTTGTATTAAAAGACAAGCTAAAAAACAACTAGGCTGCTTCCCCAGCTCAAAGTTCTGCAGACTGGGAAGGGAAGGAGGGAAGAGGGATGAATGTCAAGTAGTTGTGAGTAAGTATGTGTGGAAGCCACTGAATACGTTTGAATAATTAAAAAAAAAAAACAAAAAGCAAAAGACAAACAACCCAACCAATAAATTAAAAAATATATATATATCATTAACATAGGGAAAAGCTAACTCTTAACTCTAATCTAGATAGAGATTGCTTTTCCTGCTATCTCTTCTTGTTTTGCTTGCTTTTTTTTTAACAAAAGATTTCCTTCGCTTTTTTTTTTCTTTTTTTGTATGTTTTGTGGGTCTTTTTGCATTTTTGTTTGCTAACCCAAACTAAACATTTTTGGGGCTATGATTTTCACAACTGGTTGCATGTGTTTTTACTACTTGCCTGATATTTTCTGAGGAGATTGCTGACTCAACAAGGTCATGGCACTCATAGAAACAGAAACTCTGCTAAAGTTTCTGATTATAAGTAGTAATAACAACAGAAGAACTGCCATGTAAGTTTAAAAAAAAAAAAAGATTGTGTTTGATAGCTAGTAAGGAAATCAAAATAAATAGCAGTCCCAAAACTCTCTTGTATAAACTAATCTCCTGTTAATTAATGTTTGGACATTCAGAATCACCAGAACAACAGAACCATATATACTCCACTGAGAATGCAAATGAAAGGGAGGTTGCTGAATTTATTGCTTTCTTTTTTCATAAGATTTCAATTTAAAGCCCGAGTTTGCATTCCAAGCAACCTTGGTAATGCAGACTCGTTATGAAAAGTCCCAAATTTCTGTAGGGTGCTGTGGTCACAGTGCTGGGCTAGTGCAGAATGTGAAGTTATGACAGCTCTCTTAATTGGTCCTTTGCTCCAACACATTTTCTGTCGTGGCTGGTAGCAAAGCTTTGTCTTGATATCTTATGGAATGTTTTGGCACATTCTTTCCAAAATATAATTAAGTCATTTACTAATTCTTTCCCCTTTTATGCTCTTTGGGCTGTTTCTTCTGGCAATATAGAAGCACTTGTCAGGTACTTAAATAACCGGTACCTCAATAGATGACCTGATTTTCAGAACTTCTTTCAGTTTTGGTGTTTTTTGTGGTGTGTGAGGCAGAAGATGACCCTTTATAGATTGTAACAGGTGTATTGAGAATTATGCTAAGTCTCACCCTGGTTTACAGCCATTGCAACCCTATTAAAATTCATGCAGCAGCTCACCCCATTATTAAGCAGTTTTTTAAGCTTCATTCTTGACAGTACCCATTGATAGGAGAAATATGAAACAGAAGCAAAAGCGCTGAAGGTACTATACATCTTTGTATTACTTTGATGGAATTATCATGGACAGAAAAAAGCATTTAAGCCTCACAGCAGACCGGAATCCTGAAAAAGTCTGTTTGCTCTGACTAAAAGGAGATCATTGCAGAAGAACATCCACTCACCACAAAGACGAAAAGCCATCACTTGCTCCACAATGTGTACCTACTGGATTTTTTGACTTAACTCAGGCTTCATTGCCAACAGGTAAATAAACAAACCTTAGTTTCAGTGGTCTGAGAAGCATGAAAAACACACATAATTTAGGTTCTTTCCTACTCTATCGGAGCATAATTTCCCTGGTACTTAAATGTTTTATTGTCTGCATTTTGGAGTTGTCTGTGTGCTCCTTGTAATTCAAAGGCTATTTCTCACCAATAGTCCTTTCTTTCCTCAATTGAGCTGTCATTATTCATGTTACTGAAAACGTTTTGCCCCATTTTAAATGAATGTTTTCTGCAAAATGTTATTTCATTTTCATTTGATTTAAACCAAGTGGAATTTGCAAGTGGAGTTTACATCAGTCTCTAGAATGGCACGGCAGACAACTAAAACAAATTTGCTTTATTTAATTCTCAAAAGACTTGATATTTTTCAAGTAGCTGGTGCTTGAAAACATCCATATGTATCAACTGAAGAACCTGGAAAAGCTGAAAATTAATTTTCCTCAGGAAAGCAAAGAACAAAGTGAAACAACATGCTTGCAAGCTAAAATTGCAAAGTACACACACCTGAGTTAATGATAATGCTTTGGTATTTTGCCATGACAGCCTTTTTACCACTTTTTTTTTTGTGATAGAGAATATCAAGTCATTATGAGCTGATAAACAATTCTATATATATATATGAGAGTACGTGTATATACCAAGAGAGAGAGGTAAAAACAAACATGTTTTCTTCCTCTAAAAGTAGGAATGCCAACAATTAAAAAAATCACACAAACATTGTCAGAGGTAGCACCTATCAAAGATCTACCAGATGAGGGGGATGAAAAAGGAGCATACAGAAATGACATGCTGTCACATTTGAGGTCAAAAAAGCAAACAAAATATTCTAGGAGCATCAGTACCTCAAAATTAACCTCTTAACAACCATCACTGGGTTCCTATATGTGTGGCTCTAACTCAGAGTCAATAGTTGAAATGAAAGCTAAATGTGAGGGCAAAGGGCTGGGGATCATCTTACTTAAATATTGGTCCACCACCAGCATCTTCTAATTAAGCAGGAGGAAGGGTGGAAAGAAAGGAGGCTTTCACATCAGCATAGGTTTCTACAGTCCTGGGATGCGTTTGCTCATTTAAAGAGCAAATGCCACAGAAAAAAGGCCACATAATCTCTTACTTGTGTTTTCTGAGTCAATTTTGCAAAGCCCTGTTGACTGCTGAAGGGTTTTTTTGAGTTTATGAGTCAGTGTCCTGACTCTCCTTCAGGACACAAAGCAAGTTGCCTAGGACCATATCCCGTTATGCCAACAACTGAAATATGCAACGTGGAAGTATTTTATATTTCCATCAAGATATTTGGAGTTGCTGATGACCAAATGTCACTGAATACTGAAAAACCACTGAAATATGTTAATATAACAATAAATGAATCAACAAATACAAAAATGAAAGCATTCTGATACTAGAAGAGAGATTAGTGTTACAGGTTACAGATAATTTATTTTCGGTTAGATTGTTTCAAGGAACCCATCCTTCTTAAGGATTCAGTTTCTGCTTCTATGTTACCATCTGAAAGCCAGTAAAGGAGATGCACAAATATGTTTACATATAGGAGAGGCATATGTGTGTGTATATTTATATACACATGCATATAGAGATATAGATGACACAGAGATGGGGTGATAATGCACAATATCTGAAAGTGGTTAGTAAATTCTGTAGCATGCATGGATGCTAATGCCTACCAGTGTAGAAGAGACTATTGAGAGTACATGTGAAATGCATGACAGTTTACGTGAGAAAATGGTCTCAGAGGTAAAATCCATCTGTCAAATGATGCTGTTAAAACAAAGTGAACATATCTTAAATTAAAAGGCAATAAACCTGAAATCTTCACTGTTCTATACAGTATTTTTTTTAATGGGATGGCTACCATCCCTTTTCTGTTAATGAGGCTGAGGATACTGAAAGGAACCTTCAGGCCTAGCAGATTCAAGCACCTTTATGCAATAAGAACTATATAGCTACAGCCACTGGTTACTACCACTCAGGCTCCACTCCCTGGTATATTCCAGCTCATATAAATTGTTACTGGAGAAGTATGGAAAGAAAAAAACAATAATTTAATAGGCTTCCCCCTCCCCCCCCCACCCCCCCCATCTAGTGTTGGTCTTGATCCTACAAATTATTTACAATTATAACTTTATAAGTGTGCTTAGTACCATTCTCCATTGTGCTGCTTCCATGCATGAAGATACTCTTTGAAGTTAAGCATTTGCAGAACTGCTTAGATAATAAAATCTTCAGAGGCTTGCTCCATTTGATGCGATTAGCAAGTAAAAAGCAGTGAATTAAAATGTGTGTTTACTTTTCTTATAATCTAATGGTGTCACTCAGAAAATGGCTCTGTGTACCTTACACTGAACCCTTTTGACTCCTACTGCACATATGTTAAGGTCTTAAAACAGTCTGTTTCAAAACAGTTCAAGTCAGGGATTAAAATAGGAAGAAAACCTGACTTCTTGCATGCCTAATCATTCAAAGCTGGTACCAATATTTGTTAGAAGAGCAGGGAAGTTATCCTGATTTATACCAACCGAGCATCAAATCCTAAGATTAGACAAAATCATTTAGAGATAAGTTTTCCATTTCTCAATTTCATCTTCTGAGAAACAAAGGCAAGAATGCACATCAAATTAATCTTCTTCTTGCAATTTGTTGAAGAGCTCATTCAATGCAAGCAATTAATTTCCTTTAAATGCTAAGAACAACAGGAACTGATTTTCCATGAGGAGGAGCTATCATTTCTATGATTAATTATTTTCAGTTACTGTAGTGGATTACGTTATATACCAGATTTAATTACAATGTAGCCTTCCTCTTCATCTTTCAGCTGGCCCAGCTCATAAACATATGAAAACAATTTTGTCTTGCCATATTGCTATTTAAACCATAGAATCATAGAATGTTCTAGGCTGGAAAGGACCTCTAGAGGTCATCTGATCCAACCTTCCTACATAAGTAGGGATATCTGACAACGTAAACATACTAATTTCATCCTCTTACATAAAAGATGAAAGTTTTCATAGGGTGAAAGATACACCCTGCATTGATATGGTTGTAGGTACAACTCATGTACTTACTAGACGATTCCATCAAAGAAAAAATGCTTGTCCCGCAACAATAAAGAGAATTAATCTGTGACTTCAGTGCTTGTAAGCATTCGTTTCTGTGGTCTTTATTGAAAATTAATAAATTCTGGCCAAATACCTTGAAATCTCTTCCTTTTCAGGCAGAGGCACAGGTTGAAATATGAAAGTAAAGGTGATGAGGTGTACAATATACAAGGATAGAGCTCCTTTTATACTTAACATTACAAAAAACTTGGGACACGGCTTCTTTTCATTTTTAAAGCCTCAGACCTATAGTTAATATTTTCATTTGTAAGTCAGAACTTTTTCTCCAACAATAGATTATTGTGTTTTGCTAATACTAGATAAATGTTCTCAGCTTTTTGCCAGAAATATTTGTCTAAAAGAAACTGAAGTTATGCTCAGGTTTGACTATATTCCATAAATGCACTGAAGTAAAATACACTGCAGACCTAACTGAGGTAACACCAAAATAATTAAACAGTTGATTTAACTTTCTCTAACTAACTTCTAGTCTGATTGAGCCTTTATAACATCTAGAGAAGACCCGCAATAGGATGTCACCGCATTTAATGACATGGGAAGCAGCAAGGGGAAAGCCAGCATTGTTTTTCCTACATAGAAACATCGGATGGTGTAAGGAACTACTCTGAACATTAACCAAGAGTTTATTTTTCTTTTAGGTCTAAGGGTTCCTAGACCATAGGATGACTCTGTGTTTCTACAATCCATTCATCATCACCAGCAAGAACTATCTCCAGAGAGTTGCAAACATGTTGAGATTCTGAAATTAGTTTTCTTGGTGATGATATATGGTGTAAGGACACAACAGCTTGATTGCCATAATAATGGAACTGCCAAGCTTTGGCAGGGAGGGAGGCAAAGGAAGGGGAAAACATGAAGCACATTGCAATTTAAATTCTGGTGTTGGTCCAAGATTGCTTTAATTTTACTCATCTACTCCCAGAACCAGGAAAATATATTTTTTGAAAGCCTTCTGATGCTAAGTGGCACTTTTGGGGATGTAAGCTTATTATCTCACCCACAAATTTCCCCGTACCCTGTATCTATGTTTTACTATGTGAGTTTTATTAGTTTGAGACTCATTATTTACCTTAAGAAAATATTCTTATTTTACCCTAATTGGTTTCCCTACTACAAATAACAGAACATAAAAATGTAACACTTTCCTGTAACTTGACAAGTATTTAAAGAACTTTTATGGGAAAATATAAAGATAGATATATTCCAATTGTTTTTCTTGGGTAACTGTCATATTAATAATTGTTATCTGTGAAAGTAAAGATGATGAAAAGCTTACATTTACCTGTAACACATTTGAGTAGAAAAAGATCCTCATGTGTCCTGTATATATATATATGTGCATATATATATAAATACACAGGAATACATATACGTACACTTTTATTATATATGAGCAACAGAATTGCGTTCAAATCAAATGTATTAATTAATACTTTAAGGAAAAGGTAAAATTCTAAGTATGTAGAACACAATTTCAGTGTTGTAATTCCATTAAAACAGCAAGGTCAATATTCCCTTGTGGAATGTTCTGCTGTTTCTTTAGTTCTTACTACTCAAAGTCTCCAGTCCATGGAGTGATACTAAGGTTCAACAAACTGGTAGCAGAGCTGTTTTAGCTAAACTGTATTCATATACCGTACTCCCCTGAGCTTTCAGAGGGATTGGCAGTCTGTCAATCTATGCAGTTCATCACACAACTGAACAAATTCTTGTGGTGACAGAGAGGCCAGTGGCAAACGGAATGTTTATTCCAGCAAAAACTTGTTACTGCAGGTTTACAGCGCTTTCTAAATTGAGTCCCAGGGTATTAATTCATGGACAAAACAAGTAACAGTGCTGTACAGACTTCCCAAATGTTTGACTGTCTTGTTTAAACACATTTCAGATGGGATTCTGGTCCAGGAAAAGTGTTTCAATATATTCAGCTCAAGAAGTGACATTCATAAACTAATATCGAACAATAGAGAAAAAGGTATTAGTAAGTGCATTCAGATTGGAAGGTCTTAGCTCCTCTAGGCTAAGCTACCTGTAGCAGTCATCCCCTCAAATCATGATTCTGCTAGGCAAGATGACCAGCTTCCCACCGTCACAAGTGATGGCAAACAATGTGGTCTTCTTCTCCTCTTACAATACAGGCTGTTTAAACAGTAAAAGAAACTCAATTAACTTAGTGACTACTAAATAATATAGGGTGGTTGAACCTGTCAATATTCACTGACAAGGTTATCAGCAAGATGTCAATGAGAGATGGTATCAGGGTGAACATGTTTAAGAGTTTGATGGCTTCCAGCCAAGAAATGAAAGAGGGGAGAGAAGCAGGGATAGATGGTAAGCTATTGTATCCCTAAGGAAAATCAGAAGAGAGAGGAAAAAAAGCGTCTGAGCTCCACGTTTGCTATGAAGAAGATTTGTCTGGTCACAGTAAGAAACAGATAGTTAAATCAATTAAATAGGAAGCAGCTTGTGTTCCCAGTGTCCCTTCTCCTGAAGCCTGGAGGAAGTTCTGTCACCGAGTCCAAAAGCAGTACAGCTGGCTACATAGTACCTAAGATGGCTTTTAAATAAACAAACAAGTCTATCCATGGCTTGTGTATGGCTTAATTTTGTAAAGAAAAATTACAAAGGCATTTAAGCTCTCCACTTAACTTCATGGAGGAAGAGATGCACGAAAACTTTTGACAAAGTACGTCCTCAAGTTCTTTTCAGTCTCCCAATACCTTTGAGAGGTAGAGAACTGTTATTACTCCTCATTTAGAAAAAATACAATGCACCACAGAACTAAAAGACAGAGTTTTAGAGATATTAAGGTGTTTAAAGATAAAAATGTGAGATTTGTCAGAAGCAGGTGACAGCTAGACATGTAATTCCTAAAGATATTTCAATCATTAGAAATCAATGGAAATTAAATGTGTAGACACTTTAAAAAATACCATTAGTTAGATCATTAGTCACAGACATAAGTTTCAAAAACCTGTCATTAGGTAACTTTCTGGTGTCACAGAGGAAATCTGGAATGTAAATAGTAGCTGAAACTCACCTCTGAAAATCTGCATTTGAAACCTTTCCTAGAGCCATCAGCAGTATAACAAACTAAAGTCAATGTCGGTATCCTAATATTACATCACTAATTAATATAAATAGATTTAGCTGAAAGCCTTACAGTCATAAACAGCCTTTGCTGGAAAGATGTCTCACCTCTCCAAGTGCTTTGACCAAGACTTGTGCGTTTGTGCTATGTAAGGATTTGGCAGACTAACATTAAAAGATGTCTCATGAACAAACTGCAGGTCCCATGGAATATTTTCTTTTAAATGTTTCAGAAGTTAAGCAATCCTAAATTCAGAGAGTTATCATTTTCTCTGCATAGCTTATTTTTACTCTTTTTCATTCACTCTCATGTTCCTGAGCTACCTCTCACAAATCTCTTGCCACACGAACTCCTCTGCTTCATAATCTTCCTTCATCCTATAATCTAGCTCTCTGATCTCCTATCCTCTTACTACAGTTTTTTTTCCTATTCCCTCTGCCATTTGCATTTTCTGCATGCCCCATGGTTTGCTTTTGGCCTCACAGTGATTCCTCTGCCCTGTTCTCTATATTCATAAAGTTTGCTACAAGCCATGAATGACAAGGATGTCTGAACAGATCCAGTATGCCTCTTTTATTCTCCACAAAACCATGTGAACAAAGAAGTGACTGTCTGCATTTCAAAAGGACAGGAAAGACAATGCTCTGTGCTCAGAGGAATAGGTTATGGTTTATTTTACTTTGAGTAAAGAACTTCATTGACAGTGGCAGGAACTGAAGCACCTTAGAGATTGCTGTTTGTTCCAGATGAATTGTCATTGTCACTCTGCAATCTGTGACCTGTCTGCACTTAGTTACTGAGGTTGTCTCATAATTACCAAAGCTGCTGTGTTCTGAACCTTGTGAATACTGTCATAAAGGGCATCACTTGGATTGTCCAGCTGGCAAATAGAGTTTGGCCCTTACAGGAGCCTTGAGTGTCCCGTTCTGCAGGTGACATTGATTAGATGTGCTGTAAGGAAGAGATGACATTTTAAAGGTTTGAGTATGCAAATGACTTTTTTCCCCACAGAAAGGATAGCCTTATGAAATGTTACAGAAAAGACTCTTACAGCTAATGAAAAAAAAAGAAAAAAAGGAAAAGGAAAGGAAAGGCTTAAACCTCCCCACACACTCTAGCTTTGACAGAAGGAGCAAGCACGAGCTAAAAGTGGAATGAGCTGTAATAAATCTGTGTTTTGGAAACTATCTTGACCTCTCAAATTTTCTTTGCTTTTAATGTGTACGCACTGTTTGGCTTTCATGCATTGTGTGAGTGAAACAGTTTACTGAGCTGATACAGCTATACCAGTTAGCAAGCTCTCTAACCTCTCCCTGACTGGTGTCATATACCCAGCAACTTCAGTACTTCTTCGCACTAGGCCAGTAGGTTCCTGAGATTTTTTATCTCTCCTACCCCCTTGTTTTTCTCACATCCTCCTGCCACCAGCAGTGGTGATTTGCAAGCCTTTCCTCTGCACTGCAGTTCATCTCGCTGTTCCCTTTCCTCCTTGCTGGGTGTAGCTGCAGGACCTATCAAGTCTTGCTGGGCGGCAGACTCATGTAAGTACTTCAGTCCCTGCTGCCAGCATTACATGCTTTCTTCTGTGGGAGAAGCCCATGGGCCTCCTGAACCCCCCCCCCGCATAGACAGGCTGCTGGATCTGTTACCTGCACTCCCCTGTGCTTGGTGTTTATGGCAGCGGCACAAAGCAGCTGCTCTGTACTTCAGGTAGGGATGTATACTACAGTCAGAGCACATAAACAAAAATTTACCTAGGCCACATTCTCTAGCGGCAGCACAGAGCAAAGACTCTCATGTCTGGACTTAAGCCTGACATATGATTCTGTGCTCCTGCATAATCAGAATAAAGTTTATAGGTGAGGAGCCAGTTGAGAAATAAACAAACAAAATCGCAACATAAAACTTGTTTTCATCTCTTTGTAACAAGTAAAAAATTGTAAAACCATTTTCTGTGTCTGTACAGGTGTAAGCATTCAACAATCTACTCCCTTTTCAACCAGATTAATCACTGTTTTCCACTGCAGTAGTTGGCACAAGTAATAGAAGAATAGAGATGAGCAAGCAGAGAGAGACAAAACCGAGCCCTCACGACACTCAGCTTTAAGAAAAAGCATTCAGATAACCCATATAACCGTGAGCCAACAGGCATGACACATTTATTCTTCAACCTCAAGACTGTTTCCCAGATGCCCAATTACTATCTTGTTTCCCTTTTAGTAGTAGCCACCCTGCAGATAATTTTGCATTCTGCCAGGCATCAGCCATGTAGCTTTATTTTGTTCGTTCTTCACTTGCTGTTCAGCTGTTTAGGTTTAGCACTGTGATTCCAAGAAAGCATCAAAGCATCACAGAAGTGATGAGATATGAACAGTGCCCAAACTAGACACTGGCAATCTGCTATTTTAGAATAATTACATGAGGGATACTTACATTAAAAAGCAAGCTTTGAACTATTGTTAAATAAAGAGTTTAGCTCTTCTATAATACTAAAAAGAGTTAAGAAAAAAACAAAGCAGAAGTGGAACCAAAACCTTTTCTGCCTTAGGATGGTAGGCCCTGTCATTGCAGGCTTATAGGAGCGGTCCTTACCGGATGTTAAGATACTGTCTTATTGTTAGACTGTTATTTTCATGTTTAATTTAGTAATGTCGAACATAAGATGTGATAAGATGTCAAAATCAAAACCTTGAAGGCTGAGCTATTATCTTTGAGGCAGGCATCAATTTTATTTATGAGTGCAGTTCTGGATGGCCCGTGGCAGTGTTTGAACATCCACGTTTTCTATTGTGCGTTCTAGCTGGGTGTTTTGATTGGCAAATGCTGAATTTGAGACCATGCAGACAGAATTTTGAGAAACACTTTGGCTTAAAGCGAACATGGGTGCTGAAGGCTGAACAATTTTTCAAATCAGGCTTTCAGTTTGGCAGCCAGAATTAATGAACGCTCCTCAAAATACAGGCTTAAATGATCAAAAGAACAAATGCAACCAACAGACGAAACTTCACTGTGCCACCTTGGAGGCTTGTCTCAGATTGTAACTAGAGACATCAAAGAGAGGGATAAAGAATTTTCGCCCTCTCTTCTGATACTGTGACCAAAGGCATCAGGGAGTGTAAATCATCATGCGTATATTCCTTCACATCTTCATCACACTGTCCATCTGAAACAAGTATTAAAGGTGATATGTATATGTACGTATATATATAGGTGATATATGTAGCCGTAATGTGTAGTAGTATAATAGTCTACACATTTTTATCATTTATGTATTTACATACACATATGTGTATATATATGTGCATGTATGTGTTGATGTAAGTATATATATATGCATGTGTATAGGTGTGTATATATTAAAAATATAGACCTATAGTTTTTAATACCACTTTCACATATATTTAAAATTGAAAGGTGGGATTTCTTTTGAAACAAACCAAAACAGACTACAAAACTGGATTAGGTACATCCAATGGAAAAAACAATAATCTTTTCCGTTGTCCCTTTATGCCTTGACAATAAATCTGTCAAGGTTTGGGGTCAGGGCTCTCCGCTAGACCAACAACGTACGTTCTCTATTAACCCCTCTTCTCTCTAAAGGGAAAGGGAAAACAAATAAGGGAGAGAGACTTGTGGATCTCTGTTAACACTAGAGAGACTTATGGATTAGAAAACTGAAACAGCTTTAATGAGGATGATAATAAAAATAATACCTCCCTCCTCCCCCACCCCTTGCGATGGTAATTACATCACTGTGACCACTGATGCTGTGGAGCAGGCATTGGGGAGGTCCCAGACTGGACTCAGCAGCAGACAGGAACCAGATTTAGGAGCTGGATTCTGGAACTGAATTCAGGAACACATGGACTGGGATTGAAGGCAGAACAGAGTCCTCCTCAGACTAAAAAGTCAATTCCCCAACATTTCAACACCAGTATGTTTAAAAATATGAATTTGGTGTAAGTTTAAGGGTTCAGTTCAGTGAAGGTAAGGTGCTTCCAATATGCAAAATCAGCATGTAAGGTCTTAAATGAAACAGAAAGAGAGAATTTATGCCCAATCATTCTCCAGAAGGAAGTAGAATATAGTCCTTTTTCCACTGACTTTAAGAGTTCACTTTTAACTAAAGTTCACAGTATGGTAATGAGCTGTTGATTTTTGTCTTCAGAAAATGTTTACATCCAGCAGAGAGGCTTTAGACATCTGGCATATGTAAGCATGGTAAAGGGTTATTGCCTAAGGGATAACAAATGAGGGGAAAAACATCCCTCCAAAATACACACAAAGTAATAGATGAGGTTGGTATCTTTGAGGCTGGAAATTGTACATATTCTCTTAAGGTTATCTTAAGCTCCCTCATTAGAAAATGCATTAAAACTTAGTTGTCTTTAAACAAGCAATATAATTAAGCAAAGATTTTAAACATCCTTGTAGGAAAAAATATATTGTGACTTCAATTCTCTTTGCATATCAATTTTCCACACACTTCACTTAAAATCAACAACACTTAATCCAGCTTGAAAACAATATACTTGGTGACCCTGGAAAACCAACAGGAACATGTATTAAAGCTTAATAAATTATCACAAAATGCCTCAGATACAGGATGCTACAGCAGGGCAGAGAGGAATAAAAATCCTCCCATTTTGAAGAAGAATGTTTTAATGATTTAGTCATTATTAGAAAAAAAATAATCACTGGAATTGTCATGAGTGCTGTCATCTGTGGTTAGTTTTAACTATTAGCATCATGTGTCACTAGCTCTATTATATAAACAAAGGAGAATGGGTAAATGCAAAAGGCATCAGGGTAGTCAGAGCAGTGATCACAGAAATACTTTTCAGAGCTAGTTTCTGCTTGCTTTTGATAAAGGTCTCTCTCTCCCTATCTTTTTTTAATGGATTCTACATTGCAGATATATTTTCTTCAGAAGTACTGAAAAGGATACCCCATTACCTTTCTGAAAACATCTAAGCTTGAGCTTCATGACTAAATCTGATGGCTGCAGTGACATTATTTGGGCTCTTTTGTTCTTCTGTGGTCTCACAATACACTGGTTCCACTACAGGGAGGAAACATGAATAAAAATATTAGAAATCCATCTTTGAAGTTGTGCTGGGCATCAGGATGTCACAATCAGCCAGGACAAAAGATCCTTCTATTTATAATGATCAGTAGCAAATATTATTACTGACAGGCATTGAAAAAATGAATTAAGAGACTGTGAAATGCACTTGCATTGACTGATGTAGAAAGGAAAGTGTTCTAGCAAACCACATAGTAGGGAGAGAATCACAGAATCACAGAGTCACTCTGTTTGGAAAAGACCTATAAGATCGTTGAGTCCAGCCACTAACCTAACTCTACCACATCCACCAGTGAACCACATCCCATGGCCCCACATCTTCATATTCTTTAAACCTCACCAGGGATAGTGATTCAACCACCTACCTCGACAGCCTGGTCCTGTGCCTGACAACCCTTACACCCTGTGTCTGAGGCCATTGTCCAAATGATTCTTGAATATTGTCAGGCTTGGTGCCATTACTGCTTCCCTGGGGAGGCTGTTTCAGTGCTCTACCACCCTCTGAGTGAAGAACCTCTTCCTAAAATTCCAACCTAAACCTCCCCTGGTGCATCTTCTTACCATTCCCTCAGGTTCTATCATCGGTCACCAGAGCGAAGAGATTAGTTCCTGCTCCTCCCTCTTCCCTGCTGAGGTAGCAGTAAGCTGTGATGAGGTCTCCCCTCAGTCTCCTCTTCTCTAGACTGAACAGACCAAATGACTTTAGCCACTCCTCATACGGTATCCCTTCCAAACCCTTCAACATCAGTTGTGCCTGTACTGGGGTAATGTGAAAGGCATTTATACCCACATGAATCATTAAGCAATCCAGTTCTAGGTTGAGGAAAGTAAGCTCATTTTGACATCTGTTCAGTTTTGAAGACTTTGTTCTAACGATGCAAGAGAAATAGTGCTTAACATTCTCAAACAGGTTTATGAAAATAACACCTTTTTGTTGTTCTTAGAGAAGACTAAATAGCCAAAGATCAAATTGATTTGTGGAAACTTGTGAGTTCTGAAGAAATGGCAGAATTGTCTCTAATTTCTCTAACTTCCAGGTGAGTTCTTGCTCTTCAAACCTGTTCTACACGTGGTCTTTTGGCCAGGATTCTATGAACACCCTGATTTCCAAATGAGGAACTGAGGAAAATTATGCTGATAAAGTGATATGAAAATGTTCAAGTAAAAATCCCAAGGTTTGGAAAAACTAATATTTTTTAACAGATGTGCCAGCCAATTCATAAAAAATAAGGGAAACCAATTATAATTTGGCTGGCATCCAGGTCAACCCATAACTTTTCTTTTCTACAAACAACATCAAATACGTTTTTTCAGAGGTTAATGATGTCTTAAGAGGTGATCCTTTGTGCCAAACACAGCTGCTTCTTGATAAATTTCAGCTGCTTCTAGGATGCTATTCTTTCTTCCTAACCATGTAAGAAGAAAATCTTTTTTAGAAAACAAGTCAGAGATGGAGAATATATAAACCCATAGGAACTGCCAGATGTTAGGAAAGCAAGGGTTAATACCTCAGTAGCAATACAGAAGTCCAAAGCTGATGGCTGTTTGCCTGACTCCGAACTTTTAGGGGATGGTAATGATTAGAGCTAGGGACTGTGATTAGTAGAACTGGTCTGTAGAAAAACATGCCTTGTTTTCTCCTTGTCACTATCTGGGAGAAAAACTGCAGAGATTTTCACTGCACAAAAGAGCATTGAAGGCATTTCTTACCTCTGAAAACTCTCAGCTCAATCATGTAAGGATAAAACTAGGTGGAATAAAAATGTGGTATATATGAAGATGAAAGAATGAAAGCTGAAAAGCAGTGAGTAGGTTCTAGGCAGTAGAAGAAGGAAGTAAAAAGGCAAGAGGAGCAAGATGTCGATAGACTGAGGAGGACACTTTTGAAGCAAACCTGCACTAGTAAGAGATACTTTAAATTGATGCTTTCATATCTGACCTATTCTGGGCGTGGAGCAGGGATTCCCAATCTCAGATTCAGCCCTGAACTTTTCTTATGGAATGCATCTATACCTGTATATAGATGCTAGGGGACATACATTGTATTTTCTGTGCTGGTTAACTACCACTCTCTATTGCTTTCTACCTGTCTCCACCAAAGTATCTTTGGGAAGGACTCACAGGTGTTTTTTCAATAAAAGCTCAGTCTTAAACCATTCTTTTATTCTCTGCAGGTAAGAACTGTCACTTTCACTCCTTTTCCAAATATGTTTTTATTAGACAGTTTCCTTAACATGTATCAAAATATCATTTATAATTAATTGATGGCAGCCTGCCCTTTGGCAAAAGAAATGCCAATGAGCTTCTGGATATATCCTAGCTGAAATATTATAAATAGAACTAGTGATCTCAGGCAGCATCCCTTTCTCTGAAGTGCAGGCTGTATCAGCTCTGGCATCTATGTAAAAATAAATTTAGATGCAGTTGTCTTTGACATAAAGAGCAGAAAAAAAGCTGGTTTAGCCAGTGTTTCTGCAGTGTGGCAGGTACACTGCAAAACGGACAAGAGGATATACAGCTCTGAACTCTTATCAAAAGCTGGTTTAATCTTGAGATTAAAGAAGCAGATAGATGGCCAACAGCTTTCTAGCCTCAGAAGATCCAGCTTTGACCCAGCCACAAATGCGTCTTCTTATTAAGCCATCATCCATCATCCACTTTTATTTTACTTTATGGTGTTTTCTTTTAAAACCAGTCATGTTTTGGTAAAATATGCATAGCTTGAGGAGAATTCTGGCTGAAATACAGTATTAATGCTCCAGCATGCTGGAAATCAGATGCAACCTGCCATGGTTCTGAAAAAAATCCACAAAATACATCGGGAAAGCATGAATTCCCATTCCCACTCAATGGCGATAATTATATATGAAAACTGGACACTACCCTATAAATTAACCATCATTTTATTGCCACAGATGTCATCTCACAATCTGAGATGAAGGACAAGTCTGCGAAAGTCTTGGTAAGGACTGTTTTCAGTCAGTGAACTGAGTATAACAGAAATATCGCAAAGCCATAGAAGATGCTGAGAGATGCAGCAGGGCTGCTGGTTGCACCTCCCGCATGAGTCATGGTCCCTCAATCATCACACTCTCTTTAGAAATTTTCAGTGGCTGACCTTCTCTAGGGCGGAAGAAAACAGAGAAAAAAAAATAAAGCAGATAAGCAAATATCTTTTTTTTTTCTCTGTGGCTTAATTCTTTTATTTCTCCCCTAATTGCTGAACAGCAGACAGAGATACTTATTGCAATATCAGTGGCCTTGAAGTCTGTGTCTATTCCTTGAAAAGCATGGTAATAAATAGAGAGTGGTGCCCAGCTACTAAAGGCATGTTAGTAAAAAACCCTGATCAGGACCACATGAAAATAAATGTGAAGGTCCTCTGGGAGAGCATTTGCTTGTGCTTCAGTGCTAGCTAGGGAGGAAGAAGGATAAAAGCAGACTAAATCTGTCTTACTCTTTGGCACCTGCAATAAATGTAGCTGTGTCAGGCTTGCAATGCTAAAATTCAGAAGGGAGAAACTGTTCCTTGTGCAGCAGATGAAGGTAGAATGATCACAGGGATCAATGTGCTCCTGGGATTTTTCATGTGAAGCTTGGGATTGGATTAAATTGAAAATGTAAAATCTGGGGAAACTTTAGTAATGTTCAAATATTCAAATAGCAATGACATTTTGGAAACCAAATTGGGTTTCCCTGAAAACTACAAGGGAAAATATTTTAGAGTGGACCTAAATAACTGCTATTTGTAGTTATAAAATAATAGGAAACAGGTCATATTTCACTTCTTTCTCAGCGTGCCTTGACGGATGCCAATCAAAACCATATCACTGTTTAGATTGGATTCAGTCTGCATTTCATGTTTGCATTTGAATTTAGGTCTGTCACAACCGATAAAGAGTGATAAATGTGACATTACTGCGTCTAAAGATCATTAAATGTCAGCTCATGCACTGGCAGCAAAATGGCTGGCAGAAAGTCAATGATGCAAGAACTGTATGGAGTGTGAAGAGCAGAGATGGATCTAGGGCAGCAGGGAGTCATGCAAGCTGTGAGCAATCAATCAATCATTTTATACTGAGGAAGAATAAAATGAGACGTAAAGGCAGTTCTCTGTGTACAGGTGGAGAGAAAAACATCTTATTTGTAAGTGTTTTGATTCATGTCTGTGTGCATCCAGTAACCCTGAAGAGAAATAATAGGTCAGTAAAAAGCATGCATTGTGCTCCAGCCAATGTCTTTTGATAATTCATCCCAAATTTGATGTTCTTATGTGAGTTTCAAAAATAAACTATTTATCTTTTGCTAGAGTATGGATTAAGCAATTCCTGGTGAACAATGCACAATGTCTTGATGTTTACGCAGAATGATAAAGACAGAACTAAAGATGATTACAAGATTACTTGAGTTTTGTACAATATAATGCCATCTCCCTTGGCTTCACATTTCTCAGATTTTATAGCTTGGTTACTAATCATTGCTAAATACAAACTGCATTTTATAAAAAATAATAAAAATGAAGTCCATATTTAGAAGTTCTTAAAATTATTTCCAGCTTAAGTTCTGTGTAGTATCATAACCTGCAAAGACTTGTGTAACTAACACAATTTGCTTCTGCTTTTAGGCAGAAAGCAGTAAAAAACTCCAGCAAAACAAAAAAGAACACCAACATAATCCACTGCTGTAAGAGTATCTGTAAGTAAATATGTGCTGAATAACTTCATTTTCCTTCATAAACATGAACGATAAAAAAAAAAAAAAAGGCACAATTTTTACTTTCTTTTTCTTGGAGAACAAATCAAGAGCAAATCATTTGGATTGTTGGACTATGCCAGTAAGAAAACTGAACAAACTTGACATAACAATTTTGTATACATAAGGATTACAGGTTTTGGTTCCAAAAGTTACTCTTTGAGTAATGACTGTTGTTAGGTTACATGTGAAAGACCCCAGTGAACACAGGAGCTGAGAGGAACAATGGCAGGGAGGGGAATCCAAAGAATAGCCTGACCCTGCTGTTTCCATGGCCATCACAGGAGAACAATCAGCCCATTAGAAGACCTGTCTCCACGCACAAAGAGGTAGGACAGGTGGGGAAACCCCAGTAATAAACTTGGAGAAAGAGCCCCAGCACCTCCTAAGTGCTGTCCCAGGGGAGGGACATCCTCTTCACAGTCCAGATGTGAAGCCCCCAGAATGAGTCTGCTGGAGAGACTATCCGATCAACCATTGGGTAGATAGAGTGTCTAAAACCAGATATATGTTGTACATATGTATGTATGGATGTTCATACTGATCTGCCAGAGAGGGGAACAGGATTTAGTAACATCTCAAATGTTACTAAAATGATTTTAACTGTCCATACACAATAAAATCTTGTGCACCTTACAGTCTTTTTAAAATATGGTTTCTTTTCAGTAATTTTTGGTTTTGCTTTAAGTAAGAACCATGATTGTCTATTATTTTATATTTACCGTGTTAAAAATGATCTGGCATGAGAAATCCTCATCTTACTCTGCATACATATTTTGAATATGGTTGCCATATCATTTTCTCATTCTTATTTAAAATAGATCAAGACCAAAGACTGCTCTGTGATCAGGCAACTTCTGGCAGCATAAAATGATGGCTGAATCAGCACAACAACAGGCCATTGCCTATCTCCTCTTCCTTTCCTTGCTGTGGAAAGGAGAAGGACCTTTTCCAGTGCTTGCCCCAGAGCACTTCTCTGGAGATGTGCTGCACTTCACCAGGACCCTTTGATGGTGCCTCTATTCCCTAGGTGACTGCTCCTAGTGTGGATGGGGAGCTGAGCTCTGTGACTCTGCAGCCTGCAGCCTACACAAAGCAGAAAGTCAAAGTCATGCTCATTCAAGTGCCTGCTATTCACAGGCTGTAACATTTGGAATTTCACATTTTTTAGAGTCGTTACATACTGTTACACAGACATCTTTCCAGAATTCACACCTCTTTGTCACTGGAGCATTCCTATAGTAAAATTAGAAATACCTGAGTATGCGGAAAAAGTGACAAGGGATATGGAAATAGGCAGTGATTACTGAATATGAAGCTGTTCCTAGCTCTTCACTTAAACAGGTAAGACAGGTATCAACTACACAGTTAAGCTCCTCCTATATTTTTTCCCTAAGTGTATTATAAGGAGACAATGAAAAGAAAAGACGAAAAAGTAACAATCTGAAGACTATTATCTTCTTCTTATTATTATTTTGACAGTTCCTTCCTCACTTCACTTAATGTTTTGAAAAATCAAGCATAACCTTTGTCATGTGCATAGGTAAATTAAATAGTAATTAAATGTGAAAAATCTTTATTGAAATATAATTATGTAAGTCAAGCACTTAGAAGTGATGAAGTACAAAATTATGACTTGCCTTTGCATTTTATATACAACTATATTTCATGACACGAAGATAAGGAATAACCAACAATCAACTCATGAGATCTTTGTTAATATGACATCCATGAATGAAATGCACACAGCAGGGATACAAGGCTAAATTACAATACAGAACAAACAGAAAGCGATGACGTAAATATGTAGGGATGAAAAGCTAAGGCACAGAAAGAAATGCTGTAACAAATGGACATAACAGACAATAAGCCATCAGCTATGCCAGTATGTCCACCCAGGACACCGTATTTTAATAAAGTGATTGACTTTCTCCAGCTTATCCACAGGAAAGTCAGGAAAGTGTTGAAAAGCAAAGAAAACATGAAAGTTTTCCATGAAGAAAGAGTTAAAGAATTAAGGTTGATCTTATCTTAAGAAGTCTGAAGGGAAAACATGATAAGAGTCTTCAAACACATGAAAGTTACTTTTAAAGAGGATGGGGATAGAATAAGATGTAATAGATTAAACGTCAGTAAGGAGATTTGGGTCAGAAATCGAGAAAAAACTTTGAATGGTACAGACAGTTAAACTTGGAAACAAATTGCCTACGAGAGTCCAGAAACTCCAGTCACATGAATTTTAGGAAAAGATTGGACAGACAACTGCAAAATGATTTAGATATATTCAACACTGTTCATGGCAGGGAAATGGATTTAATTACCTCTTGGAAAAATACTTTAGCTGTGGCTACATGCAATTAAAATACATATCAATTATTCATATGTACAGGAGATACAATAAAGGGTGGGGTTTTTTTCTCCCTTCCTCCCAAAATAGATGAACAATATTATTACTTTCCCCATATGTTACAGGAAAATATTTGCTTACTGACCATGTGTTGTAAGCATCCCTTTTCATGCTTTAAAGTGACTGGAAAAGACAAAAGGTAATGAAATTCTCAACTATGATGTCAAAAGGCCTGAATACTACTGATAAAATCTTTAACGTATCACACAAAGAAGGGAAAGTCTCTGAGAATCTCAGAACTCTGAGCTATATTGGATGAGAAACAGGGACAGAACACCTACCTATTAGAAAACTATAGTTGGGATTAAATCAAAAACTCATTAAAAACCTCTTATTTTCAACAAAGAAATTAGGATTCAATCCTTATTTACAACTCAAGACCTGTAGAAAAGTACAGAATAAAGATATAATTGGTATTCTCTTACTTTACTTTTTTTTAAATATGTAATAGGAGGATGGAAAGGGTGGGGGAAGTAAAAATAAAATTAAACTTGATAGTTAACTGTTTTTGACTAGTTAAATATGGTTTTTGTAATATTTTCACTCTTATGGAGCATCATAACTGTTGACCTCCACAACTGTGAAAAGGTCAATTTTAAAGTTTTCATAATCGTCAACAAGCATTTCCTCTCCCTCTTGTCATGACATCCATATGTCCCACAGTTTATTTCACCCAGTAATTTTCAGTTAGGTCTTCCCTCTCAGAAATGAACACCTGTTCAAGCTAACAGTACTTAACTTATTGGTGAGTAGGAACGGCTGTTTCCATGTTCTCAACCCCAAAGGACTTGCTTAATTCATTAGGAACACTGAGTGTTTTGCTCAGGAAACCAAAGCATTGTCTGCTCCTCCTCCATTTGTATTTGTGTTGTAAATTTATTTACGTTTGTTGATGACAGGGCTTTATGTCTGACTTGTGCTGGTTATGCATAGAAGACATTAACTGTGTCCCTTGTTGTTAAAAGCGCTCTCTACTTATGAAGCTCCATTTATCTGTGCAAGCTGCCAGTTTTGAGTGTCAAACCCTCCCCCTCACACCAATCAGTATTCTCATTTGCAAAACTTGTCCCACAAGATTCCTTCGTTTGCCACTGATTTTACAGTTGCTCAGTTGTCAGTGTACATTGTTGATCACAGCATTGCCAAGAGGGAGGGCTATTGGCTGAAGGAAGGAGGAAGGATGACATTTTTATTCATGCTAAGTTAGATTTATGGAGTGAGGAAGTTATTTTCCTCTCAGGCGCTTGAAAGAAGATGCACTGCGGTCTGTATAAGCCTCTTGTTGTCTGTGTTTCACAGCTACCCAGATGAATATGAATATGAGGCATTGGGGGAAAGTTAGGAGAGTTTCTTGAGAGCCTTGGATAGTAATTTTTTTCAATACATTAAAAAAAAATGTTCATTAGTTTTCATTTTAAAGAAAATGTATTACTTCTGCTCAGTGTAGCAAGCAGAAAGTTTCAAACAAAACATGCACTTCTCGACAAGCACAAACTGTGTATTAGAAAATAAAGGTTTTAATGTCAATTATCATTAAAAACCTTATTTTCAAAAGCACTTCACAGTTTATTCATGCTGAGAAGTGCTTCTTATCTTTGAAATTTTTAGCTGGCTACACCAGGCAAAATGGGTGCAATTTTCTTTTAATTGTTTTGAACACCATGTGTGAGAGAACATGACAGAATGCAAATAGCTTCTACAAGATGTAAGAGGCAGAGAAGGTTGTTGAATTTTGTGGCATCTCTCTGTAAGCTGGTTATAGTTTGCAGTGCAAGACAATAAACCAAAGGTTTCCTGGTCATAGTGTACTAACAGCTGTGTACTCATTAGCAGAAGTTCAGACCCTGGGTTAGAACTAAGCCAGACTCAAAGCATTTGAGGCCTTTTCAAAGCAACCTGTCTGCCTCCCAGCTATGTCTATAGGAGATGTGGACTGCAAAGCAATCTGTTTTCTTTTGCCTTTCCAACTGGTCAGGATGAACTTGGGCAAGAAATTATTCTGCAACAATGAAGGAGTCATAATGTGGTGCTTTAGTATTTTACACAGCAGGTCAGCATCTCATGGGGAAGTGATCCTTCTCCTGTGAACGTTAGACACCAAGAACTAAAAATTAATAATGAAATGTACTGACTGCCCAGATTTTTTCTGAGAATGTCTGCAGTACTAAACACTTCTAGTTTACACAGCTATTAGGAACCTCCCCATACACACATACTATAGCAAAATCAAAACAGGAAGAGGACAAAATTTGAAATGTCTATGAAATGAGGCAATTTGCAACCGTGAAACAAACACTTTGATGCTATCTCATATGACCAATTAGGCACTGTTGATGAGGCTACCAGAAGTTGTTTCCCTCTGCAGTACTTCTCTGGCTTTGCCTAGCTAGTTTGCTTTCTGGAGCACTGTGATATAAGGCACAGAGGTCAGATTTCTCTCTGAAAGACTCTAATGATCTGACAAAAGTTTCTGTGGAGTTGGAATAGAAATCCCCCCAGGATAATTTGACATTGGGTTATTATTGGAACAGTTTCCACAGATATTCCAAAGTCAAATTAATGTAATTTTTTTTTACGAGTAGCTGCCTTCCGCAGTGTGGTGTCTTTGTGTAACACGACAGAATTGTCACACTGTTTTTTATCTAACTTGCTGTGTTTTCAGACCTCTTCTACTTTCCTTTCTTCTTCTAGGAAACACAGGAATTCCTGAACACCATCTTGTACTTCAGCCACACAGAACTTTCATTTTATGATTTTTCATTCAATCTCTGAGACTCATCATGGAAGTTCCATGTGAATTTCCATACCTGGTCTCACTCTTCTGAAGCTGACTGAAATGAAACAAATAACAGGACACGCTTGTGAGAAAATTCACTGAGCCATAACAAGGCAGATCTTCTTACAGCTGAAAATCTGCATAAAGACTGCTGGAGGCATTCTGAGTTTGCCATTAACATCACAGGAAAGGGTTTTCTCTGCATAGGAAAATAGTGGGAGGCTGCTATGTGGAATGAAGAGATAGGCCAGCAAAGGGCTGGTCAAATCAATCTTTTAGTAGGAACCATGAGTACAAGGATGTTTTATCTATTCTGGAGTGCTCCTTTCCCCTTCTTATCTCATTCCCCCCAAAGTCAAAGAAATGTAATCTATCTTTTTTCTTGTTCTTCATATATGAAATTAGTTTTATTCTGCTCCTCATTTACTCACATAAACATGACCATTATTCTTTTACTTGGTTTCTTCTCAGGGCATGTCTACACTGCAGACATTTGGAATGAGACTAGAAGTCCTGTACGTTAAACATGAAAAGAAGCTCTGTTCATCTTAGGCATAAATGCCAAAGCTGTATTTTTTCATAAATCTCTCAAAGCAAAACTGTTGAGGAACTTTTCCTGCTATGATTGTGTGTGTGAGCAAGCCATAATTAGGAAAGAACATAGACACACCCATGTGGAATGGATATTTTCTAATATCTTGTATGGCAAAAGTGGGTGAAACTTTGTTTCCTTACATGAGCTGTCATAAAAAGAACTGGTTAAAAAAAAAAAAGAAAAACTGACAAGTTATCAAACATGCACGTTCATGGCCACTTTTTCTTCTGGGCAGTGTACACCACTTTTCTATACCTTGTGGTTTTCCTGTTTTACATCTCAATATTTCTTGAAATTCTCATTTTCACCATGTCAAACAGTACTTCAAAATAATTTTCGAAGTTTTGTAATAAAGTTTAATTTTACTTTTCCAAACAATACTAAAGGTGTTCATGGACGCAGATCACAGTGCTTCCCTTTTCCTCCTTCCATCTCAGAGATTTCAGTTACAGTCCAAACTGAACGTTTCTACCTGTGATGTCTTTTAAGTCTTCTAAGAGGGAAAAAGGGAATACTTCCTTTAAATAAAGTCTTATATTCAAGCTAATCAGAAAAGGAGACATGTCCTGCAGGCAGATCAAGACAAACAACACAGGAAAATGTACCGTGGATGAGAGCACGGCTGAGAAAGAGCGAGCTTTTGAGCCTCTATATAATCTTGTGTACAAGGGCTGTTATGTACCTTTAAATGCTCTTGACATGGCTTTTTTGTTGCCCTTCCAGACTGTACGTTTACTGACTATAAGTACAGAAAGAAAGAAGTAAGTTTATGTTTTCTTTATATTTTGTATTGGACTCCGGCATCTGAAGCCATATTATTACTTTTAATAAGAAAAAAGTGGGTACAATTTATTCCAAATTCTAGTAATAACTTACAACTTTGTTACAGAAGTATCAGCAGCTTTTAACACCTTCGCTTTACAAATGATAACATAAATATTGTGTTATTAATAATAATTCTATATCATACATAATTAATCATAACCACTCTTACAAATGTCAGTCACATTACACATACAGCCAAAACTAACTACAGTTTTGGCCCATCCTGATATACAAATATGAAAAAAGGCTTACAAAATATTGTATAGATATAAATACCGGTCCTGGATACATAGCAAATAGATATGTTGTGTGTTCTAGGAGTGGGGACTAAAGGTGAGACTTGGGATTCCCAAACACTGACAAGTGAAGACCTGCTGCAACAGATGTACAAAGCGTAAAGTAGAACTAAAATCATGAATGTTTTCTACAATGCAAACCTACCTTCTGTGATAGTAGCTTGCATGTATATCATGTTCCCCAAACCCACCATTCTCACCAGTTACTAACACATATGCAGATAAGAAGCCTTACAAGTGGCCCACATGCCTTTTATAATTGAACAAACCATAACTGTTTTAGCTTTTGTAAACTATTTGTGTATCTGTAAATTATATGTAGAATTCCACTAAAGCCTATTTGAGAATGTGTGCTTTAAGAAGAGTGATGAGTCAGTGAAATCTGAAACATAAAAAAATGCCCTTGGTGGTAGGAAGCCGAGCAGTGTTCAATGTTTCAATTGCTTTGCACATCTTAGAGTGTCCTTCAGTTCAAATACTTTCTTAGATCAGCAAAGGTCTATGCTGTAAGTGACAGCACTGAGCTTCCTATACATGCATGAATTATTCATTTCCTAAATAGATACATTAAAAAGAGAGCTATTTAGAATTTAATGAATATTAATAAGACCATTCACTGATGTACCACATATATCTATGCTAAAGAAATCAATATGGAGGTATAGTTTATTACCAGCATGCCTGGAAACATACAACACGGTTCCACTAATATCAGAGAAAAATTCACTTTCAAGACTAGACTTACTTCATCTTCAGCCTTCTGAAGACACACAGGGATTTTACCGAATTGAAAGCAGAGTATTACAGAGAGCAGCAAGGATTAAGAAAGGCCCTATTTGCTTAAGCCTTGTGCAAAAATTGGTCTCTAAAGGAAAAGTTAATTTCAAAGTAAGTCACATTCATGGAAAGATAAACATCCTAAACTATAGACTGTGGATACAAATATCCACACCATAGGTAGTCAGATCTAGTGTTTTAGTTTATTTTGGTGGCATGCCTTTCTCTAAAATTCTGTGTCAGTCAGACCATTAAAAAAACGAATGATGTAGCAGCAGATTAGAATCATAGGGGCTGGAAGGGGCCTCTGGAGATCATCTAGCCCAACCCCCCTGCCAGAGCAGGATCGCCTAGAGCAGGTCGCACAGGAACCTGTCCAGACAGGCTTTGAAAGTCTCCAGAGAAGGACCATTCACAACCTCTCTGGGCAGCCTGTTCCAGTGCTTTGCCACCCTCAAAATAAAGAAGTTCCTCCTTATGTTTAAGTGGAACTTCCTATGTTGAAGCTTGTGCTCATTACCTCTTGTCCTGTTACCAGGCACCACTGAAAAAAGACTGGCCCCATCTCCCCAACAGCCACCCCTCAAGTATTTGTATGCATTAATAAGATCTCCTCTCAGTCTTCTCTTCTCCAGGCTAAAAAATCCCAGGTCCCTCAGCCTCTCCTCATAAGGGAGATGTTCCATTCCCCTAATGATTTTTTCAGTATGCTGAAATCCACAGTGAATGAATTCTAATAACAATCCCAAACAGGACCTTTAATTTCCTAATCATTTCCTTTAAAAAACTTAGTTGGAGAAATTTGGTTTTGAATTTGTACAAGTATTTGTGAAATTTCTACCACTGGTCGTTCAGCACTTTGCATTCTTCAAAAAACAAGGTGCCGAGATCCACAGTGGAGGATTTATTTGTCTTCTGAGTCATACACAGTAATTTGAAATACTTCTGCATCCAAGCTAAATAGTTACACTAATTAGCAGTGACACAACTTCCCTCAAGCACTATACTGTTTTTCTGTCATAAGATAGTATCAATGTAGTTACGTGAGCTATATCAGTAATTGCTCCAATGCAGGTGGTCAATTTGCCCGTCAATAAAGTGTCCTGCTTTACAAATCCTTCTCCTTGCTCCCTCCCTCTGCACTATCCCTATTTTTCTCTCCCTGTTTCTGTTTTAAGGCCAGTGACAATATTTTGCCTTTGAGATGGATGTCCTCTACACTTCTACCTCACATCAAACTTTGTGTCCTCAGGTGTCCTAATAGCTCACTGGCTCAATGTCAGAGTTCTAAGAGATCCTTCAGGTTGCCTGGATTTCTTCATTAGTCTCATCATGGGTTGCAACAAACATTTTTACTTGCCAGTGACCATTAGACAAGCCAAAAATTAGTTGTGTAACACTCAGACTGGCTCTGTTATAATGTGCTAAATAGAGTGATTTTGCTGATACACACACATTAAGAAATCAATTTCGTTGTGATCCTAGCTGAATGAATGAAGCTGATTCATCTACTGCAGAGTAGAAAGAGATGGCTGCAATAAAAGTAACTAGGATTCATGTAAGTGGTGCTGTGGTTTTCATAAAGTGACTCACTCACCTGTCAAAAAAGGCTGAGATCTCAGCAAGGAAAGATCACTGAATTCATCAGAAACTCTCACCTTGTGCTTTCAAAATCTGTCACAAAGAGAGGAAAAATGATCAAATAGAAAGGCTAGCACTGCATCAAGGTCACAGGCATAAGTCTTTCTTGCCAAAAATTTCTGTCCAAGACCCTGCTGACATTACACATGATAAATGTGAGAAGACTTCTGACAGGACCAAGAGCATTCCAGACGTCATCTAGAAGAGAGTATTTATGTACTTATCAAAGAAAATATGAGCCTTTTTTTTTTTTTTTTTTAAAAAATT
>VZZY01003561.1:0-95458 GCA_013400335.1 Eurystomus gularis | reverse complement strand
TTTTTTTTTTTTTTTTAGACAAATTCTCAACTTTAGCAATGTCAGGAAGAAAGGTGGAGTAGGTGTCCTGCAATTCAAACTCAGTTGTTTCCTAAACCTGCCCACTTATTGCCCTTTTTATCTTTGTGCAAATCACTTTGCAGTACCTTATAATCCTACAATTGGTCCCTTGTCAAAAAACTGCTGCTTAAGCATCCGCAGTTTAAAATCCCTCTCCCCTTTGCCTCATTTCAGATTAAAAAAAAAAAGAGAAAAAAACCCTTAACTTGCTCATTTCGGTGTTTTTATTTTCTTCCTCTACCAGCTCAACTCCAGCTGAATGCAAGGACGAATATGGTTATAACATCATCTGCTGTACTCAGATCTGGCAAGGGCAATGACATTCCCTTTGCACGCTTCCTTCCATGCACACAGGTTTGGCAATGTGAACAGAAGGGGACTCTTCCTTGGCCATGTGGCCAGTTATGTTAGAGCCTTTGGTTCCTCCAAGTCTAGTATTAGCTCTCTGTAGAAGAAGAGTAACAATACAGCTTTGGCCAATTAATGCCCTCAAGGTGCTGTAAGATTATAAATATAAAGTGTTAATTACATTTCTTTTATAATAATAAAGAACTCAAGTTTGAGTTTAAAAAATCCTCCATGGAAAACAATTCTTTTTCATTTAATCCAGAATGCCTAGAGGAGATTCCATCTTGCTGCTCTCAGTTACATTAAGCACTTATTCTAGGAATCCACAGGGAATTTCTGTTACACAGGATTCTGAAGTATGCAGTGTTTCTCCAAGTATATTAGATGAAATGAAACATGAAAATATATGATTTATATTAATATATAGGGATTGTTCATTTAATAGGCAGACATGTTTTTCTGTCAGTAAAGGATTTAAAGGCTCTCAGTTGAAGTAGATCACATCTAATATAAAGCTGAAAAAAATGTTTATTAAAGCTAGTGTCTTTTCTTTTAGAACAGTTTCCTTTTTCTTGGTTGAAGTGGTATGAATTGTATTGCAATGTCCACTTAAAATAAACATCCTATGTAACTTTTATGTGGGAATCATTAACAAGTTAAGTTTTTTTGGTCTAAGACATTTCAGTCATTTTCATTCATTCAAAAATGGATTCTAGCTGTGACCAAGATATTTGGCTCTTGGTTACCATATTCCCACCAAATATTGCCTTTCATCTTAACACAATCATCAGTGACTCTGGGACTTCAGTTGGATTCTGGACACATTAGTCAGATAATTGGTGGCCTTTTGGAAAAATATACAGCTCATAATCTCTGCTTATAACTTTATTTTTGTTCATCTTACTTTCAAGATGTTTTGCATATTCCATAAAGAAAAATAAAAACTATGAAAAGATCTTCTATGAATAGTTTCCTAGATTGTATTTGACTGACTCTAAGGACAATACTTGGATAAATGATTATTGGTAGTTGCAGTGCTTATTCCTCAACCAAATTTTGATATAGAGTGATCAAGGCAAATGAATAAGAAAATGAATAAGGAGGCCATCCTGAAAGACAAAGGAGTCTAGGAAGGCTGGACAGACTTCAAGAGGATAATCTTAAAAGCCCCAAAAGAGGGGCAGGTGGGGAAGAAGACTGGCCTGGATGAAGAGAGAGCTTTGGCTGGAAGTTGGGAACAAAAAGAGAGTATATAACCTTTGGAAGAGTGGGCAGGCCACTTGGGGGGACTACAAAGATGTGGTGAGGATATGCAGGGACAAAATTAGGAAGGCCAAAGCACAACTTGAGCTCAACCTGGCTACTACTGCAAAGGACAACAAAAAATGCTTCTATAAACACATTAACAGGAAAAGGAGGATTATGGAGAATCTTCATCCTCTACTAGATGCAAGGGGAAACACAACGACTGAGGTCAAGGATAAGGCTGAGGTACTTAATGCCTTCTTTGCTTCAGTCTTTAATAGCAGGACTAGCTGCCTGATGGGTAGCCAACCCCTTGAGCTGGAAGGCAGGGATGGAGAGCAGGAGGTGGCTTCCATAATCCAAGAGGATACAGCTAGTCATCTGCTGCACCACCTCGACATCCACAAATCTATGGGGCCAGATGAGTTACATCCAAGGGTGCTGAAGGGGTTGGCTGGTGAACTTACTAAGCCACTCCTCACNATCCAGTTGGCGACCAGTCACAAGTGGTGACCCTCAGGGATCGGTGCTGGGGCCTCTTCTCTTTAACATCTTTATCAATGATCTTGATAAGGAGATTGAAAACACCCTCAGTACATTTGTAGATGACATCAAGTTAGGTGGGTGTGTTGATCTGCCTGAGGGTAGGAAGGCCCTTCAGAGGGACCTGGACAGGCTGGACTGATGGGCCATGGTCAGCTGTATGAGGTTTAACAAGGCCAAGTGTCGAGTCCTGCACTTGGGCCGCAGCAACCCCGATGCAAAGATATAGACTTGGGGAGGAGTGGCTGGAAAGCTGCTCATCAGAAAGGTACCTGGGGGTCTTGATTGACAGCCAGCTGAATATGAGCCAGCAGTGTGCCCAGGTGGCCAGAAAGGCCAATGGCATCCTGGTTTGTCTTAGGAATAGTGTGGTCAGGAGGACTAGAGAAGTGATTGTCCCACTGTACTTGGCACTGGTGAGGCCACATCTTGAGTACTGCGTTCAGTTTTGGGCACCACAGTACAAGAGGGACATTGAGGTTCTGGAGAGGGTGCAGAGAAGGGCAACCAAGCTGGTAAAGGTCCTTGAGGATAGGGCGTATGAGGAACTGCTGAGGAGTTGGGGTTGTTTAGTCTGAGGAAGAGGAGGCTGAGGGGTGACCTTATCGCTTGCTACAACTACCTGAAAGGGGGTTGTAGGGAGGCGGATGCTGACCTCTACTTACATGCCACAGCTGACAGGACAAGAAGGAATGGTTTTAAACTGCTTCAGAGGAGGTTTAGGTTAAACATTAGGAAGAACTTCTACACCGAAAGGGTGGTCAGGGACTGGAACAGGCTGCCTAGGGAGGTGGTTGAGTCACCGACCCTGGTTGTGTTCAAAAGCTGTCTAGATGAGGTGCTCAGGTATATGGTGTAGAAGTGGTCTGGTAGAGATAGATAATGGTTGATCTTGAAGGTCCTTTCCAACCACAGCGATTCTGTGGGAAAACCCAAGCACTCCCACTTTGATTCAAGAATTTTACCTTTGTCTCCTGAAAATGATCAGAAATGACAGAAAGGGAAAAATAATGCTCTGTAGTGCTCCCTTACACTGTAAGAAGCCTTCTTGTGTGAGACCATTTCTATGGTAGTCTTACCCATGCTTCAGCCCTTGCCACGCAGCAGTACATTTCAGCAGTCTCCTCATGCAGGATAGTGGGCCTAGATTAGTGCTTTGCACGTGACACACAAGATTTCATTCTTACTGCTTCTACTTTTCTTCATAGTTTTTCCTGGAGGAAAATGTGACATTTTAATATCTTTTACAGAAATAAAGTATGTATATATACCTGGCAGTTATTAAAATATACATTTTTCCAGAATAAACTGTAACCTCCTTGTTAATGTGGTTTAAAACTTTTGAATCTTACTGAAAAAGCCTTTTAAACAAATCAAATATTAATGCTTAATAAGAGGTAAGAAAATAGTGAAAACTGCAAAGTTTAATTTTTAAAAAATATGAAGTGTTAAAACCTAATTACTATTAAATATTCATGGTTAAATTATTAAAATCGTTATTAAACCCCAAATGTCTAAGCCATCAATTCACAGGCTCTGTGTAACAACTCCACCAACTATAATATTTTTTTTTTTTTTACAAAGGCCCAGTGATTGCACAGTTCCTGTTGAATCAGGTCATACACAAGACATGGGCCAGGCTGGTCTCAAGTTATCTGCTGCCTGATTTAAAAAGTTACATCCAGACTCACATCCTGCCTGTTGAGTAGAACGTAGTCATGACCTCAAGGTACCAGAATCCATATTTCTTTCCTGAGTTGTTTCACATGCAGCCATGTATGGAGCATAAATGAATCCCATTTATCTGGTCAGGCCTCCTGACAGCTGCTTCCACTTTCTTGTAATCTATATTACTTTTGAAACAACTGCAATGAACCATTATCCCATAGATTGACAACACTTTGTTTTCTGAAAGCGATATAAGAAAGCAGCAGGCAGGTTGCCTTTTGAATCTAACTCTCTGAATGAATAATAGCAAAAGCTTATAAAGCAAATGCCAAAAATACCTACAGAGCTCCCAACATAGCTTTCTATCGATTTTTAAGTATCGTCCAGTTCAATTTAAAACAAAGACAAGGGACCTGCAGATGCCATTTTTATATCGTAGTTGCATGGCAATCTTTTCCAATGAGAACAGAATGCTTTATAGAGTTACATCGAGCATCAGCTGCATTAATATAGAGCATATAAAGACTACTCATTCAGTGATGCAAAAATTGGAGTTAGTTAACAAGATAAGGAGATTTAACAAATGTATGAATGTGTTTACCTTGCTTGTCACGATGAAAGCTTTTCCTGAAAGCGAAGTGGGGGGACAGCGTGGGAATACTTTATCTAGTCCACAAATTTTTAGGGGAAAAAAAAAAGGAAAGAAATGTTATCCCTGGGCATCGTTATCTTTGAGCTGCCTGGCACATGACAATTTTTACAGTGATACATTAGCACTGAGAAGTATTTGCAGTCTTCCTGCACAGTACTCATTAAACTTTAATGAAATACAATTTCCAAAATTCACTGCCAAATGCACTTATCCTACAAATGTCACTATCAGCAATTTTACATACACTTTTGGCTGAGGAAAAAAATTGTAGGTCCAAGTATTCCCACACTTTTTCTCTTAAATACCTGAGAAAGGTCAGCTACGATATAGCATTTCTGTGAGTACTCCCAGCCACTTGGACTTGATTCTACCCTTTCTGCCCTTGAAGTTGCCTAAATAGTCCTACCATTTATTTTAGTTTCATCAAATTGAAATCAAGCTCAATGAACTTTCATGGCAATCCCTAGACCAGGATCCAGTAACTACTTCAGCACCCTTAGTTCTACAAGTGATGACTTACATATTTATTTTAATAAAATAACAAGTAACTTGATACTTAATGCCATAAGAACTTTTTTTTTTTTCTGTAACAGTTTGAAGTGATCATTTATAGTGCAAATACTGAAGCGTGAGCAGGGAGACAGGAGACTTAGCAGACAACACTCCAACCCATATAGGCACAAAAGACAGGGCTTGACATGAAAACAAAGAATAGGAAAATTACCCTTTAGAGAATAATTAACATGTTAGCCTACCCTCCATTAATATAGTCCTTATTGACAGCTCATTTCTCAGCATCTTTCTCCTGCACATAGTTTTCCCTGATGATAGCTATCTTTCTGAAGACATAAGAAATACTCCATTACATTAGAAGTTTTATTATTCATTTCTGTGTTAACATTATAGCATTATATGTAGATCCAGTCCAATAGGGTGATGATAGTCAGTTTTATATTTGTTTAGATTTCCTTCTAGATACAAAGCATGTGGCCTACCAGCCTGTGTGAGGAATGGTAGATATGGAAACAAAAATCAGTTCTGTTCAGTGGCACTGGGGTTAGCTGTACTTGGTTCCATTCCTTCCCTTTGTTGCATCTGGCCAGATGCAGGAGCTGCAAATTTTGCTCAGAGCAGAAAGGCCAGTGTAGGTATGAGTCCTTATGAACACTCAGTAAATGCAGGGTACGGCCATTCAAATGGTCATATTTTACGACTTGAGAGCAATGATATGATATATGCATGGATTTTTTTTTTTCCTTTTACTGTGTCAGTTTGAAGAGCAGAACTCCATGCTGTTAGTTCATTCATTTTTATCCTAGGTATCCTGTGTGTCCCGCATTTGCTGCAAATCTCATTAAAACAACAAAGGCAGCAGAACATTTTCCTCTTTCTGTTAATTTTTCTCTAGGTCAGTTAAAATGACACTACCAAAGCGAGCAGCATATTTTATACAATATACCTGCCTGGTCTCCCTATAGGCACTGCAGGAGTTTTGAGTAGAACACTAGCAAATATTTTCTTTCCATTTCTTCCTGCTTGCAATGAGTTGCAGGCAGAATTTACTCTAACCTGACATTCCTCTTCACTGTCTTTTTGTTTTGTTTAGTGCCATATATTTGATAGGTTTTGGTTTTGGTCTCGGTCTCATTACCTTGTGAGTTTTGAACACTGAAGTACACTGAAAGGCACTAAATGTGCTGACTTTCCTAATTTTTCTTCCCTTTCTGAATTTAAATACCATCTGCATTAGAATAGATGCTTATGATTCTTCAGCACTTTCTTACCATCAGTACTTTTCATTACCGTGCTCAGCATAAATTAGCAGCAGAAGCAGCATCATTTTGATGAAGTCCCTAATGTCACCCATGTTGCAGTAACAATTCTTTTGCTGACTCCTTAGACAAATAACTAGAACAATCTCTTAATTGGGCATTCCTTTGTAGTGTTGAATTGTCTCCTATTATTGTTCCTAGATCCGCTATTCAAATCCATGTAATCACCATGAGTTTCATAATTTAGAACTAGTTCTCTGTGTACAGTTACATGTATTAGAAATACAGAACGATATAAGAAACATTTCTAAGGGGTTAACTCTTTCTTCAGAAGTACGATGTGAGTAGAGCTCATAGTGTTCAAAAAATGATGCTGATGAAACCATAAAGGGAGATCACATTCTCGCACAAAAATGAAATATATTGTTACACACAGTGCTGTGTAAGACACAAATATCAAAAGGTGTAATTTCAAGTAAGCTGCTAATGTTTACCAACCATATTTTGAGGGAATCCGTCTGTTTTTCATTCAAATCCCACGGACACATTTCTTCTATTGCAAAAAGTAAACACCTTTATCACTTAACATATGTTCTTCAAACTTAGCATTTATTGAAAAGAGTAAATACGAAGATGGAGTAAGATTTTATGCTGAGACTTTGGCAAGAAAGGACAGCAAGTAAATGTGAACACAACTAGTGTCATTTACATTCATCGCTAGCTCCACGACTGGGTACAACTTAGGTTTACATCCCCATTAAAGAAATTCATACAGACCTCTGAACTCACTAGACCATACTGAGACATGCCGTCTAAGGAAGCAAAGAGAACAAAACCAGAATGAGATTTAAGTAGTTAGAGATTACAAAATTCCCTTGAAAATCAGAAGTCTTATATTTAGGTACAAGTACAGGCTTACCACCTCATTGGCAGAGTTCACATAGCAATAAAACAGATTACATTAAGAGAAACAAACTCACCCCTGCCTTAACTGTCGCTTTCTTTTGTACAGTGTCAGTGTGTTATATTCACAAACAGCTCCTTCTGAGACTGCACTTATAACTAGCACTGTTGTACTTTATACCAGTACAGCGCATTCTGAATTTCCTTCAAAAGCAAGAGAGCATGATCAGGGAAATTATGATGTCTACTTTTGCATCCTCTAGAGGTGAGTGGTGAGGCTAAACTAGTGAAGTAAAATCTGTCTTCTCAGTGATGTATTTGTAGATCATTTGCAAGACCTGACCTGATGAGTTTCCAGTATTATTGTACAAAAGTTTAGAGATTCATGAGTTGTCTTCTGCTTTTTTGACTTCCACATTGAATTGGCTAGTAGTCCTTCAGTCTCTCTTCTATCTGCCTAGTGTCATATGAAATAATTTTATTTATCAGTTTTGAATTTGGCACCACAGATGTAAATAAATTATCAGAACATTCAGACCAGGATTTTGTTCTAAAATTCCTAGAAGGATTTCCTTGATGACAGCCTAACTCCTCCTGATGTATTACTATGGTGTGCTATAATTCCCTTAGTTCTGCTAAATTACATAAAAGTGTAGTGATCAGATATTCCACGTACACATTGGTTGCCCTGCTTTTCCCAGGTAGAAAACATATTTCTTAAATTTTCCTCCTTTTGTGATGAAAAGAATTTGATTTATTTGAGTTCTTTTTAAGTACTATTTTTAAAATATATTTAATAACTATACAGAGAGGAAAACAGCAGCATGAACTCATTTATTTTCAAATCAGAATTGCTCAAGACAAACAGGCAGGTTATTGGCAATATTTTTCTGTAGTGATTTATACTGCCTAAGTTCTGTTCCTTCTGTACTTTTTGAAACAAAAAACGATATTCACACAGAAGTCACAGATTTACTGAAAACATTCAAATGTAGACATCTGCATCCTTCTACGGTTACAGTCAGTTTTTAGGGTTTATCATATTAAAAGGGGCATTTATTATTCATTTATTTTGCCATACATCCTAATAAGAAGAAAACCCAGGTTTTTCATGTTGCACACAATTCTTGAATGGTCTGAAAGGGAGAGAAAAAGACTAAACCTGAACACAAGGGAATATAGGTGTTTTTTTCAGCTCAAAATACAAGTTAAGAGCAGAATATACTTCATCTGAACTATTAATAGACTGGACCTGACATTCAGTGGGTGTAAACTGACACAGCTGAATTGAAATAAATGGAACAACAGTGCTTTATACTAAGAAGCCACTTTTTTGTTGTTGTTGAGCAAATGTAAGTAGATGGGAATATAAGGTGTTGAAATACACTTCCCACCATAACAGTGGAAGCAAAGCTATATCACAACCTTTTCATTGCTATATCCATCAATAGACTGGAAGGTGATGTAAGTGTATTCCAAGTCCCTTGTAAGAGATTTAATGACCACTAAATTTATACAGCTATGCAGCACATAACAAGAAATAATTTAGCTGTACCTCAAACTGTAATTTGAGTTTTACCATAAAAACAAAGAGCATTTCTGTATCCAGAATAACTTCATGCTTACTACACTAACCTAAGAATACCATGATTTTGTTTCTAATGCAGATATTTACAAGTAATATTTTCTTGGAGTTATTGTCGATACACTGGCTGCAAGTAAGAAAATGATCAGATTACAGACTGCAAAATAATTCTATGCAGTGTGATTTGTAGATGTCAACACAGGATTGTAATTCTAGAATGTACAAGAGGCTTGTTTTCAGACTTAGAAAACTACCAAGCTAACAATAAATGCAATAAATTGTTCAAATTATGTGCTTTCCTGATAAGACTTTACAGGATCTGGGTTTCAGTAAGCAAACACCTGCTAACAAAGGTCTGTGTTACTCTCAGGCTGACGGGAAGATGGGTGCCTTCACTGGCTGCCTGGCCAGCTTATCCCTGTAACTGTGAAAAAATTTTCTCCTGTCATTTTCAGCATCCTTTCCTAAATGTTACTTGCCATATTTTATTACCTGTGTCATATTGTATCTATATTAAGTAGCTGATGCACTATGAGCTTTATGGAAGACCAAGTCTATGGAGTTTATCGTAGTTGGTGCTAATGTCAGCAGGTTCCAGGATCTTGTGCTACAAAGCACTACTGGCACTCAAGATAATATAAATTACAAAATCTGACAGAGCTTCCTGCATGTGATATATGACATGTACATATCATTAAAAGCTTTCTTGTTTTGAATGATGATCTCTACTGGTTTGGCATTGGCATACGGCTGGAGGGTGGGAGAGACTAGTGGGAACTGGTGATGCTTCACTAGATAAACCCATTTGCAGATAAATGACTCATTTTTCTACAAGGCTGTTATTTTGACTATTCTATCAACAGTAGCAATAACAATCTGTAGTTCATCTCCTTCCTGTTATTTTTTAAAAGGTTAATAAAGTTTTTAAAATAAGGTAAATGATGATTTGATATTGCAGAAATAACACCAGACAAAGCTGAGAAATGTAAACTGTGAGATGACAAATGTGGAAGTTACGTAGATTTGCTCACTGTTTTATCTAAGAGGAAGTAAACCAGAAGTAAGGGTTACAAAATTCGGAGATTATCAAGAAGTAAAGCAGCTATGAAACTTCAGACTTTCATTTGTTCTTCAAATGCATGACAGTAACAATTATGCACCGGTGGTATGCCTTATGATATTTCAGATAAACTGTTGAAATGTAGATTCCATTTTAGAATCATAGAATGTTAGGGTTGGAAGGGACCTCCGGAGATCCTCGAGTCCAACCCCCCTGCCAAGCAGGAACACAGAATCTAGGGCAGGTTACACAGGAACACATCCAGACAGGTCTTGAAAGTCTCCAGAGAAGGAGACTCCACAACCTCTCTGGGGAGCCCGTTCCAGTGCTCTGGAACCCTCACAGGAAAGAAGTTCCTCCTCATGTTGAGGTGGAACTTCCTGTGTTCTAGCTTGCATCCATTGCCCCTTGTCCTATCACAGGGCACAAGTGAAAAGAGGTTGCCCCTTTCTTCTTGACACCCAGCCCTCATATACTTATACACATTAATTAGATCCCCTCTCAGTCTTCTCTTCTCCAGACTAAAAAGCCCCAGGTCTCTCAACTTTCCTCNGGTCCTTCTCCACGGAGCTGCTCTCTAACAGATCACCTCCCAATCTGTACTGGTGCATTTTATTACTCCTTCCCAGCTGCAAGACTCTGCACTTATTCTTGTTGAACCTCATGAGTTTCCTCTTTGCCCAGCTCTCCAGCCTGTCCAAATCCTGCTGAATGGCCGCACAACCTTCAGGTGTATCAGCCAAACCTCCCAGTTTCGTATCATTAACAAACTTGCTGAGAAGACACTCTGTCCCTTCATCGAGGTCGTTGATGAAGATGTTGAACAGGACTGGACCCAGCACTGATCCTTGGGGGACTCTGCTAGTTACAGGTCTCCAGCTGGACTTGGCACCATTGATTACCGCTCTTTGGGTTCTATTGTGTAGCCAGTTCTTAATCCATCTCACTGTCTGTTCTTCTACCTCACACTTCCTGAGCTTGCTCACAAGGAACATTACAAATGATACCTGTAGATGTGTCAGAAACAGCGCTCCAACAAAGCTCTCCTTTGCCAGTTTTTGAAAGCAAGTGTAAAGACAGTCTCCAAGCACAGTCAGATACTAGCTCACTTTGTTGCAATTATTGCGACACACGGTTGAATTGTAAACCGATGCATCATAGTTTTTGAAAACATGAAATTAGAAACAGAAAGAATAAAAGGTTCCAGCAAATGAGCAATAGTAGGATTTATTTTTTTATTTGTTTTCTAAAAAAACCCCTTAAAACCTAGATTTTTTAGACTATGAACTCTATTCTAATGATTAGCTGATAACCATATGTATAGTATAGACTTATTATTGCACATATGTATAGTATACAAACACGCTTAGATTTCAATACATTTGCTTTCTGTTTTTCCAGCGCCTCACACAACACAGTACCTGTTATAGTCTCTAGTCATACGTTTTGTGGTGTAAATATAGTGGACCATCTTGGAAACCAAAAATCTGTAAATGAACGTGCCTATGATTTTTAGGTATCCTGAACCTAGATGGGATTTTGCTGGGTCGGACTATCCAGCTTTGCTTGTGGTATTTGACAGACTGAGTTAGCCAAAACCCTGTGACTATTCAAAGCATTTCATAATCAATCTGTTGAACTGTCCTTCACCTTCTGCCTACAGATAAGTGTTGCAATTTCTGGTTGTTAATTCTGCATCTGAAATGCATTGCGAGATATAAAGTAAATGTACATACGGATATAATTTTACAATGCCACTCCTTGGCACGCCTGTCATCTCAGAGGCTTTTAATTTGCCCGTTTGACCTTTGCTAAAAAATACAGCTGTTAGAGCTAGCACCCATGACAGGGTAAATTTGGCAGCTACCTGATTCATAAGCATGCAGATCACCTATGCATGGTCACGCAGTAGGTGTTTAGAAGATCACATTTATGGAATTTATTCTGCAAAATGGAGGAGAAAAGTGATTACAAAATGGCATTTTCTCATTAAGCCTGTCTCATTTTTGATGGCTGAGGAAAAGGAATGTAGGTCATTCAGAATTCAGAGCAAGCGAAGCAGAGCAAAATCCTTCGCAATCATTTCTTGTGACATGAAATATAATATCTAATGGGTGTTGCTGATACTGGCAGCTACATTCAGGTTATATCTCCTCCTAAACTGTAAAGGGAAACTAAAAGGAACAGTAAGAGACCTTGGGGTTGAAACTTTAGCTTTGTCCTGCTGCAACAAGCCAGTCTGACCAGTTGACAGATATAGTAGTACTGCTTTACAAGAACAGGGAGGTGGAGAGGACCGGTTGGAGATGCAGTCCATCAACATACCTCTCAGAAAACCTTTGATACCAGGGCTTCTCATGTACTGAATTAGCCAAGCAGCCTGGAAGTCCAGCCTCTTACAATGGTCACTAGGCAGGAATCTCTTCCTTTGTATGGAATTTCTGGATTATATTCATTGCAAACCAATCATAAACAGTATTTTCCTTCAAATGAAATGGTTACATTTGTTGCATTAATGCATAAAAATCAAACTGCAGAGAGATCATGACTTCATAAATGAAGTAAAAGGGAAGTTTTTAATGTTTTAGAAATTTGAAATATAAACTTAGTTTTACTGTGAATTACTAAATAATGTCTCTCAAAGTCAATAATGCTAGGGCTACCTTTTTTCTTTGAACAATGAAGAGCAACAAAGGAATTAATATGAGTAGTTTTTCTTAATCTCCTATGAACTAATTTAAAATGCATCTATTTATACCATTCATTAGCTATGATAAGACCTGAAAGTGAAAGATAATTCTAGTTTTCATTTAAAACTGCTTAAATCTTCAAATCCCATCTCCGTTTTCTTACTTAAAAAAAAATAAATAGCTGTCTTTAAAGCATATGAATTTCCACGTGAGGTGATGGCTCATCCACATAGTCAGAGTAGACAAATGAAAGGTGACTTTTTAATGTGTTCTCAAACTTGTCAGCTTGTCTTTTGAGCATTGATCAACAGGATTTATGCAGCCTAGGGATGGAAAAGCCAATTTCAACAAAACTCCCTGTCTCAAATTCTCCCAGCTTCTTCTCAGTTCTTACAGTTCTGGTTTGGGAAATTCCCTTCACATCTCTTAACTTTTTTGTCACCTCAGAAATCCTATCCTCCAAAATTCTGGTCTGAATCTCAGCAATGATTTGTAATAATATTATAAGGTCTTGGTTGTGAAATACTTAAAATTCTAATATATTAGGACTAGTTAAGCTCATCATTAGAAAAAAGTATGAAAATAAACCAGTGCTTTTATTACTCTTCTTGACTTCTATGCCAAATTTTAGCTCAGAGGAAATGCATTTGGCCAAGTTATAAACTTCTCAATTAGAGACATATAATAAAATCAGTGAGAAAGATGTGTCACTGGTGGTATGATTTATAGTGAATAAATCCTTTTGCGGCTGTAGACAGTACAGGTTCTTGTACTGAAGTTTCCTAATGCAGTCTTAGGCCTAATCTTATTCATATCTTAAAATCTAATCTGTTTAATGTAGTATGAGAGAAGTCTAGTTTTCTCTGAAGCCTTTGTGAATGATGAAAATACTGAAGTTTTCTGTTATCTGACCTTCTGACTGGACAACTCTTCCAATGATACATTTGCATGATCCAGCACTAGTTAAAAATATAGTTTCAATTACTTCATATTGAGTAAGAAGAAAATTGCCTGAGGTGAATGCTTTAAACTTTCAAACATGAGAAAAAGTATATATTGACTTAAATGGCTGGAACATGGAGCACTCAGGAATGTGTGTCAGTAAGAATCTAGCAATAGAAATGTTCTCTTGCAGAGCTGGGAAGGGCTAGGAAAGTGCTTATCAGAAATCGTTTTATCCCAGTTGTTGCTATGACCATGGGGAAAAGGCAGAGAAGAGTGTAGGATCCTCTTGTTTAGGAAATCATGATTGGCAGACTGCCGGCATTTCATCAGGTAGCAGTGTGAGGAGTTTTTGAATCAACCTTGAAAGGTCTCTTGGCCACAAACTTTTCCCCTGAATTGCCACTTGGCTTTAAAGGAAAAAAGTTTGAAAACCCCAGGAGACTGAGTTTCCTCCCTCCTCCACCCTTTATCTGTACTCCTAAGATTATAAACAAAATCACTAAATCATACTATTTCAGCATTATTATATTTAGCTTTTTGATTTTTCCTGACTGAAAACTGAGAGCAAAACTGGACAGAGATAATAGCATTTATGATCTTGGCTCCAACCACTGTGACACGTTCTCTTCATGTTGCAGTCTCTGTTGCCTCTGGGAGAATATGACTGTATGGCTCTGTCCACCTCTGTCTTCTCTTTTTCTACTTTAAATATCTCCTAAGTGAACAAAACATCATGTATCCTGATCCAAACTCTGTTTGAACTGTTAAGGTCATTTTAGAAGTAAATGAAATTATAAACTTTTCTCTACTGAAATATCTAAATAATATGGACAAGATTTCAAGGTGATTTATAAGGAATAACCTACCCTGGTGGAAAGCCCACTCGCACAGAAACTGCTGAAAGCACACATTTGCGTCATGCAGTGTCGACACAAGACTTAAGACTTTTTTGTCTTTAAATTTAAAGTATATCTATAATTATTTCAATTTAAAGTGTTGTAGGATTGTTAATTCACAGCAAATGGAAAGGTTTATTTTTTCTCTCTCTTTTTTTTTTATTAACTTCACTTGAAAGCTATAATTATACAATCAATATGTGAATTGACTTCTGGCTGGTTCTCTTCCATAACTCATAATCTTTTTGTGTCATATCACTGTATTGGAATTTATTTTTGAGAAAGAGTAATTTAAATGTTTACAATATCTGTTCTTGACTGAAGTGTGAAACAGGCCTGTCCTGAATTTTCTACAGTAAAAGTCCTCCTGAATCAGTTCTTTCTTGGGTGTTACAGCTGTATGGATGAAGATTTTTTGATTCTCTGGTTAAACTGGAAAATCTAAACCAATTCTATTTTAGTTGATTGCAATATTTCACTGACCTGAAATAGATTATAACACTTGTTTTAGAATAAGAATTATAATTTTATTATTGCTTTCTGTTGTTATTGTTACAAACAGGCAATTTCTGAAATACAATTATTTTAAAATTAGAAATTGGAATGTTTTATGTTTAAAATGTAAAAATGATACTTTTTCTTTTTTTATTAATTATTTTTCACCATTTTTAATACATTTTTTTCTCACTTGCTGTATTCAATATCAAATCTTGGTCAATCAAAAACCACTTATGGTTTTTCATCTAACTCTTGTTTATATGTGATAAGGAAAAGGATAGTAAATACATATTTTACCTATCATCTACCCAATGAAGTGGGAAATCCTACCTAAGAACTCAATTTTTCATCTGGGAAAACAGATTTATAAGGCTTCTTGTAGCTAAGTGAGAACAACGTAGAACGGGATATAGAACTTTCATTGCACTACTCTAGTCCTCCTAAAAATAATATATAGTTTGGCCCTCAGTTTCATTGTCTTCTGTTTTTCTTCCATTATTGTTTATGATCTCTGCAAATCATAGATAAAGGTGAAGCTTCTATTTTCATCTTCTTGAATGTCAAGCTCGGCAGTCACAGATGATCTGAATATGATTGTCTAGCTTAAGACTGCTAAATGCAAATTATGCTTTGTTTTCTTTTGTCCATCTCCCAGAAAATCTTCAGACTGTTATAGAGAGACTTAAATCCTCATCCACAATGTTAATTATATATACAATACAGATTTATTTATTACAATACAGATAAAGATTTATTTTTTCAGAAAACAGGTAGGTTTTGCTGTTTGGTTGGGTTTTTTCCCCTAATGTACACCCATGGTCATATATTGTGATCAATAAACATGTTCTTATTTGGTGGGAATTTTTGTCTTTGCTTTTAGTATAGATGTACAAGATGCCTAAATGGATATCTCTCCATCACTGCTTAGGCTTTTAATTTGAATTCACACTTTTCTAGACATATTTTCTGTCACATTCCATGCCAGCTTTAATTTGAAAGAGTTGACATCCATTGATCCTGTACAGGATTGACAGCAGTAACTGGGAGAATAAGGCCCCTTTTTTAATCTCAAATGTCTCTTTTTGTGGGTAATTTTTGTTTCTCAATATATATACACAAAGTGCTACTAGTATCAGATTTTCTCTATTGCTTGGCACAACATAGGATTTTATAATATATTCTACAGAATAAAATCCACAGCTTGTCAGTCATTATAAAAATAATTAAGTATTTCCAATCTGCACTTGCATAAATTAGTTGCTTGAAGAAAGAGCCCTAAGGCACTACAAAGTACAGAGTGTTTGACATTGTTATAATTCATGAGGTGGCAAAACTGTCTTGTCTTTCTGTACACTGTGCTACTGAAAAAAACCCCAGGATTTCTATGGTAAAAAAATACTACAGACAAGTTTGTGGGTTTGTATCTTTTAAAAAATCTATTTGCTGTTGGAGTATATAATGACGTTAACATCAATTTCAAAGGACAGATTTTCAGAGCACCTTAAATCTTTGTTCTAATGGTGAAGCGGAGACTGTGAGAATAGCAGAATTTGAAAACATGACAAACCTTGCTTTTAGCATTCTGCTAATCACAATGTCAGAATCAGTATAGTAGAGAATTCCAGAATATTTTGTGAGATTAAAATTAGGGGAAATAGCCACATACTTCACACATATAAATATATACTAGGAAATAAACTCTATTACAAATTCCAGTTATCACTCTCTCTCTCGTTTTTTGCAAATAGTGCCAAGAGCTAAGTATGACAACACACATTTAATGGATAAAGTGTCATAGAATCATAGAATACCAGGTTTTAAGGAACCTCAAGGATCATCTGATCCAGCCTTTCCCAATAAAAGCACAGTCTAGAAAAGATGGCCCAGCACCCTATCCAGCAGAATCTTCAAAGTGTCCAATGTTGGAGAATTCACCACTTCTCTGGGGGGATTATTCCAATGGCTGGTTGTTCTCATTGTGAAAAATTTCCCTCTTGTGTCCAATTGGAATCTCCTCAGGATTAACTTGTACCCACTACCCCTCATCTTTTTCAGGTGACTCCTTAAAAGGAAACCTCCATCTCCTTTGTAGCCACCCTTTAAATACTGGAACATGGTGATGAGGTCTTCCCTAAGCCTTCTTCTATTAAAGCTTAACAAACCCAGATCTCTCAGCCTTTCCTCATACGGCAGTTTCTCAGTCCTTTGATCATCTTTGTGGCCATTCTCTGGACCCTCTCCAGCCTGTCTATAGCTTTTTTGTATAACAGGAGCCAAAACTGAACACAGTATTCCCGGTATGGTCTGAAAAATGCTGAGCAGACTGGGACAATAGCTTCTTTATCTCTGCTGGTGATGCCTTTGTTGATACAACTTAACACTTTGTTGGCTTTCTTTGTCACTGCAGCACACTGTTCACTCATATTGAGCTTGATGTCCACCAGAACTCCCAGGTCACTTTCCACAGAGATGTCCTCCAGTGAGATAGATCCCAGCCTGTGCTACACTCCTGGATTATGTTTTCCAAGATGAAAGACCTTATGCTTGTCCTTGCTGAATTTCATAAGGTTCTTGTTAGCCCATTTTTCCAGCCTACCCAAGTCTTCCTGCAGGGTGGTTCTCCCTTCTGAAGAGCCTACTTCCCCATTCAATTTGGTATCTTAAGCAATCTTCATCAAGGTACACATGATCGCTTCATCCACAGCACTTACAAAGATATTAAACAACATTGGGCCCAATTATCAGTCCCTGAGGGACCTCACTTGTGACAAGTTGCCAGTTTGAAAAGGAGTCATTTACCACCACCTTCTGGGTGCAGCCTGTCAGCCAATTCCCCATCCACCACACAGACCACTTTTCTAGACTGTAACGCATCAGTTTCTGCAGGAGGAGGGGAAAGCGTATCACAATCCTTGGCGAAGTCCTGATAAACAATGCCCATCACTCACCCCACATCAACTGAGCAGGTTACTTTTCGTAGAAGGTGATGAGGTTTGTCAAGCATGATTTGTCTTTGCTGAATCTGTGCTGGCTTTTTTTTTTTCTTGTGCTTCATTTGACTTCTGATAGCCCCCAGAGGATTCATTATATAACTTTCCCACTGACTGAAGTAGGACTGATTGGCCTATAGTTTCCTGGATCCTCCTTTAAGCCCTTCTTGTAGATGGGGGGGGGTGTGTGTGTGTGTGTGTGTGTGACATCAGCCTTTTTCCAGTCCTCTGAAACATCCACTCATGTCCACAACTTCTCAAAGATTATGAAGAGCAGCCTCTCAATGATGTCAGCCAGCTTTCTTAACACCCTGGGGTAGATAATATCAGGGTCCATAGATTTATAGGGGTCAAAGTCTTGTAACAGTTCATACTCATAAAAATATTTTTGTAAGTAGTTTCTTATTAAACGGACAAAAAAAAATCCTAAACTTCTGTAAATATTAGTTCAATAAATGAAAGTATTTCCAAGATTAAATAAGTACATTTCTGTTAAAAACTGCTTTTATTTCATCTTATCTAGAAATGAATAGATCTAATAGTCAAATGCAAAAAAAAAAGTAATTAAGGAAATTTTGCTGTGATGTGTATGCATGAATGCAACAAAGACTGCATTTGTTGAAGCTAAAGAAATATGTACCAGAAGCTCAAGTGAGAAGAAGCTTCATCTGTATCTGTGTTGTGTGACTGGGATAACTAACAGAGGTTGTTCTGCAGTGTACAATATCCTCCTATTCTGCTGCGAACCAATGGTTCCGCTAGAACTGGATTTTCTTTGTCTCATTAAATTGTGTGTTATTCTGTGTTTAAAATCATTTTCAGGTGCATCTGTCTGTGCAGATTCTGTCGTGCTGGCAAAACCCTAAATCAATAGACTTACATTGGAAAACACTGCAGCTGAGGGGTAGGTCCACATGCAAAAAAACCCCAAAAACCTCCTTGCAGTTAATACAGCTGCTTCTTTCATTTGGGAATGTAAAGAGAACACTTTTGTTCATATAATCTCTGCCTTTATGAGAAGGGTTTTCTGGAATGATGACACCAGAGTATCTATGTGGACAAATCTTTTCAGGATAACTTTCTTGAGTAATCCTGATACCGGTGAGACTGCTCGCAGACTGCATTGCTATCAAGCAGGTATACAGGCAAAAATCACAACAGAGGAGCTACAAACCTGGAGGAGAGGTGGTCTAAAATGTTGCTTTTTGGAGCAAAGCAGACTATTCACTCAACAAATGACATAGCCAAGTGACCAACTTTGAGAAAACTGAAACTGTCAGCGAAACAGCCTGGAGACTGCCAAAAAGCCAGATGCTGCTACTAAAAAACTACCTCCCACAAATTGGCATTGGTATCTTACAGAGCTGGCACTCGGTAGTACCTGCTTTGCTAAACTACAGTCTGTCTGGAACACATCTTTTTACTACCCTTCCCTGTCATTAATAAACGGATAATGTTATTCTGTTTTCCCTTATTAAATTCTCCTTGGCAACTGTTGTTCATTTGATAAATGTAAGGAAAAAAGGAGTAAATGTGAACACCATGTTTTTGGTGGGAAAAAGAAGGGTGATTTCTTTTAAAAATGCTGCACAGGGCATACAATCTCCAAACCTTGTTGTTTGCTTACTGGTGTAATTTATTTCCTCAATATTTTGACATTACCCAGGGATGACTGTTGGCACGAGAGTTGTCACTACTTGGAGAAAATGAGCAATTTAATGAATTTCTGTTCTCTGAGCCACTGACAATTAAGGTTATTGAGCCTGCTGGATGTGGAAAGGAAGTTTATGGGCATTTCCAGTGCATATAAAAGGAATAAACTCCATTTTCCTGTTTTGCTTTCTGCAGAATGCCTGTAGAAATGACTGGGGAAGAAAGAAAAAACAAACATTCCTGCATTTGAAAGACTGACTATATTTTATTGAGAAGGGAACTTCTTTTCAAGAATTAGCTCTTGCTGCTGTGAGGCTAATTTTTATAGCCATCAGGAAGTTCTGCTGTAGGAAACAGAGCTCTTACCCAGTGAGAGCTGGAGAGCTGTCATGATGACTACAAAAGGAGACACCAAGGTAGTGCTTATTTTGGATTGAACTACATCCATAGAAGAATTTCATTGTCACAGGTCAACAGCAGTAAACCATCCCATCAACAAATCTAGACATAGTTACTGAAGAGGTTCGACAAAATGAGTGGAGAAATTATTTTTCATGAGTGGATAAGAGCAGAATTTGTATAACTAGACAGAGGTTTATTGTATATTCTCTCAGAAGAAAATTCTCAGTTAATCACAGTCAAAAAAGACAGAATGTAAATGGAAGCCATCATAAAATAATTCCAACAGAATTTCTAAGAACAAAACTGTTGACACTTTGCCATTGCTAAGAAATGAGATTTACAGAAAAAAAAATGAAGTGGTGCTGCAAAAACAGCAAAACCATAATATTATCAGTGCCATTCATATAGATCAATAAATTGTGAAGGCAAATTAAACATTGTTCCTTTGTAAGAACCATTCTTACCTCGAATGATACATAAGAGGTTTGTATACTTCCGATAATGCATTGCTCTTTATTTCTGTTGGAAAAAAACCTACTGAGTTACAGATTGAGTTGAAAGAATACGCTTTCTCCCATTATCCCTGATGTCTCAATCCATAGAAACGTTAACATACTTTTAGTATTATTCACTGTTACATAATAGAAGGGGAATATCTGGTACCTGCCTCATTATCTTCAATACAGCACCGAGATTGCATTTGGAATATCTGAAACATAAGAAATATGTTGCAATCAAAGGATTCAGACTTTGCTGGTATGTTTTAAATGAACTGAAGACACTTCATATATCTGACATGCTCTGCTGTTCTCTGTGATTCAGTGAGTGATCACATGCACTTGGTCACCATGGGACTTGATATTTGTACTAAAATACCTCTAAGCAGAGTGTGTCAGGGAGCAGTGAGGGCAGGTGGCTCCATGAGGGAGGTGAGCTGGAAGCTGCATGTCTGGCAGAGCAGGGACATCACAGAGGTGGGATGCAATCTCACAGCTCCCAAGTAAGGCAGACAGAACAGGATTGATAGGGTCAGACACAGCCCCAGTGTGGCCAGACAGGGATGTGGGGACCAAGGTGGGGGTCTGGGTCAATGGGCAGTGGTTTCCAGACCTCATTCCAGGTTGCCACCACCCCACAGCAGAGCTGGCTCCCACCATCCGCACCCAGGTCTGGGAGGGAGAAATGTTACATATAACGTCATTTATCTTAGAAGTCACATAACAGTTCTCTATTATCTGCCAAATGAATTTGAAAATTGCAGGTTCTGTTCCAGTCTTGAAATTAAGCAGATAACTCTTATATTTACTAATGTTTATGGCATTGTCCATTAATTTAATAATGTATTTTCTGGGGGGAAATTCATTGGTCATAAGTTATATCTCTCTAGAAACATATTTTGGCAAATCATAAAATAGGAATAAATTTAATCCAGCATCATATGCCATGTTTCAGATGCTTAACTTCTTATTTTGATTTCTATGAGTAAAATTACGTATTTTAATCAGATTTTCTCTAAACATATTGGACAACATAGACTTTTAAGAAAATGGTAAGACTAAATATTAAAAATGACAATGTTATGTGATGTGGAGTAGCTGTTACTGCAAGGGCAAATATCCTTTATGAGCCTTGTAATAGGAAATTGTTTGAAATTTGATCTTCAAATATTCCTTTTCTGAAGTTTCAAGAATTGAGATTATTATGTACACTCATACACCTAACATATCATGCAAAAAATATTTTCTTTATGCAATTACATTCATATAGAAATCAATTTTGATTTGAATTTGCGGAATTCAAATGAAGTTGTTGAAGGCATAAGCAGTGCTACCAATTTGATTTAAAAGCAAATATATTCAAATGCACAAAATGCACTGTAGGTAAAAGTAAGTATCATTTTAAATAATGAACTCAAAACTAAGATAACTTTCTTTTATATTTGATGACTGTGAGAAATATATAGAAGAGAAAACCATTGTTTTGCTAAAATAAATGGTATTCTCTTAATGTATCCCCCAAGGAAATTGTTGTCTATTACTTTTAATGTAGATTTCCTTTATTTCCATACAAGGTGGAAAACCACCAAATTGAGACTTAGAGGACGAAAGGATGTCTGACACAAAAACATCATTTTGAACACTGGCAAAAGGTTTGTACTCAAAAGCAAAATGGATGACTACAGTTCTCCATTTCAATGTATTTAGTGGAAGAATTATTCTGTAAAAACTAGGAAAGTGTTCACATACTATTGCAGTATGGATGAAAAATAAAAAAAGACAATGTGCTAACATTCAGCTCTATTAAAAGTGTGATACTAAAGAAAGGTTTCTATTATAGCTTCTCTAGAATTTTCTGCTGAATTCATTTTCTCAAGAAAAAGATCATTTTTACATTATTGTCCTTTTCAAGAAGAGATTTTAATTTCTTTTATGTGTCTTCATTTCCCATTTGGAATAAGAAAGTGAAATATTTCTCTTCTGATAACCTGTACATTGTTTTTTTTTTTTTAAATCCTTAATATTTATTCAAATCAATTTCACAAACATAAACCTGTGTTTCCATTCATTTTATTATGAAAATTGTTTCTCTCAGTTTCCTTCTCTTATATAGGCAGATCTTTATCTCCCACAAAGGTTTTCCTTGACTTTTTTTATTGAGGTTGTTTTGGGGGTGTTTTCCCACATTTTTGCTGAACCTAGTGCTAAATCCTAGGGTATTATGGCAACCTGCAAGCTTTGCCATTTTCCTGTGGTTCCTGGATGCTACGCCCACATAATTCCTCCTGCATGTTCTACACTGATAAGCACTTTCTCACCATGTGATGGAGGTCAGCTGAGCAATGTACAGAAGGTAAAGAAGAGAATCATGTGCTTGGAGGACTGAAAGAAGGAAAAAAACCTCATACCTTCACATTTATCTACTATGACCCTTACTTCCCGAGTGGCAAGTGAGTAATCAATGTGGACAAATAGCACATAAAATAGATATTTAATCTTGTGTTGCCCCTCCCACGGTCATGCATCCTGTCCAAAACAGATAAACTGTAAATTATCCACCATGAAAGTTATAGGAACACTAACTAGCAAAATAAAACTCTAGGAGAAATTATTTATTTGGACCAGAGATTCACACAGATTATAGCATAGAGACAGTTATCAGAAAAATATTTACATCACTGCTGCAGAGGAGGAGGTTTTGATCAAGAAAGAGATTATTTTGCAGTTTGAAAAGCAGTTACCTGAAATATGACAGCAGATCGTGTTGATGATATTAATGAATAAAATCCAGCAAAGAAAACTCAGAAGCTTGGGGGATGTAGATATAGCTGAGTTTCTTTAACTTAGATGCAAATACTCCACTTACATTTTGACAGACTTCTTCACATATGAAAATACAATGCAAATCAGTAAGTAAACTAATATACATAGTTCAGTGAGTGCACACAAACCTCCACTATTTAACAGATTAAAACATCAAATAGCTCTGAATATCTTTTATCCATGCAGAAATATGTATGAATAATAAAACAGATGGTCAGTTCCTTCTTACATACACACCGGACTGAATTTGTGAATGCAATGTCAACTTGTAATTGAGTTGAAATTCTGCAACATTATTTTTTAAAGAAATCTGTCTTTTCTAATTGCCATTTCCTGATTCAAATTACCAGGAAAGATTAGATGGATACCTGAAATTAAAAAGAAAAAGAAGATATGCCCCTATTATTGAGATGGGAAATTTCCAGTGATGGATAGAAAGCAATTGGCAACGTACTTTGACCTACAGTTAAGCAAAATATCCTCCCATCATGCAAGGTTTGACTTCTTTTTGTCTGGGGCGTCCTGCTCCCTGATTGCCAAGTACCTGTTTTGGGGAAGACATACACACAGATGCTCGTGGATACTCCATCTTTCTTCTTATGCAAACTGGGATAGCGATGTCCTCTAGACTGAGACTGATGAGCGAGACACTCAAGGAGACAAGTTAACTCCTGTATTTTGCTTTGCATGTGTGGTATGTCTACAGAACTAAGCCATTATTTTTTCATTGTTGTGTGTTTCTCGTTTCTTTGTGTGTCAAGGGTAAGTGGTGCATTTCACGGGAGGGTATAGGTTAATTACTGGCATAAGCATAGTTTCTACTGCACATGATGAAGAGTCACAGTGTCTGCTGTGCACTTGCATAAAACTGCAACAGGCGACATGGGGGAAATGTAGTGCCATGTTGAAGTAATGGCCTGAAACAATAGGAACACCTGCTTCTTCCCAGGTATCTCCTGCATATATTACTGCATACATCAACTGTCTTGCTGTAGCTGGTAACAGTCCACTTAATATCCACATAGGCAGCATGGGTCTGGTGACCACTGCTTTGGCTCAAATCAGTGGCCACAGGCTTGGCATCTCTTCCAAGATTAAATCAGTTACTTATATAGGTTACAATTTATGTCCTATTGGTTGCCATCTGTCATCCATGTATCATCAGACGCAAATTTAATTAGTAAATTACTTTGTCCATAAACTAGGCACTCAAACTTCAGTCCTTATCAGAACAATGTGTGGAGTGTAAGTACTGTATTTGGACTGTTCTTGGCCTGGATTTCCTAACTGTACTACTAATATCTTACAGAAAACTCTCTTGGTTTTTTATTAGACTGTATTTGTCCAGCTCATTATTCTTATACCTAGTTTCTTGCAAACATCCACATAAGCACTGTCCCCCTGCAATAGTTTTCACAGCTGCAATAGTTCACCTTTTAAAATCTCCAAGCTTTGCTCTAGCCTCTGTTGTAATGTTTATCTTATATGCTCAAGGACTTTTTGAAAAGGCATTTTAGTTTTTGAAAGAGGTATTGTCTTTGAGAATTGGTCTGAGTGCTTGAATTGTTGCTACTGTTATATTGATGGACCCATGAAGAAAATGAAGAAAATTGGAAAGCAACTGGTTGTACAACTAGCACTTTATAAATGGGATGAATCTAAAAGAGTTGGCTCCTTTTTTCTTTTACTCAGTGAATAGGAATATCCTAAGGTACAGTTTACACAAAACAGTGCAACGTAGATGTAGACAGGACAAGTCAGGAGATATGCTTGGGATCAATTGAACTGAACCTCCTAATATGCTAAGATTTTCTCATCAATTGATTCACCTGCCCATTCATTATCCTATTATCTTCATCCAATACCACGGAACAGAAGTGTTAATGCCCTAAAATATTTTACACACTGAGTAATTTGTACATAATCCAAATGTACCATTCCTGATTCAAACCTGCAACAAGTACTATTAACAGTAATAAAACCTTCTCAGACATACCTTAGATAATCAAATAGAGGTAAAGCTAGGAAACACAAGGCCTAAGAACTGGAAAAGAAAAAGTGTATCAAACAAATTTTAGGCAGGATTTTTTTTCTCCCTCTGTCCAGGAAGTAGAAAGATCATACACTAAAAGTGGTTACAAAGATGGGACTGTCTGTGCATATCAGTGGTGTGGATAAGTAAAATAAAGAAAACAAACCAAAATAACCAAGAGCAAAAAGTGAACGATACAGTTGATTCTAACCAAGTTAGACTTTGAACATAGATTTAACAGAATCTTAATGCTTAAGACACATCACTGGAAACCATCCGCTAGCTACACACTTTCGATCTCTTTCTCAGTTTCATATCTAGAATTTGTGCTATTCTGTATTCTTACTGTGTAAACATGTGAATGAAATCAAAAGCAACAGTAAAATCTCTATTAAATTTAATGGAACTACTCTGTTAAGGTCAGACTCTAGCTTTTGAGATTTTTTATTTTTCTAGTATTTATCTTTTTTAGGATATATGACTAGGGCAGCATAAATATGTATTTCTTTTTCATCTGAAATATCACCATATTTTTACTCAAGTATTTAAAATATTAATATTATATACCAATTTTTCTCTCTTTACTGTCTAGGGGTAGACACAGCTGTAAAAATGATGTAAGTTACACTATGCTTTTTGTTATGAAATTAACAGGGATGCTAAGGAAAGCCTGGCTGCTTGCTGTGTTATACCACAAGTACAGACCAGCTTTCACTTGTCCTGTCCTCTACTGTCACAAACACAGCAATGTGCAGCCAGTCTCCTTATCGTTACTTCTTGTTTTTATAGTTTCTCTTACTAAATAACACGTAACACATGGATGGAAATTTAGGGTATATCTGATTTTAACCCACATGTATTTATGGGTTTTGACTCCTTTTATATAAGACCACTAACTTCAGTTTTTTTCTAGGGCCACAGTTTTTTTTGTCTTGCTGTAGCTGTGATAAGACTGGAGGAAGAGGTTCAGGGAATTCAGCTTTAAAGAACAGTAAAATTTCTTCATATAAAAAGATCGTAAGGATTCTAGCCAAGAAGAGGTGGTTTGTTTCAGCAAGGGGAAGCTACATTGAAACCGTAACTGAGGTAAAAAACCAAAAATATCCTGTTAAGTTTATAGTTTGGTATAAATCTCTTGTATTCACTCTGCTTTTGAGAGATTAAATATTTATATCAACTTTGTCTCACATAAGCATATTTCTAGGCAAAATATCGCTGACTTTTAAATTATTGCCGATCATTTTACTGAGTGAGCAAGTCAATATTATGTCCACGTTAGTAAATGTTTATGACAATTTTGCATGACTGCTTCATATGACATAGTGTTTCTGCTTTTTCTGTCATTACTGTGTTTCAGAGAATCTTAGTCAGCAACAATTTCCTTGACAATAATATTAGAACTGCAGAACACCAGGTAGGAGAATACTAACAGGCCACAGTATAGGAAACCTGTCAAAATAACATTTCAGGTCAGGGGAAAAAAAAAAAGTCTTGTGGCAGTTCCTGGAATGGACTGGCATAATCTTCATATCAAAATCTATTATTTAACTACTTGGCAGAATATCTCACTGAAAGCTGGAATGCACAACTCCCATATACATCTAATATCAAGCTTATACTAAGGCTATGAATAAGGAGAATAGTTTCAAAAGGAGTTCTCAGGATCTTTGTGGAGGAAAGTAAGCCCAAAAGGAGGCTCTCTTGTGTGTGGCACAAAATTCAGTTATTTTAATTCAGGCAAACTTCCAGCTACACTTCCCCTTCAAAAACCAGCAGAACTGGGCTGCTCAGCTGAGGATGTCTTCAATGGTGGGATTTGCTTTTCTCTGGAAACTTTAAGGCTTAAGCAATTAATTTAAAAACATTAAGACTTAAGGAACTAATTTAAACCATAAAGCACTAAATCTAGAACTATTGTTTTTCTCTTGATAGGAAGACGGAGAGAAAACACAGAAGAACTGGATGTGAAAGTGGAAGAAAGAGGTATTTAAGCTCTTAGTCTCACTAAGATGCTGTCCTCATGCATCTGGGTCAGGATTTGATTTTTTCCAGGGTTATCAGACCAGTTGTCTCAGGACATTGCTTGTCTTTTATTTTCCAATGCCTCCATAGTAAGATCATTCAAAGGCTGTGATATACCTCTTAAACATAGTCTTTTAAAAGATTTTAGTGGATTGACCCTGGCCAGCAGCCAAACTCCCACCTTGCCTTTCCCTCCCATCTCCTGTGAGACCAGAAAAAAAAAAGAGGGAAGAAGAGGAGTCTTGTGGGTTGAGTATAATGGCAGCGTGATAGGGAAAGTAAAAGCTGCATATGCAAGAAAGGCAAAAGAGGAATTAATTCATGATTTCCCATCATCAGGCAGATGTCCAGTCACTTACAGGAAAGCAGGACCTCAGCATGCACAATGGTTGCTTTGGAAGACAAACAGCATAACCATGAATGTCCTCACCTTCATCCTCCTTTCCTTCAGCTCTTATTGCTGAGCACAACGTCACATTGTACGGAATATCACTTTAGCCGGTTAGGGTCGGCTGTGCTGGCTGTGTCCTCTCCCAGTCTTTAGTAGTATACCCTCAGGACTAGGGGCAGAGGTGCACGGGCAGGAAAGAGAGAAAGTCTCGATGTTGTGTAAGCACTCCTCAGCAGTAGCCAAAATGCTGGTGTGTTATCAACAGTGTTTGTGCCCCCAGTGCAAAGCACTTCACTGTACAGATCACGTTACTCAGAGCCCCATCCAGCCTGGCCTTAAAAACTTCCAGGGATGGGGCTTCCACCACCTCTCTGGGAAACCTGTTCCAGCGTCTCACCATCCTCATGGTGAAGAACTTCTTCCTAATGTCTAACCTAAATCTACCTACTTCTAGTTTTGATTTATTCCCCCTAGTCTTAACCACTACCTGACATCCTAAAAAGTCCCTCACCAGCATTCTTGTAGGCCCCCTTAAGATACTGGAAGGCCACAATAAGGTATCCTCAGAGCCTTCTTTTCTCCAGACTGAATAACCCCAACTCTCTCAGTTCGTCTTCATAGGAGAGGTGTTCCAGCCCTGTGACCATCCCTCTTCCTTGACATATATATATATGCAGATATTATCCCTCCATTCAATGTCCCTCTCAAAAGTCCGCAGGAACAATTGACTAGTTTGGGCTACACCTGTCAACATGATCATTCAAGTCAAAATCAGCAGCATGTCGGATTGTTGAGTGCCAAAACTGGCTTTATTTGCATCATTGCCGCACCACCTAGCTCCCTGTGGGACTCGTTCTCCACTGGTTCAAGTTGTTCTGCTGCATTTCTGCCTGTAACATACAACTCAAGTAAGGCATTATTTTCCAAGAAGGTTACATCTCCTAGAGATACACAATGAATTTTCCCATCCTTCTCCATTACCCATTAAGTGCACCTGGGTTCTTGAGCAAAGACAGTCCTGTGAATGGACTAGCCTACTCCCAAGTGAGGAGCAACTCACACTGCCTTTGCCTTTTCCAGCTGCTTCCCTATGCACATTGTGGAGACCTTATTTTATCCCACAGTATGTAGAAGCTTTGTCTGGACAGGACAATGGATTGCAGATTCTCTGATGTTAACCAGCCAAAAGGCTTCTGTAAATTGGCATCTCAGTGCTTCCACTCCCTGGTGTCCAATTGTCTCAGCATAGTCTTTAACAGTCTGCTGTATCATTCAGTCTCTCTGGAAGTTTGTGGGTGTTAGGGGGCTGTGGTATGGTTCCTGGGTGTGTGGGCATCTACGTGACGTACCTTTACACTAATGTTTTTTGATATGGGGAGCAATGCCTTGCCACAATGCATCAGCCCAGATAGGTTTGCCTATGTGCTGCCATTTGGTCTGCTTCTACCAGTACAGTCACCCCACGGGGCATTTGCCACCATCCATCATTTAAGATGGAGTACTAGTCTCTTTTCTCATTCAGCAGTCTCTAAGGCCAGCTGGATGGTGCCTTGACTGAAAGTTGAAACATATTTTATTCCATCTGAGCATAATCTGCTTGCTGACTGCCTTGAACCTTGTACATAACGATGGTCTGCTTTTATCTGACATCCCTTCAGTTCTTTCAAATCAGAAAAAAAGTGGACAAGTTGCACGTTTCTGGTGGGATTACCTATCCTGACTCCAGGAATTTTTACAATCTGCCTGAAATCAATACAACACCTCATAAGCAGCAAAGTTTTTAAACAGGTTACATATCTTTCTAGGGTGAAAATCTACATTATCAGTGAAAAAAGTCATCAGTTGAGATCTAAGAGGAAACTCCCATAAATCAAAACCCTGTGCACTCAATAAAGCTTGAGTAGATGATATTTTATCTTTTGCTTCCGTAAAAATTACAGTTTCTTCAAGTATCTTGTGAACAAATAGATTTCAGAAAGACAAAGAAAGAATCTTGCTGAGTTCCAAAGGAAAAGACTTCACAAAAGAAAGTCACATGGAATTAAATGTACAAATTCAAGATAAAAGAGATAAATACAAACATTTTGTTGTGTTGTTATATATTATTTGCATACCAATGAAATAGAACTTATTTGTTATAAAAGAAAATAGGAGAAAGAGAGAAGAAAAGAGGAAGAAAAGCGTTACAAGAAAAACAGAATATATATTTCTTAAGATTAATTTGATTTTAGTGAGAATTGCACCTTTAAAAAATTCTCCACAGTACACTAATTGAGCTGTAATGCACATAGAACCAGACCATACATTTTTATACAGAAATGCGTCTTGTGGACAGTATAGAAGGAGTAAAGGGTTAGATTGCAATGTAGCTTTTGATCAAAAATGTGGAAGCCTGCAAATAAAAACAAGAACACATGAATAAATAATAATAATAAATAACAATAGTCAAGGAATTTAAATTGGAAAAGACATGACTGATAAGACATAATAAAGTTATATAAAATCCTAAATGGAGAGTGCTTACTCTTAAGAATACGTTTTTCTCATGTCACAAGAGTTTGTGGATAATGATTGAAATTATTGGTTGTCAGGTTGAAAAAAAACCAAAGGAATATTTTCATACATTACATCACTGAAATGTGGAACTGCCCTAAAGTGGTGTAAGGGCTGAAAATATAAGCTGTTCAAAAAAATATTAAAGAACTTTATGAAATCTGGGTCTATCAGACACCTCATACACAGTGGCTCATGTTCAAATTGGAACCACTGAGATGCCAAGTGGGTACACAGGTAGAGTTATTTTAAATGCTTAAGCAACAGTATCACAGTGCTGAGAACGAGATAAGCACAAATTTCAGAGATACCCTTTGTCACTGGTCATATATTCTTATACAATTCAAAATCACTCCTAAAGCAGCAATGGAAGCAATAATCTCTGTAAAATTCCATGTGTCCACATCAAGCAAGAATCAGCAAATTTCTTTTCTTTCTTTCACCCACCTGCCTGACTGATTGAGAAACTCTGAAAATTCACTAGAAGAGGCTGACTTCCTATGTGACACACAGAACTCGCTCAGGCTATATTGATTTTCATAGGAATAATTGAAACATGTCAGTTGATCAAGCTTCAAGAAAGAGTAGACTTTCTGGAGAAGGCAGAAGAGCCAACAGTGCAAATAACATAAACAAGATGGGGGAAACCAAAGAAAAAGCACCCCAAAATCTTACTATTTCTTGTTTTCTCCCATCTCGTCTCCATGATATTTTTGGATTCACACATACTTCAACTCTGAAAGTTAATGAGACACATTCAAATAAAAATACATGGGATCTAATATCAAAAGAAGTGAGGTAACTTGCAATTTTAAGCTTCGAGTCTCAATCTTAAAAACAGATTTGATTACTTCTTTTACAAGAATGATATGTACATATGTGGTATTAGTTATTTTAGGCTTTATAATAATTGACACATTATCAACATCTCATACATTAACATTTGGAGAGGTAACAGACAGTATTTCAATTATCAGACTGATGCTTTCCCAAAGTTTTTAGTGTATTTCAATTTAAGATGTAATCCATTCACAAAGTTCTAATGCACATTGACATAAGTCTCTTCGCAGTGCCTCAGAGAAAGAAGCAAAAAACAAGAAAACTGGCTTGGGTGGAGGTGTTACAGACATTTTGAGGAGGAAGGAAGGACAAGATTCTGCTCCTTGGAAATGCTCCAGTGCTGAACACAGAAAAAAAATGCTCCAAACAAGGTGACTGTATTAAATCAAAATAGGGGAGTGCAGGAGACAGCAGTTTATATAAAACTGGAAGATACATATTAGCACTTTATACTTCTTTTTTTTTTTTTTTCCTATTAACTGAATGTGACTGCTTTACAACTCACTCCTGAATTTGGCCTGTCAGTGAAAGTAAATAACATGGAAGTGTTTAAGCTCACATAGAATTTCACTGGTGACTTCACATGCAGGGCTCAGTAATTGGTATAATACCAAAGTGACCCTCTCATATCACTTACTGAATTATGCAGCTGGGATCCTTGATCTCACCAGGGAATATTTACTCTTCAGTTTTCCTCAGTCAGTCATCCTAAATGACAGGAAGGTTACTTATGCAATCAGTAGGGTCTGGTAGATTAAAATGGATTATAGCCTGGATTTAGAAGTCAAAACTTTTGAGTTCAAATACTGATTTTTCTCTGGAAAACTCCAAGAGAATTTGAAACAACTACACTTGCACACGATTACCCTAAAAGCATGTGCTTTGTTGGGAAATTATAATCCTTGTATTGAACTTTGGAAAAAGCCTACAAAATTTCATTGCAGTGACATTGCTCTAAAGTTTAGAAGGTGATTATTTTGTACTAAATTCCACAGGAACATAGCCTAGTGGAGTAGCTATATTATCAAAGACCATATTCTCAGATGGCTTGTCTAAAAATCCATGGAAGTCAGAAGGAGAACTCTGATTACATTTTGAGATAGACCTACTATGTATCCCTCCAAAAAGGAGATTTGTCATACTTGAATTCTGTTAGAGAATGTTTGTTAATAACATACAGCATATGCAAGTGTTAAACTTTTAATTTAATCTTTCTCAGTATGCTGAACTATGCATTATTATTCTCACAGCTGATCACCTTTCACTACTTTGTATGTACCCATATTTCAAAATACTAATTCTGTCCTAAAAATTGTAAGTATCACCACTTGGATTCCTCACTTTTTAGAATTTACCTGATGGAGGGGGTCATCTTGGTAACCTACAGTAGAAATTAAAATGCTCCAGTGAGCAAAGAAATTTATGGGGTGCCCTGAGTGAAAGTTGTTTCTTTTCAACATTTTAATCTGGTATTGATAAACGACCAGAAATTACTAATGTTCCTGTAATTATTTCTTAAACTTGTATATTCTCAAAGCTAGAATGAGAAGCTTGCTAAGCTACAGAGAGATGAGCACATAGAAGTTAGTTGCATATTGTTTGTATGAGAAACCTAACTATTGACTTTTTTTTGGTATGAATACTGTAATGATGCTGTGTAACCAGTTTTGATCTCTAGGAGTTAGGTTGCTGAAAGCCATTAGAATTTAATAAAGATTTACATCTCTTCTTCAGTAACTGCATTATCGCTAGGTCTGAGCATTCTAAACTTATGTTACCATTCAGTACTTAATTTCACAGGGTTTTCTACCCCAGACATCAAGAAAAGTTTCTTCACTGAAAAGGTGGTCTGTCACTGGAAGAGGCTTCCCGAGGAAGTGGTCATGGGACCAAGCCTGTCAGAGTCCAGGGAGCATCTGGACAGTGTTCTTAGTCATATGATTTAGTTTTAGGTAGTCCTGTGAGGAGAAGGAAGTTGGACTTGATCTTTATGGGTCCCTTCCAACTTGAGATATTCTATGATTCTACAAGTGACATTAAATCTTGAAAATTTTGCTTAATGCTAGTCTTAATAATAGTCCTTGTAGATTCACACAGGCTGACCAGAAAGAGAAAAAAAAAGAAGAAATAAAAAAGCAGATTAAAGACTCTTGTGACATTCCTACTTAATATAGTTTTGTAATCTATAGAAAATGCAATTTTCTTGCTGTTGGCTGTAGGTTTCTGTCTCCCATCTTCCAGGGCTTCTTATCCTAGAGTGACTAAGACTGATAGGAGAATTAGGCAGAGGGGACATTAGAACACATGTAGGATAGCCTAGGGCTGGAAAAAGTAAACTTCTAATTCTTTAATTTGGATGGAAATGACACCTCAGCCTAGCCAGGAGCAAAACTAGCTTGATGAATGGGAGCTGAACAAGCAGTTGGGTTTTGTGTTTGTAATACACAATGGCTGTTTACAAAAGGTGCCATTGATTCTTGTTTAGTATTTTTTTCTTAATGCCGTAGGCTCTACTAAAGTCTTTGTGGGCCTTTGCCCTGATTCATTTTAAATACATTTTAAAAAAGGCCAGATTGAAGAGGTCATACATTTTCATTCTGCATGTGCTCTACTTTATGTTTTTGAGAATGCATCCTATGGGCAATGAGAGCTATGTCTTGCATTTCTACAAGCGACTAAATCCTTTTGTTTAAATCAATAGGGCAAATTCATTCCTCCATCCAACGTGTTTGCACTGGGGATGAATTTGACTCTGGTGTTTTGCAAATAAAACATAGCCGAAAATTAGGAATTGCTGCTGACTGTTCAATATCTAAAAAGCAGTACATATTAATGTGATTTTGATTAATGCTTTTTTTCTTTTTCTTTCTTTCTTTTTTTTTTTTTTCTTTTCCAGCTTGTATGATCCAGAGCTTTAAAAAAAGTAGTAATAAAAAAGATGCTATGTAAGTTCTATTATTCCATTATAATAGTATGGTAAACGGTTGCATAAAATAGTTGAGAAGGATCAATAAAAATGATAGCAACTGCATAGTGGTGGTTTAATTTGTTTGCTCTATGAATATGAAGGAAATCCACTAGCTATTTTTCACTTCAAAAACATAAACAGTAGAAAGAAGACAGTGTGATATGAATTTACAGGTATGTTGTTTTGGTGGGAAATTGGATATTCTATTGCGTGATTGAACTATACATCTATGTCATGTTGTTTTGTATAACTTCTTGTATTAATTCCATGTTTGTTGTATTTTGGGAACACCATTATGTTTCCAATCTTTCCCACTGAATATGTTATTGATTGACAGGTAGATTTTTCTACTTGTATTCACACTATTTAGCAGAACCTTGCTTTGTTGTCTTTTTGGAAGCAACTGGTAAGTTTTCAAACTAAAATTGTTCTCAGTAAGGTTGACAGAGTGAAGGAGACTGAGACATATATCAGCACAGCCTATCTTTTAACACTTGGCTTAATCACAACTCAAGTAGCTGAGTGTTGACTCAGTAGTAAGGGAGAGTTTTAATAAGAATGAGATCTCTAGCAAGGTTTCAAAAAGTTAAGTTCTGCCATTGGAAAAGATGACCGAAATAGTTGTAGTTGGTGTGAGTGGCTCAAAATTTCCATCTTTGTATGAATAACGTGTGTGCAGGTGCTTTATGATGAAAACAGTCTAAGCAAATTTATACAAAGAATAGCTCAGTCTTGTATTATTTCTTGCAGGTTTTTGTGTTTCCTATTGACATATGTAAACCTCTCATTGCCTCAAACATTGCTTAATCATACACAGCTACTCCTCTGAGATAAAGATGTACAACACTGCTGGTCTACCGATTTAGTCAAATCTATGAAGAGATTAGTGGCCTTGCTCTTTTATGTATTTAAATCCTTTTTTGTGCTACTTCACCTGAAAGATTTGCTTAAAGTCATGGAGGATATCAAAGCTGGGAACGGATTTGGCATTTACCAAGTTAACTCCACGACCTTTGACGAGGACTTCCCTTTTCCTCTGACCTCTAGACTAATCTCTGGTTGAGCAAACTACCTATATTTGCATCACACGAGGCAGAAGATCAAAGCATTAAAAAACTTGCTTCTACTTCAGAGTTGTGTTAAGAGAATTCAGGAGCCTAGCTAAAGTAATTAAAAAAGGTCACTAATATTGATGGATATAATTTTACCTGTTAACTTGAACAAATAGCTGTGGACATCTTGCTGAAGCAGTGACCAGTAGTAAACGATCTATGAAGGGATTGTCTCTTGTTCTTAAAATCTGTCACTAACTCCAGAGATTTTACAGGCAAGGTGGGCCACAGCCCAGGCCTGCTGCTGCCTGGGCGAAAGCACAAAATGAGAATTGCTGAAGATGCGTCTTTGTTAGTATCGTAATTACTGTGCATGGGTACCCTGTGATGGCAGGATAACATAAACATGCCCAGTCTTGTTTAAAATATGTTTCCTTCAAATAATGGCTTGGAAGCAACTGTGAGAAGGTGGGGCGGAAAATACGAAAGGATTACTTTCTCTGCCACCCACTATGTCACCTATATAAAGTAAAAAATTCCTTATGCACTTTTCAATCCTTTTTCTGTATTTAATGGAACACTAGATGATCAATAAACCTCTGATATATAGGAGGTACAACCCCTGTGAAGGTTTGGAGCACTACTTCTGATATGATCCTTAATGCAGATGGTGAGAGTGTTATATATACTTTTTTTATTCATTAGACTAAAAAAAAAATGGTCACATAAGCCACAGATAATCAGAGAAGCATATTATACACCATAATTTCTCATTAAGCAAGTCCATATGGCTCCACTTTTATTTTGCTTTTCTTCCAAAAAATAATTGTGACGAGGAATTTGTTTCTCCATTGGTGCTGTTTGTTAATTCATATGGCTGCTCACTGTGAACTGGACCAGTGTCAGATTTCTGTTTTTCAAAAACTGTTTTCCAGATTTCTTTTATCAAACACCTCAAAATCTACCCATTTTTTCCTTGCTAGTAGAAGGCAATACGCCAATGGAAAACAGTTATTTCCTGGGTACTTACAGGTAGTAACACAATACATTTTAATGGCTGCAGAACTTATAAGTCTGTAAAATGTATTTTTAAAGTATATTTTCAGTGTAATCTTATTTGTACTGGTCATCTGCATATCCACTGTTAAAGAGAGTTAAGCAGCAGGGGTGAAGCCCTGTCTCTTTTGAAGTCAGTGATGAAATTCCCACTAAGTTAATATAAGCCAGGATCTCCTGCTCCATGCTCATCTCGGTTGCCTTTGACTTTATGGAAATTTTTCTGCCTGCTAAAAAAATACAGCACAGAGTATAACAAATAGAGCAGTGAGCTATGTGAGATTCAGGAATCTGTAACAATGGCCACTCTTCCATGTTGAATATGTACAGTACTGCCTCAGCTTTTCTTAAAAAGTTGTGTGTGAGGAGATGGCTGCAGAGGCAGGCTGCACATCCTCTTCAGTTTTTCTGAGCGAGACACTGTCCCCATGGCAGTTGTTACGCTGTTTTTCTCTTGCTGTGTTGTTCGTACATCAAATGTTTGTCAGCTGCAAATGGCCTACCAAGGGAAACAACAGAGAGGATGAAAGGAAGAAGTGGAGAAGGCCAGTGGTAAGCATTGCATGCTTCCATTTTTTGATTGACGTATAAAAGCATCTTCCATTGATCTTTGTTTACACTGAATGAAAGTAGGGTTTTAATTCTGCTCTTGAAACACTGAACAAATAATTTTGCTGTTGCTGTCAACTGTTTCATGGAGGCAGAGTCTGTATGCAACTCTAAAATCTTTCCAGTGATAATGAAATGACAGGTTTTCTGCTTTCATTGTCCTTTTGCATTTTTCAGGTAAGAGCTATGGATTTTTCATAAAACTGCATTTAGTTTCTGTTTCTACTCAGGTAAAGATGATAATTCTACCAAACTTAATAAAATATTGTATTAAATTAAATTCCCTTCCTAGTGATCTGCCTCAGATCGGTATCGTGCAAAAATTTATCCATAGATATTTAAAGTTTATCCTAGTTTCAATGTCAGTTTTTCTACCTGGAAATTTTGTTGCTTTTTTTCCTTATCTTTCTTCACTGTCTTGGTTTCGGCTGGAATAAAGTTAATCTTCTTCCTAGTAGATAGTAATGTGCTGTGTTTTGGATTTAGTGTGAGAATAATGTTGGTAACACACTGATGATTTATCTGTTGGTGAGCACTGTTTATATTAAGTCAAGGACTTTTCTGCTCCTCATAATGCCCTGTTACTGGAAGCTGGGAGTGCATAGGGATCTGAGAAGGGACACAGCAAGGACAGCTGACCCAAATGAGCCAAAGGCATATTCCATACTGTATGATGTCATGGCCAGTATATAAACCGGGAGGAGTTGGCTGGGAGGCACCATGGCTCAGAGATTGGCTTGGGCTTCACCATCTCAATGGTGGGAAATTGTATTGTGCATCACTTGTTTTTATATTCTGTTATTATTAGTATTATTTTTCCTTCTTTTTGTGTGCTACTAAACGATTTAAATGTAATTAAGTTTTTCTTTTTATTTTTTTTCAGTTCTCACTCCAGTTAGAGGAGCAGGGGGGAGTGAGCAAGTGGCAGTGTGGTGCTTAATTGTCAGCTAGAGTTAAGCCACAACATTCACCCAAAAGTAAGTGTACATAACTAGAATTTCTGCAACATTTTTAGAATATGCACTTTCAGTAAGATAAACATAGTAAAAGTGCTATTAGTAATGCTTTATTATTTCTTTTTATATAAAACTATTTTATTATCATAGATAATAAGTAAATTATTTTAATTATTGTTATTTTTATCATTATTGAGGTGGGGAGGAATAAAAGGGAGGATGCTCCAAGTCTTTTTTTTCTCTTTGGACCTGGATTTCTGTGACTGTTTTCAAACAGTCATATCTTTTACTGGTCAACTCATAATAATTAAGTTTATCTGAGGAACAAATCCCTCAAGTCGCTGAACATCAAGGCAGGGACTGGAGGAATTAAGTGCATCCCTCAAAAGAGAACATCATGAAGAAAGATTGAGAGAGTTGAGGTTGCTCAGCCTGAAGAAGAGAAGGCTCTAGGGAGACCTTCTAGGGGCCTTTCAGTACTTAAAGGGGGCTTATGAGAAAGACGGAGGGCAATCGTTTTAGCAAGGCTTGTTGCATTGAGTAACAATTTGAGTAGCCCTCTAAACTGAGGGTGGTGAAACACTGGCCCAGGTTGCCCAGAGAGGTAGTAGAAGCCCCATCCTTGGAAATATTCAAGGTCAAGCTGGATGGGTCTCTGAGCAGTGTGATCTAGTTGCAGATGTCCCTGCTCAGTGCATGGGGTTGGACTAGATGACCTTTAAGGGTCCCTTCCAACCCAAATCATTCTGTGATTCTATGATAGAATAGGAACCTAAACCTTTTTCTGGTTTGGTGTTGGTAAGGACACAGGACATAGCAGTGGTTCTTCTAGGTCCTGGAATCATGTGACCTGTGCTGATGATGTCCTACAGTAAGTGCCTACATAACCCTATAAGGACTGAAAAAAGATACTTTTCTAGTTCCCCATAAAATCCTTCCAAATTCCAGCAAACAGTGTCCTTACACTGAAAAGATGGTTAGATTTTACTCCCATAAACTTATTCACAGGACTCAACTGCAAGTGAACCTAACCTTCCTTACTTGAAAAGGAAAGTAATAATTCTGGACTTTCGCAGAAAAGTCTGTGTTCAGACTCTCAAAATTTTATTAAGAGAAGTAAATTATTTTCTTTAGAATTGTCATCTACAAGGATTAAGGTTATGGACTGATTCAGCAGATTAAAATACTTTGCCATAATATTACATGATCTGAAGGATTCTCAGGAGTGTGAGAGGAAAGCTGCAGGATCTGTCATGTAGGAACAGGTTTCTCTTTTAAGTGATACTTACTTGTGATATTTATTTAAATTTATTTTCTTAAGTCACTGATTTTTGGAGGGATCTCTTTCCTGATTAGGATTTAAAAATTGAAATGCAACAGAATTTTATTTTACATTTGATTTTCAAATGTGAGGGAGAAATTCACTCATGAAATAAGAAAGCATACTGAGAATGCTACATGCAGGCATTGCAATGTGAGGAGTTTTTGGAAAATCAATTTTCTGTTTTCAAGTTCCATTTAGTTCTAGTTTTAGTGCAAAATTAATGCAATCTGAATTCAGATACAAAAGTGATATGAAGTAATGGGAAAGGTCAATGTCTTTATAAAGGCTTTATCAAAGGTCCTTTTACGCAGTTGCTCCATAAAATATGTTTTATGTATTTAGTCTGTAAAGAAACAGGAACTTGAGTTTAGTTTCTAGTTTATTTTTCAGGAACAAAATCCAAAGACTCTTAAATTAAGGAAAAAGTAAGAAAAAAAGATCAGCAAAGCACATTAACTTTCCAGTCACTTTCAACATGAGATGGATAATGTTTGAGAAATTAAAGTGAAACACAGTGAAGAGCCACTCTCTGCATCTTTGGCTATGAAGTGTGCCTTTATGCACGGCAGTCACATCCCTCTAGCATTTTGGAATGGAGCCTCCAGTGGAGACAGAGCCAGAAGACATGTAAATCACAGGAAACAGACAAGTTTGTAATTACCTTCTGAAAGTGATTATCTCAGATATTCAAAATCACTTGCTACTGCTTCTTTATAATGAGAAGTGCACAGATATATCTGAATAAGTAGAAAAAGCCTCTCTGGAAAAGCTGGAAAACATGAGAGAGCTCTCAGCAAGCTCTCAGCAGACTCCTGTGGATGACAACAAAGAAGTCTACCTGGATTTCCTGAAGGCTTTTAACAAGGTCTCTCATCAAAGGCAGCAGTACTGTAGAATTTACTGCGGCATAGTCCCCATGTCAATCGGATAAAACTTCAGCTAATTAAATCATATATCTTGCATCTTAGCTTTCTTTCTATATATCTGAGGCAATGTATACCTGGATGTTATTTCTTATTGCAGGCACAGTATGTTGAAGTTTATTTCATTTCATCTGAAAGCAGGCAAAATACTTAAGGGATACTTAAGGAGTTTCTTGAGGAAACAAAGGTACATCTACTCTTCTTTTGGATTGACTTTTCATTCACTTCGAGCCTAGTAAAAACCATAAATCAGGAAGTTTGTGAGGGCGATGATTACACTGCGTGTTTGGAGCTTTATATCTTTGAAATTCTAGAACATGTAGTCAAAAATAGCATAGTGAGAAAAGCACAGGAGGTACGGTGTAGCGAAACTTTGCTCAGAGTGTGGGTGGTTCTGTAGAACGAAAAGAAATAGCGGGGAGATCATTGTAAGAGAGCTTCATGGTAGTGGGAAATCAAAAGAATAATTCATAGCAGAAGGAATAAAAACAGATATACCCTAAAGACTAATGGGAATATTTCTACTTCATCCTGGAGAGGTAATGAAATGGAAAGGACTATGGATAAGAATTCCATATTGACAGATTTATTTGCATATTCTTCAGAAAAGAATTACTAGCAATGTCTAGCAGATGACTATAGCCTTCAGTTGTTCACCAGAACAACTCTACAGTGGTTATTTGCTATTTTTTGTAGCAGACTTTTGTTCAGGTAGGGAATGATCGATTAAATCCTGTAGGATTGTTATAAAATATTTGGAACATCACTAAAAATCACATTTTACAATTAAAAAAAAAAACAATTTGCATAACACAAGCATATAAATTTATATGAACATCATAACAGGAACTTCATTAGCACATAAATGAGCTGAAATTAAAAACCTCTAACATTCACAAGAAAAAGAAGGGCATTTTAAACCAGGTAGCAACCTAGCTGATATGAAAGGCTCATATATCACCTCAACGTTTAGCCAAGGCTTCAATAACAACCTTAAAGATCTTTGTAGCAATAAGAATTTAAGCCAAATGAGAATTTGAGTCAAAATATGATAATCACATGGCAAAACTTCCTGCAAAACAGAAAAATCTTGTGTAAAGATTCTATGTGCAAAATCTGCAAAATCTGCAAAATCCTGTGAAACCTTGCTTTCATCCAAAATAAAATTAGCAGTAGATATTTCAGTATGAAAAATAACCCAGAGGAATTGATAAAGATTGGCAAATTAGAGGAGACAGGGAGTTTGTTTGGCATGTGTAAGGATTCAGATGTGTGATGGTACTTTTGACTTATCTTTGGCTCTGACATTTGCATTCCTAAGACAGATACATATTGCACTGTTGGTCTTTTTTACTTTCTAAAGTTATTGAGATGTACTTATTGTGTCTGACAGACAGAATATATCATTTTTGGAACAAAGTTAAATTTGTAGTGACTTGCTTATCTTTTCAATAGCTAGAAAGCCTAGTTCTTAACTTCAAAGAATGAAACATCCAGAGACATACTTTATTAAAAATAGAATAATAAAAAGAAACACCCCTTGAGACAACACAAATGTCCACTGAAATTAAAGTGTGTGGCCTGATGTTCCATGAATCAGAAAACAAAAATCTGAAGTCTGTATAATATAAACTCTCACTGGCAAGCTCAGAATTGAGAAGTATTTTAATGCTTGAAAGTCCTCTCTTTATTTCTTGTAGTAATAAGGGTCATTTATTCATGGGTGAAAGGAATTATAATATTTATTGAGATTCTACAAAGACTTACTCCTCTCTGGTCTGTATCACTACGTCCTTATGAAGTAACAGAATAAGATGTGCCACTCAGACTTACGGTTTTTTTGTTGTTGTTGAGGTTTGGTTGGTTGGGTTTGTGTTTTTCAATGTAATACAATATTTAAAAACTTGCAAGGCTTGGGCAACATTGGCAAATGAGGCAACAGTACAAACCGAATGGAAAAGTATGTTAGAAACCTTAGTTCAGCTGATGGATATATCTTTGTTATGTAAAAACCATAACCTTTGCATTTTTTCAGAAACAATAAAGAAACATATTTTTAAATAAATCAATATTATAAAAGTAAAATCAATACAGCTAGTAGTACTTTGTGAAAACAGTCAATAAAGAGATAAGATACTTTAACTGAGAGGAAAAATTTCTTTCCGATTGCGAAATAATAACAGTATCTGAAATAAACATCATCTATATGTACCACTTGGAAGGAAATGTTTGTCATTAAATGTCATTAAATATCAGTGGGAAAAAGCAAAACTTATTTGTAGCAGAGTTAGAGTAAGAAACCATACATCTCTGTCTCAGGTTACAACAGACTGCAATACACAATGAAAAGCTAAAAATATTCTGACACATAAAACCGTGACATCCTTCCTGATACTTTCTGAGTTAAGGGCTCCTTAAAATCCTCAGTGCTTCAAGTTCTTCCAGAACAGATGTGTGTAGTTGAGACATTTCTACAGCCTCTCAGCTCAGTCTTAGCTCGGGAGATATCTGTGTCCTGCCAGCTGTGATCTACGTACTTTGTGGACGTGGGACTCCTTAGAGCTTGGAGCCTTCATGCCTTGGAAATCTCCACCCATTACTGCAACAGAGCACAGAAGCTCTTCCAAGAGCACACAGAAAATATGCTGGCAGACTAGGAAGAAGAAAAGCTGTAGTTTCCAGATGAGATTCGGAAAGTAAGGAGAGAAAATTAAATATGACCAGGATATCAGCTTTCCCAAAGTACAGCTATGGAACCTTTAATGACTGTGAGCGGTCAAGACCTCAATTATACACATCTTGTGAGAAAAGAATAAAGTCTATTCAACAGCACGTTTCCTTTTAATGCCACGTTCTGGAATTTCACCAGTACTGACAAAAAGAAAAATGTCACCTGCCAAATCACAAACCCCAGCAGTGTCTGATTTTTTTCTAAAAAGTTTTAATTCTCCTTAAGTATAGATCAGATCCAAAGTAATTTCAGTTTGTGAGATCTGAAAAGATTTTATATCTGCAATAGGTCAGAAGATGGTAATAGCCTTTGTTATCCCCAATTCATGGGCTAAATTATTTTAGAGAGTAAAAAAGAGGATTTGTAATTCAAAATAAGATAAAAAATACTCAGTCACTCCCAAATGGCAGAATTCAGTCTTGTCAGGATTTCAGGTAACCAATCATACCTTAAAAAAATGTATGTATTTTGAAACCTGATATTAGAAGGTGGTACAAGTTACATTCCTGTAATGGCACAACTTTTCTTTAGATAAGCTGGAGAAAAAAAGAAATCTTTTGTGCAGAGTATGTGAATTATTAATTTTATGCATCTGAGTTTCTTTCAGTAGGATTAAGCACATCTTTCATTGTTTCACTGAACAGGGCTAGAGGCAGCTTCTTACAGAGAGTATAATTTAGGTTTGTGAGAAATATTTGATAGATTTTGTATGCCATATTTCTGTAAACGTTTTAACTAATATCTTTACTTTTGTTTACATGGCTCAAAGGTTTAATTACTACAAGAAAGTTAATCTGGATTTGCACAAAGAGCAGGAATGTCAAACAGTAAGAAAATACTCATGTATTTGCTTGCTTGTTTGCTTTTCTTCTCCTTTTCTTTCTCTTGTTCATTCTTTCATGTAAAATTATTTGTGAGCCTGATTTTTTTTTTTTTTTAATTATGACTACGTGAATTTTTATTTCTCTGTTTACTCAAAATGAGTCTGGACTTAAATGGCTATTTGGTGCTCAGCGACATGGTTTAGAAGGGGGCCCAGTAGAGTTAGGTAATGATCGGACTGGATGATCTTATAGGTCTTTTCCAACCATAAAAATTCTGTGATTCTGTGACTTTGTACTCATAGTTTTTTAGTTAACTTATTATATATATCAACAGATATCTCTCATCTCCTTTCAAGAAGATCAAGAAGCTACTAAAAGCTAAGAGATGGGGCATGAGACTTACCAAGAGTTTCAGTAATTGGTATGAAATCTCTGTGGTCTGATGCCCCTCTAAAGTCAAAGGGCTCTCAAGTCAGTTCTCTGTGAGAATGTGATTAGACCTACTGTAGGTCTACAGTGTATCTATATGCTGTCTGGTATTCTGAATTGACGAAAAGTTATATGTTGCAATCAAGAGAAGCCTCAGTGGAAATCTATGAATCAGTCATCTCATTAAGTCCTTATTAGAAGAACTCACACATTTAACATGATACCAACAATTACATTAATAAATATAATTTGAATGCTCTTTTCTAACCTTCTAAAAAAAAAAAAAAAGAGATACAAAACAGTGCTGGCTTTACAACTACGTGACATTCCACCAACTAAGATAAACACTGCAATAGTTATGAGGGCTTCTTTGACCCAGGAAATAAAACATCAAGGTTAAGAGTGAGAATGTCATTTTTAACTCCCAGATTGATAAATTTCATAGTGAAAAAGCTATTCTAGATCTGTGTGCATATATACAGCCACAAGAAAGGCACACAGAGTTCACCTTTTCTACCATACTTAGATGTCATCTTTTGATTCGTACTAGCTGAGACATTCATATCTCAGTCTTGAGCCTAACTTGACTTCAGCCTTATAGCAGCACTGCTAAACCACGCTACCGTAACTAGTGATATACAGACCAGTTGAAAACTGTTCTGTAGATTACTCTAGGAAATGAGTGGATTATACTTGTGAGTATTTATTAATAAGAAAAATTACTTTCTAAGACTGTAACTTGCTACTTTGGAATCATAGAATGGCTTAGGTTGGAAGGGATCCTAGAGATCATCTAGTCCAACCTCCCTGCCATGGGCAGGGACACCTCTCAACTAGACTAGGTTGTTCAAGGCCTCACCCAAACTGGCCTTAAACACATCCAGGGAATCAGAGAAGAGATTTCCTGAGGGGTAAAGGAAAATAGACATTTTCCAAATGTACTCTTAAATCAGTGCATGTTGATAGTCTGGACACAAAAGACATTTCCATTCCCAGCAACTGAGTTTGTTTTAAACAGATTACGCTAAATCCCAGATAAATTTTTTAGCTCACATTTTTAATATCATTCATCCTGACATGATCCAGTTTTGAAGATTTCTTGTTTTGTGTTTTTGCAGGGTCAACACTGTGATCCACATAAGAGCTAGTGTTATGTCAGGGGTGGAGAGACTGTGGGATTTTCAGCAGTGGAGAACAGCACCTTAGACCTAAAAGTTATTAAGTCCGTATTCAGGTGAACGTACCTTGGTAGGTCCACCTCTCTCTTCCCTGCATCTTCTTGTCAAAACCACCCAGACAAGTATCACAAGTTACTGCACATTTATTATATCCTGCTTCTTGAACTTAACTTTATTGCTTTTCTAAATACTCATTTTCCATGAATAAAAACAAAATTTGTTTGTGACAACCCTGACATCCTCAGCACTTACTCTGTGAAAGTGATGGGTGATACGGTGGATGAATCTGAATTGCAATGCTCTTGACTGTTTTACTCAGTTAAAGTAGAGAGCACAGAACACATTTGCATTAAGCATAGTCTCTTTCAGAAGAAGAAATGAGCACTTGGAATTTGAAAACTGTCAAAAGAGTATTTTGTTGAAAGGGAAGTCTTTTTATTTTGGCATGTTTCACTAATGGTTTTCACTGACAAATTTTCTTTCTGAGCATCCATTTTCTACTTTTGAGTATCTTGTCACTTGGGCTTTAAATCTTACATATTGTACTTTTCTCTGAAGTGAGAGATTTCAGCTACTGTTGGGCTCTGCTGTTAAATTTTACACCTCAATGGTAATAAAATATCAAAGAAGCTATCTCATGGCCTTTTAGCAATGTGGATGGATGGATTCAGATCAGAGAAACACATTCGGTCATAGAACTCATCCAACATATGCCCTTATTTAATTGATGATAGATACATTAAATACAAAATACAGGACTGGAAATTGGTGTTGTACTTTAATACCAGTTATGTGGCTTTTTCTTCAGATCAGTGAAACATTTAAAGCACGCTGAAGTTTAAACCACTGCTGGCCATAGTTAATAGGAAAGACTTGAATAGCAGATGGTGGGATGAACAACATGTGCAAATCATTAATAACTTGCTAATCCTCTTGAGACAGGATAATACTCTAAACATGTCCAGCCTTGATTTATTGTAATATGTATTACTTTTTTTTTTTTTATCCTTTTTTTTGTTGTTGTTGATGTCTGTGGTAACTTTTACACTCTGTATTCTGAGTTACAGAGGGGAACCAGAAAAGATGTTGAAATAAATGTATTTGTCACAATTAAACTGCTGCTTTTTTGACACTCTTCTTTCAGTACTTTGTGACCAGGCTTTGTGGATCAATACATCAACATGACTCACAAGATAAAATTTACTGTTCTGATCGCTTGACTGAAATGACACAATAAGGTTAATATTGGTAACATAAGATCTAGGATCCAAGCTCCTTAGTGCAGGTTTCATATTTCATCTACAGAAATACAGTAAAATACATCATGAAGAGACTTGAAATTATTAACATTCACACTTCAGCTTTCCAAAGTGTATGTAGAAGATTTTTAAAGAGGAAATTAAGAATTAATTGTTTTTATGTGCTACCTTTGAAGTATTAAGACATTACCACAGATAAATGTTCTACTTTTATAGCAGTACATTTTTAAAATATATATTAAGCATGATAATAAATAACAGTGTAAATAAAACAACCTGGAATTTCCCTATCTCTGACATCTTCATAAAGACATGCTTGCCAATCCTACCTGGTTTTCCCTCGTAACACCCTCTAACAAAATATTTGTATTGATTTCTTTTGGAACAATGCCTAGTAATTTCACCTCTGAGGAGCTGACAACTTCCAGATGAAAACGTATTTCATTGCAGAAGTACACAGGTCTTCACAGCAGGTAAAATGTAATTTTAAGTACACTATTTGTAAGGTAGCATTCTTCATGTGAGTGAATGAAAATGCCACAGGCACACTGCATAGATCTCTTTGAGGTTCAGCTAGTGAAGTTAAGCTGACCTCTTCATTCTGCGTTAAGAAACAATGTTTTGTGGAGCTGCAAAATTCTTTGGTAAAGCAGGAAAGAGCAGTCAAAAGTGCAATATCAATAAAAGCCAGTACTCCTCCAGCCTTCACAAAAAATAATTGATGACATACTGGCTTTTAACAACTTTTTATCAAATGGTGATCGCTATATTTGAAACCTTGAAAAAACAGGGTATATTACAAACAAGGGCAAGATGTGTGAGAAACAGGGTTGACAAACAAGAAAAGTAGGGAATTCTTATGGAAGTTTTGTTGCCTTAAAGTTCAGCAACTTGTACGTAAATTTCTATTCATAGTTTCTTTCTTTTAAAAATTATGACTCTGTCCACAGTTAAAGAAGTGAAATCTTTTATTCTTTAGGACTTATGAGTTAAGATCCCAGCATGATGTAAAGAGGGTGAAAATCAACATATCTGTCATTAATATGATGTACATATTGCTCCCACTAGATAATTAAAAATGATTTCTGACCTATGTTGCAAACAGAGAGTATATGATTTGGCTCACAGACTGGAGAAAACTCAGCAGACAAGACACACAAAGTGAATCTTTAAATGCAATAGTATGGAAAGAGGTAGCTCATTAACTTGCAAATAAAATTCACCGTTGATTAAAAACTTCAGTAAGATCTCTAATTTCAGAGGTGTTGCCACCAAATTTATAGTGTCTTGAACAAGATCAAATTTCCACAGTTCGAGAATTCATCCTTTTAAAAGAGAGTAAATTAAACATTCAAAATGATGGGTAGCTTTTCAGTATTTTTGGCCTTCATGTTTAGGTTTCCGATAGAGAGTCTTAAGTCTGGATCCTGTGTCATTTGACAACGTAAAAGTGTAGTTAATCTTTAATATACTTTCTTTACCATCAGCCATGTCAGTATCAATGTTGGTTACTCAAAATTTTGCTATGGGCACACCATATATATAAAACCAAGAATTCACCACTAGTCTACATTGTCTAATGACCACAGGAAAGCCTCAGCACTAACACAATTAAAATGGTTATACAAAAACTTCCTAACCTCTCCTTTTCTGTGGCACGATACTCACCCTTCCATATCTTTTGACTGACAATTTCTCTCTCTTTCAAGAATGACAGGCAGTATTGTGCCAAGTCATCAGCATCCTCAGTATCTCCCTCTGAGAAATGCATGACGTTCATCATGAGGTTTTCTTCCTCCCTGTCTTGGATCTCATAGAGGCTATTTTCATATATGTGGGAGTTTTGGGGGTTTTGTTTCGTTTTTCTTTTTCTCACAACTCCAACTTCCCTCTCGGGGACTTCCAGATAAAGCTAAAGAGTGGCACAGTTGTGTCCCCCAGCCCTAGCTCCACACAAGGTCTGCCTGATACCCACTAAGCCCTTGGCCCGGTCAGACCTGTTCCACACCAGGGATCATGGGGCTTAAACTCAAAGAGGAGAGCCCACAGACACTGCTCCTCTGGGCAGTTATTAGCACTTGCAAAACCAGCTGAAAGTAGATCAGTCTCAGGCAAAGCCAACGAAACCCAGAGATCCCGCCCTGACAGATCAATACAGAGCCTGTGGCCTTTGGCTCATGATGGCAAAATTGTAGCTACTGGGCTACATAAGGCCCTTTGTAATTAAACTACTACAGATTAAATTTTATCCAGACTTTGTTGTGTCCTTCTGTAGAACAAAGTTTTCATTTGAAAAGTGAAACTCTCCATATCACAAAATTCCACAAGAGGTTTCTTTTCTGAATCATATTTTAGTAAACTGCAAAGCAAATAGATATTTTGACAGATATGCTCTTTTAATTAACTTGCTCTTTATTTTATGCATTTTTGTAACTAAAATTGGTATTTAGTTCACAGGCATGTAAAACAGCCCAAGTAATAAGGAAATAACTCTCAGTCAGTTTCTCTGTCTATCACTTAAAAGTTTTTTCTAGACCCATATTTCAACCTTTAGATGGTTCGTTCCATCATTTTGAGCTTTACATTTCTGTATTTCCTATTCTTGACAAGTCTTCGAATAACAGATAGAAAAGGAATCAGCTTCTCAGATAAATAAGGCAATCAAACACTTGGTTTGAGGATTTCAGAAATCAAAAGAATAAATGCCCAAGTTAGTAGTTTCAGAAACAGTAGACAGGGAGAAATCTTTGCTTTGCAACTGGTACCAAATGAATTTTAAAAAGCGTTGTAAGCACATTACTTTTTGTGTCAGTCCAAATCTGTGTCTGTGCCAGAGGTTCACTGCTGCTGTTTCACAGAAAGCAGAATCCTGTGGATCCCAATTACTGACTTTTTCCGTAGGCTAACATCACAGAAACTGAAAATTGGGAGTCACCTACTTTATCTCTGCTTTGAATCTTGTCTTTGAACTACAGTAATAAAGATGATTTTTTGTCATTATTTCTTAACAAGTGTCTGCAGAGTGTAGGAAATTTTTGAAGACAAGTCAGTTTCCTGTAGTGTTAAATAGAATTATTCCACTTCAGAGGCTGTACTGTGAATATAGATATACACATTTTTTCCTTGGTGCAGCTTGGTGAGGAATGACTCAAACGCAAAGCCTACTAACCTCATACTGGCTTGACAAGTACTCTGGGTTTCCTACTGTTGCTTAAATTAATTGAAAGAAAAAGAAACTAGGAAAAAATGTGTTGAGGACAGCAAAATATTGAACCTTGATGGGTCTTCATCATCATAGCCACTGGGGTCCTTGCCAACATCTGAAAGACTAATAATCTTTCTCACAAATGCATTCAAGCTACAGTAATTTAGTACTGCTATGCATCTGTAACTTTTAATTATCTGTTTAATCAGGCTGTGAATAAACTGAAGTAGGTTAATTTAAAAAATCCTATTTGGAGCAAGTGTTTTGACTGGCTCTGAAACATAGCCAGCACCCAGTGAGATTATAGAAATGAGGAAAGATGGATATACTATCTGGAATTTGTGATATTAATTTGGATATCCCACAACATCACTTTGCATATTAGGCTGACTGACCACTACTGTTTTCAATTAATATGCCACATGGCCCCAAAAACTGAAAGATTGATGAAAGCCTGGACATGACTGAGAAATATTTATGGTTATGGACTGTATCTTTCCAATCATACCCTTTGAAAATTTCCCCTGCAAGAGAGCCTACTAGGTAAAACTGTGCTGTGTGTCCATATGATGAAGTGCTGCATTTTCCTAACTCCGTTTATAGCCCAGACAAGTCTGTTATTACACAGCATCTTTTGACTACTTGAAGACTGTTCGTTTGCATGTCATTAAGGTGTAATAATAGTCTGGTGTCTGTAATGTGTATTGTTAATCTTGATGTTCATTATCTCCACTGTGTGCCTCCAGGGACTGCTATTTACACTGCTATGGAGAAGCTAATTAATTTCTATATTCAGAGTGTCAGCAACTAGCCTCTCATTTCCACAAAAGTATTGTACCACTTACATTGTCTTAGAAGAAAATTGGAGGGGGGAAGAGTTTTCTGAACTGCAGGGTGGAGAGAAAATTGAAGTTTAAATCACTCTGATATCTGCACTATACTGAGCGTTCAGTACAGTACAAAATGCAGTGAAGCTCTATTTTTGGATTGAAGACCATTGTTGTGCTTTCTAGTCACTATTCAGGCTGCAGAAATTGAACGTGCTTCACTGGATATGTCTGTGTATGAGTGCAAATTTATGAATATAAGAAAGTGGCTGGGAATGTATATCAGCTAAATGCCTTCTTCTGGTCTCAGAGACTATTCTCGTATTTTCTCAGCTACCACTGGGTATATCAAATAATGATAAAAATCCAGCTCGGGGTTGAGATAAATAATCCACTGAAAGTATTGGTGTGTGCAAGTATTTGGGGAATAGGGATTTGTAGGTTTCTGAGATATATGTATATATATATATATGAGTAGCCTCATTGGGCCATTATGCAAAAAAAATAATGTTCTTTTTACCCTTGAAAAGGATGGGAATTTGTTATTTCTAACATCCCTACAGTTATACCTCATAGCTATTACAGAAAGAAAGTTTAGAGTAAGCAGCACAGGAAACATACAGATATTTAAAACTTTAAGGTAAAAGGAGAAAAAAGTCTTAGAAATGAAGGGCCAATCTCCCTTGATACTGGCTGAGGGGATGACCTTAAAAACAAACCCTTCACATATGTTGCAAGGTAATAATTTAAAAGACAAGTAGCTCCAAATTTCTGGGGTTTGTTATTTATACAATACGCACAGAAGAAACATACAGTAACCTACTATCTTTACAGTATATTTTTCTAATCAGTAAGTATTTGATCGCCCTTACATTTTTTACACTACTAAATGTGATGGAGTAAATGAACTTCTCTGTTATGTAAATGAAAAGCAGTATCTGAAGATGTAAGTAATAAGGAACACTTCTGATATTGCTTTAATCTTTAACCCAAAACAAAACTTATGAACTATATTCCACGCTAGTATAAAACAAGATAGATAATATTAGTTTAATTTGCATCACCAGAAGAATTAGCTTGGGATTCTCGCTGGCCAGGAGGCCAGTTTGTTTCTCATGAAAATGGAATGCATTGAGTAGCTGGGATGTTAGACAAGGTAAAGTAGAATTTACTGTGTTCTAAAATGTTCCAGTCTTTTCCATGTATATGTAGTTGTGAAGAAAAGGAATCTGATAACCGATTTTTCCTAGCTCACAAAAGTGCTCAGTAATAGAAAGGGCTTGATGGAATGCAAGTACCAGGCATTTTTGAAGTGGCAATTCTTCTATCATTAAATGGACAGGGGAGGTTATTTAGAGCATAAAATAGGAAACAATTTTTGAGAACAAACTCTGATGCTACTTTATGAGCCTTTTAAAATGTGACTGCAAGACAGTTGCATAAATAGGGCCGTAATCATATGTGCGTGGTTTTCAAATGCACAGAAATGCAGGTGGATGCTCAGCTGATACTGCTTTTCACTAAAGGACATGTGAATTTAAAGAAAAAATTCTGTTGTCATCTATAGAAAGCAAACATAAGATGCAATTCTTCCTCTTTTAGGACATTACAATAAAATACAAAATATTATGCAAGGCAGCAATAAGAGACAGTTTCTCTCCAGAAACAGTTTTGAGATACTCTTGACAGAGTAGAATTAGTTGCTTTGCTATGACCTTATCTACGCAGGGAAAAATGTATGTGTGATGTTGTGAAAAATCAAAAAAAGCTACAGCATGTTATACAACAGATATGGACCAGATTTGAGTTCTTTACACATAGAAGGTGCCTAATGAATTTTTTAAAAAAACACAAACCAAAAAAACCACTAAAAATCCAGCAAACCATTGAAAAACAACAGAAAATTAACCCTTAATTACATAGTTTAAATCTGATTAGCATGTACTTTAAATAGTTTGTCTAATAAGTGATTCCTCTCTGTAGTATATGCAATACAGCATCTATTTTCCTGAAAACTTAAGAACTGTGCGTTTGTACTTAACCCCATTTTCTTTTGTATTAGTCAATAATGGAAGGATTTTACAATCAAATCAATTAGCCAAACAGAGAAGCCTTTGTGAAGACACTTTTTGGAACAAAAACCTGGCTAAATATAATCTGCAGCTTGATCTACTCTTTGCCTGAAGTAGTGCAGTAACAGTGATTGTGACAAGGAACTTTTTCCACAGATAGGGTTAAAGGTAGATTATGATCATTAGTTGAACTAAGTTGGTTTGTTGTGCATTTGAGTGCTTTTCTTATCTTTGTAAGGTGGTGGTGTTATGACAAACTAATAGGACAAAAACATCAGGAAAATTAAATTTCAAATAGTCCTGTAAACCTCCAGGTCTCATGTGCCTTCAAAAGCTAAGAGTGACTGAAAATCATCTTAAGTGGTGGCTTTTAAGAGGACATGTATACATGGAGTTTAAAGATACAGTTTTAGCAAAATTAACTGTCTGAATAATTTGATTTAAAGCTTCTGCATTACATGAATTCTTTTCTCTGACAATTTGCCGTAACTTCTCTGACATTAAACTGTCATAAAAAAGCATTTAAATATTCATTGCTGAATCATACAGCTGCATTTGCTTTAAAATTTCAGACCTCTTGTTTGAAAAGAATTGAATATTCTGGGGAAAATGCAAAAGATAGAGTTTATTGCCACGAGGGAACTTGCGGCAGTTGTTTTCATGTTGTCTTTTAACTTTCTAGATTAGAATATAAGAGGAAGCTTTGAGCATTTGCTTCACCAGAGCTATATGCTTCTAAATCACATTCAGCAGTTGTCACAAATGCAGAACTCAAGATTCAATATGAATGTTGATGATGAGGTATACACAGGAATGACTGGCTTGGTGGGGCTCTGAAGGAGCTTGGAAAGTTGCCTGCAGATGGCCGAGTTATATACTTTGTAGTAAGAGGATGAGGTGAAGATGACAGTTGGATTTCAGAAAGGAGTTCGGTGTGGAACCCAAGACCAGTAAAGGCTAGAAAGACACAGTCCTGCCTACCAATACAGTACCTAAGAATATTAGGCATAACCACTGGTCTGCCCAGCCTGAATTCTGCCTTAGACATTCACAATAGAAAAAACTATTTATGGAGAGTTTGTAAGTGTGATCATTTTTTGTGGTCCCTTAGCATCCAGAAGTGCAGTGTTATGAATTCTAGACTGTCTGTCCCTTCTTAGTAATTTATGGATTTATTTATGGACTTGTCCACAAATTTCTCTAGTTGTTTTGAGCTGGAAGATACTGCTTGCCTCTGCAGCCTCCTGTGGCATCAGGCTTAGGCTCCAGAAATTCATTACCTACTCTGTAGAGAAGTACTTTCTTTTATTAATTTTAAACTAATCCCCAAATAGTCTTATAAAGTGTCTCTTAGATCTTGTATTCTAGGATTTGGAGAACAGTCCTATTTTCAGCTTATCTGCTGTATCCTTGATATTGTAAATCTCAATAAATCCTGCCCCTTCCCTCCCCCTTATTTTGGTTGCTCTAGTTGCCCTTCCCTGTACCTTCCCTGCCTTCATTACAGGATGAAGTCACCCTAGAAGAGGTTATCATCCTTCCCAAGATGTGCTCTTGAAAGTGCTATAACTCTGTTTGCATGTATTGCTTTTACTCAATTAGTTTTCCTAAATCAAATATTTGTGATATGCATTCATAGGGCTCTTATCATTGATGACATTATTTTAATCTTTAATACCTTTGAGGTAAGGCAGTACCAATATCCCCATTTAGAAGATAAGATTCTGAGGCACAGAAAATTGTTAGCATATGGCATCACTATTAATTTAATATAAGTCTCTCAAGCTTATGACATCATCAGGGGAACATGTGGTTGTAGCCAGGTAAATGTGATTTTGCCCTTACTAGCAGAAGGCTACAGGTCTATTAACCTGGCACTGTGAGGTCTCAAGGATTTTCTGAACTTGCTTTGCCTGAGCTGTTTCTCACTTGTTTTGGCAATTGTCTACATATCAAGTGGCTATTTTCTCCCGTTTTAACTTACCCTCTCTAAATACCTTTAATGGTAATGGTCTGGCAGAATGAGGTAATTAATGTATGACACAAATACACCTTAGGAGATTTAGAACTGGAGGAGAGGTGTAATTATAAAAGTCTATCCATGAACCAGTGAGAAAGAAGCAGACTGCCCTAAGAAAAAATATAAAGATAGCCCCAAGCAGACCCAATGCTGAGAGAGAAGGCAGTACAAAAATGAACATCATGCTCCTCTCAGCGAAGATGCTTGTTTAAAGTGTTTGAACACCTTTAAGATACAGCTGGACAGGGTGCTGGGCCTTCTTATCTAGACTGTGCTTTTTCCAAGAAAGGTTGGGTCCTGGAGGTCCCTTCAACCTGGTATTCCATTCCATTCCCTTCCCTTCCATTCATCTTTTCCTCTTTCCTTCTGAGGAAGACTGGAACCATTAGCCTCACACTGGGGAAGACAGGAAGATGAGTAAAACACCAGAGAAAAGGGGGAGGTACTAGGATTTTTTTTTTATAGCACTTTAACTGATTTAATTACGAGACTTTTCCATATTAGATAATTTAGATTTGTAAATCATTAAGACATTAATTGGACTGGTAATAAATTTTAAGCTCTGTATATATGGTTCACTCAATAACAAGATTTGGTATGTAACATTGTCTTCATGTGGATTCCAGCATCAAAAGAGCTTTTAGCTTTAATTGGCCCAAACTGTTAAAGCCATCTAGAATCATGTATCTGAAATACGTGTGCCTACTTTGATCACAAATTTTAAGTGAGTGTGACTGTAATTAATGTGAAATTTGAGTGGTATGTGACTTACATAGCTAGCTCTAGCCTGTGATATAATTTTTGCAAGCATTATTTGCTGTATTTGATTAATTTTTCAGAGACAATATTTTGGAAACGGAGTGTTTCCTGAACGTCAGTTGAATAAGGTATAAATTCTGTTAATATGATTATCCTGCTAAATAAAGGGATCAAACTTGTAGCTAATTAAAATCATATGGCTTACATTTACACATTTTTAAAAGCTCTTCCCAAGATGAAATTCTATAAAGCTATCAATTTTCAGCTACTTTGCAATGCCAGCTCTGTGATGAGTTAAATTAGCAAATTGACAGTTATATTAACAAATTGTCTCCTGAAACAGCAGAGCTCATGTATCTCAAGCTTTCTAATTTACAGATGTTTCCTGTACTTATCTGTTACTCTGACAAGAGCAATATATGCCCATAGGTCAGTGGTCAAAGATCAAGAAAAAAGAAGAGAAAAAAAGAAAACTATTACATTAACTTTCAATTTCTCTTATTTATGGTTGGATAAACTTGATACAACAGTGTTCCTTTGCTGTATTGAGATTACCGGTGGAGTATTCATAACAATGGAATACATGCCTTTTGAAATCTCTCACTCCATCAAATACCTTTTCATAGTAGCTCTACATCTTGTTTTAAGTGTCAGTCACACATACTGTCTTCATGGACATTGAGCGCTTTGATGTATTTTGAGCTGATAGAGGTTGTCTGTTCATTCTAAATAAATGTTAAAGTGATGTAGATTTATTTTTGTAGTAATCTAGCTGAAGCAATAAAAGTCATCTTCAGAAGCATAGGTTACCTATGTTCAGGCAGAAATTGAGCTATTTGATATGAAGGCTTTCTCTTATCTCGCAGAGTTGTGTAGCTAGGACGTGTTTACATCTACATGCAAACAAGGGAAAAATCACAGAAAATATTTCAAAAAATTTTCAGATAATAGCCTGGAACAGGACCTACAGTATCACTCCTATTTTGCAACCTTGTTGGCAACAGGACTCCTCACTGAGGTCATTCTTCTGAATTCCTCCGCTACTAAACAGTTTGATAAGGCTTTGCAAAGGTATTTTGTCCTAAAGAAGTTTAGACCTACTTTGACCAAGCTGTAAAGAATCCTACAGGGCAAACTCAGTATTAAGTTTACAAGGAAAAATTGTGGCATTTACAACTAAAATATAAATTTATTATTTATTCTTTTATAGCATTTCTATAATTATTACCATGTTTTGAATACTCTAGAAATCCAATACAATGGATTTGTCATCTTTAACAGCCGATTAGGCTTGTTCAATAGAGCAGAACTATGCTTTCAAATTAGACAGATTTATAGCTGATGTACTATCCTATCAAACAGGAGGAGAACCTAAATTAGAAATTAGGAAGAAGTTCTTCACTATGAGCGTGGTGAGTCACTGGAACAGGTTGTTCATTGGATGCTCCATCACTGGATGTGTTCAACACCAGGTTGGACAGGGCTTTGAGCAGCTTGATCCAGTGAGAGTTGTCCCTGCCCATGGCTGGGGGGTTGAAACTACACCATCTTTAAGGCCGCTTCCAACTGAAACCATTCTATGTTTCTATGCTTGTTAAAGTTTTAACATGTGGTATGTACATACCTGATTATTTTACCTATATCTATTTCCATGTAGACAAGCTTATATCTTCAATAAGCTTTTTTTTTCTTTCTTTTTTTAACTAACAACACAAACTACATCGATTCTAAAAAGTCAGTTTATGTCTGAAACACTATTTAGATTGATATAAGACTGCTCTCTATTAAGATGTGGAAGCTGACTTGTGTGAAGACTTTAGTATTAGTACATGGATCAAGTTGTTAAACTGACTGCTTTTGCAAGCTTAGATTTTTTTTTTTTTTTCACTGCAAGGGTGATTTGTGATGGTGCATAAAACTTGCTGGTTTGGAGTGCTCAGATTTATATGTCAGTACACAGGCCAAGTATTGCACAGCCTACATTGTTCTGCAGTCATACTTTTCACAACTGAGATTTGTTCTTGTACAAATCTTATCAAATTGTAAATGAACTGTTCCTTCAGACTTAGATTAATAACATATTGTGTATGAAGCATAGTTTAAAGACTTCATTTATGCTAAATATAGTCTAATAAATTACGGATTGTACTGGTATTTCAATTAGAGAAAAAGACCCCTAATTTGTAGTGGCCAATATCCTGAATATTGCCCTTTTCCTAATTTCAGTACTCTGCAAAGATTCTTGTGCCCTCTGGGCAAATATTGCTGTAAGTGATACTCATCAGGTACACACACCCCTGGACTGTTGCTCGTACTGTCTTTCAAGTTGCCCCAGTCATAACTAGGTTATAAGAGTACATAGAGAGGTTGAGTTTACCCAACTTAACCTTTCCCAAAGCTCAAGTATTGTGTAGATATTCCTCTATGAATAAAATAAAGATAATATCTTTTAAGATCATTGCAACTGTTACAGCAATCAACATGGAAACTGTTTATTTCTTGAAATCTCTAAGAGGTCCATGTCCTTCTTGTACTGGGGGCTCCAGAGCTGGACAGAGTACTCCAAGTGAGGTCTCATGAGAGTAGAGGGGCAGAATCACCTCCCTTGACCTACTGGCCACACTCCTTTTGATGCAACACAGGATACTGTTGGCCTTCTGGGCTGCACTCGCACATTCTTGTGTTATTTTGAGCTTTTCAACAACCTGCACCCACAAGTCTTTCTTCTCAGGACTACTCTCAATCCATACTCTGCCTAGCCTGTGTTTGTGCTTGGGATTGCCCCAATCAGGGTGCAGGACCCTGCACTTGGCCTTGTTGAACTTCATCAGGTTGGCATGGGCCCACCTCTCAAGCCTGCCAAGGTCCTTCTGGATGACCTCTGATCCCTCCACCATGTCAACCACACCACACAGCTTGGTGTCATCCACAAACTTGCTGTGGGTGCTCTTGATCCCACTGTCCATGTTGCTGACAAAAATGTTAAACAGCATGATTCCCAACACTGACCCCTTAGGAACACCACTCATCACTGGTCTCCACTTGGACACTGAGTCATTGACCGTAACTCTTTGAGTGTGGCCATCCAGCCAATTCCTTATCCAAAGGGTGGTCTGTCTGTCAGATCCATGTCTCTCCAATTTAGAGACCAGGATGGTGTTGGTATGAAAATTTATTTAATATAAGTTTCATACTAGCATATTATAAATAATTCTGCATTATTAAAGCATAAGCATAATCTCCATAGGAACAATATCTGTTCTGAGTGTTTTATAAATGCCAGTGTTTTCCCACAGTCCCAAATGATTGCTATGTACAGTGACTTTTTGATTTGTTATAGACCATACATGCAGCAGTCATTGCTAGTGGGATTTTATGTGTTTACATTAAGTCAATAACACCATAAAAAAAAGATGTTGTAAAAGCTATTCCTTCTAAAAATATTAACCTAGAAATGGCTAAGATAGTCAGAAAATACATCACAAATGTGTTCACCCCCTGCTCCCTTTCCTTTTATTAACAGAAAACCTAAGAACAAATTGCTAAACTTGGTGAACTGATTGCAGTTGTTAGCATCTCAGAGTAAATGTAAGAAACAAATAACCTATTATCTTTGTGTAATTTGTCTCCCAGTCTGATTTCTAGTGATTTTGTAAGAATTAAGAAGCATCTATACTGCTATAGCTATTATACATTTTTAAAAAATTCAAATAAATACATAATGGGATATCATATAACATGGACAGGCAATCATACTGGGTTTTGTAATTAAAAAGTCTTGTTAATATGTGCAGCATTTTCTGCCTAGCATTCTAATGCATAACAATTGTGTCTTTACTGCAGCAATACTCCCAGAGCACAGTGGGAACACGTTTTCAGCACCTGGCTCCTTATTCCCCCACCAATCCCTAGGGGGAAAGCAGAGGAGAAGTGGAGAGTGAGGATTAATTCTCTGCCCTGTTGTTTCACTGGGTTTTGCTTACATATTTTTCAAGGAGACATGACCTAACCACTTTTTACTATTTCTACTAAATTAAGATCAGTGTCTTCAAGGAAGTGACACTCAATACTCTCAACTTTGGAGGTCTCATCATTACTTTTTAAGAAAGCAAGAGTTCAAATCTGGAACTCAGTCAAAGGTGATGAATAAATGATAATCAAACTGACTGCCCAACTGGAAGATGTTTGGAATCAGTTAGCTCAATACTTTTGCCAGTAAGAAACACTTCACTACAGATTGCTATACCAGCTATAGTGCTGTTTCAGACTGTCATAACAGAGACCTTGGCAGGAATCCAGACCCATAGAACAATAAATGTAATGCTTGTGTCAGAAAATGAAGAAAATTATCAGAATATGAAACCAATATTATATTTCCCCTCCTAAATCTGTCAGTAATCATTATAGTAACAAATTAGTCATGTTTCTCTTCTGGGCAGCTATGAACACTTGAATGTTTTTAAAAATTCTAACTCTGAGCCATTTTATAATTGCACTAAGACACTCCAAGGCATATGTCACTGTGCCTCTGAGATGCACGTTATCTCACAGTAACACACACCTTGTCATGTATTATTTATCATGCTAAAGTGTCTTGTAATTTTCATTAACAGTTAGATGTCTAGCTTTAGAGAAATGGGGAAATACTTCATTTTAACTATTTCAGTGATAAAATTTCTTTCAAACTTTGTATTCAGATATGAACTCCAGGATATCAGCACCAGAGCATGCTATTTTCACTAACAACACTGCAAAAGACAGGAAAAAAAAAGCAAATACTTCCTTCACCTGGAAATCACAACAAATTTCCACCTTCTCTAGGTGAATCTTGTTAACCTTTCCACTGGCTCAACATGTTGTGCTGTCCTCCTGGTCTCATTCTCATCTTTTCCTTGTGACATGACAGATGTGATGTGTGATGTATAACTACTACCTAATTACAAGCCAAGATTCACTTGGAGAAAAGCAGATGGGTGAGGGTAGCTAAAAGGGTGAACCTGTTGAATACTTGAGAGTAGGCTCTTGTCCTCCAATTGCAAAAGGCACTCCAATGCTCCATTGTCTATAAATTAAGCAGTGCCAGGAAATATACTTCAGCACTCAAGGTCAGTTATTTCTACCAGTCAGTTTAAAGAGTTGAAAAGCCTCCTGGCTTGGTTCTGGCTGGGTTTGGTCTCCTGTAGAGGAGCAAGGCATTACTTGAGAGTGGGAAGGGCTTGGGGAGTGCTTGCAAGAAGCTGTTTATCCATAGCCACTTCATTGGGAACCAACACAAGCACAGTAGCATGGCAGTGGTCTTAGTAGATGATCTCACTATGTCTTGATTTTACTATTCTTTCTGATGTTTAGTCATTCAGTTATAAACAATTGCAAATAGCAGAATCATGTATACAGAAACTTTAATCTATGTTTAGGATTTATAGCAGTTTTAAATGTTGATTTCTTCTCTAAAAGTTATTTAATATTAACATTTGTCAAAATATTTTAAAGTTCATTGGATCTCCTCTGATGTTATAGAAGGCTTTAATAATTTCTGAGTTAAAAACAAATAAATCAACAAGCAAACAAAACCCAACAATGCATCTGCCCCCACACACATATTTTTGCCTACTTACCTGCTTTATGCTCTCATTTTGGGAAATGAAAGTCATGCTACATTAATTTTAAGCTGCACATCACCATGTTGAAAAAAACTTCTGCTATTACAATTTAGTTCAAATTTCTGCCAATTTCCTTTATTTAAATTGAGTAAGGAGGACTAAAACAATCTCAAGAAAAAAAAAAGAGAGTTGTGATTATTTTACTTCAGTTTTATATACACCTACTTTCTATGGATAATATGTGATGGGAACACATTTTGGGACACCCATGATATAAAAGTTTTGCATATTCTTCCTTTTGACTAACACTTCAATGTAACACACATACTTACTAGCGTGCTGCCAATTCTTCATCCTTCCAACTACTCCAGTTTTGTGCTGCTTCCTTTCCAATTTTGCTGGCCAATGCTGAACTCAGCAACATTTGCTCAGAAGTAGCACATCCCTTTGCTCTTCTGTCTCTCAAGTCCTCCATAGTACCACAAGGAACCAGTGCAGCAGCAACAACAACCACAAAATCCACCAACCTCAGTGAGAAGTGGCTCACAAACTGATCAGTTCCTGATTGATATAGAACTGGCCCCGCCTCCCCTAGGTGTTCATCACTGGGGCATGGGTGGGGCCTGGACTATATCAACCAGGAGCTGATCAGCTTGTAAGCAGCCTCATATTGGTGGATCTTGTGGTTGCTGCTGCTATACTGGTTCCCTGCAGAAACATGCAGGGGCTTGAGAGAGAGAAGAGCAAAGGGATGTGCTGCTTCTGAGCAGATGTTGGTGAGTTTGGTATTGGTCAGCAAAACTGGAGAAGAAGCAGCATGATTAGGCATTTCTCATAGACTCTGAAAGAGATGTGAAAAAAATGTAGATGTGAGGGAAAGATGATGATAACTGAACTAAAGGGAGTTCACTTTGATTAGGGATTTTAGGTCATCACAGAGGTGAAAGAAACAAAACTTGAGGGATGTTCAGTATTTTAAGAGGAATACAAGAAAATGAGGCCCAAATATTATTGGAACTGAAAGCAAATGGAAGATAATTTGAGTTGTAGCCTGGGCACTAAGGGAATGGAAGACAACAGTTCCTTTGGGTTGGGTGGGGTTTCATTTGTTTTAATGTTTTAAGACATCCTTAATTATGCTGCCATTGAATACTCTGTGTATTCAAAGACAATAGTTACATCGTTAAAGTAAAATATCCTTTAAGTTTAGCTTTTGTTGCTTTTGAAACAGTGTAAAAGAAACCATGGAAAAAAAAGGACCATACTTACAGTGGTAAAAAGTTTCCACATGACAAAGTAACTTAACTTTAGCTGCTTAATTATGCCACCACTGTATGGAAAAGCCTCCTATACAGATAAATTATAGAGCATTAGTTTAGTTTTTAGTGCAGAACAGCTTCTGTCTTGTATGCAATTAAACAGATTTGTTCTCAGCCATGCAACCAAAACATGAAGCCATATTCCTGTTTCCAACAACAGATGTTGTTTGAAAGCGTTACAGGAACAAATGTAATCTCAGAATAACTATTGGTCTGTAATATCTCCTCAGTAGCCAGTTAGTTGCTGAACAGATATGCTTTGTCTCTGCCAGAGCGCGCCCTCAGAGATAGAGTAAAAAATCTATATTATGGCAAGAAATATAGCAATCATCTAAATATTATGAAAGGGCTAAACAATGAACAGTTTTAAGTAATACATATGTGAAGCTGTCTCATTGATGTTCTCACTATGGTGGCAGAAAAACAGCCACAATGTTCTGCAACAGAACTTAAGATTAATTGTTCATTAGTGAAACAATATCCATGGATATTCTCATGAAATTATATTAAAGAAGTATAAAATTTCTATTAAAGTAATAAAAATTTTTTTAGGAACAGTATGACTATATGTTTTGTACCTGTAAATCTTCCATCGTGTTTTGCCAACTCTCAGAAAACTATATTAAAAGATGGAATATTAGTGACATATGTTAATATTCACAGTCTTAAATGTCATCTCTCTTGAAGACGTAAATTCACATAATTTTGATTTTAAATGACTCAGCTATATTATAATAAATATATAGATTATGTTAGTTTTTTTCCTTCCCCAGTGAAAAACACTTAAATTTAACATTGCTGAAGGTTACCTGTAAGCCCAGGAGGCTGACATTTTCTAATTAAAACAAGTGGTGATCAAGGCACCAATATTGAAGCTTTTCCTTGCAGCTTACACAGCTTGGTGATGTCATTAGAACACCCCTCTTGACAAAAACCGATCAAAGGTTGTAGATTTTCTGGCTTCATTGAAGGCAGTGGGAAAATTGTTGTTTTCAAGCAGGTTTGTGTGTGGAGCAGTATAGGAAACTTACTATTTATGCAGTTTTACATGTTCACCACAACTTTTTAGAAAGCTGGACTTCAGTTCCAACACTCTGTCATGATGTCCCTTCTGAATTAGCCACAGCTCATTATGGAAAATGTGTGAGAACTAAGGAGCCAGGTGAAAGGAGTGAATGAGCTCATTAAGCTTCTAAACTAAAAGTCCTTAAGGAGAGACAAAACCAATTTAGGGTTTGGTAGACTTCACATACCGCATTTTGTTCCAATTGATTGATGAAGGATAATTCAGTTTGATAAGAATCAATATAAAAATTAACACTTCACTTGTATTTTCTTAACATGTCAATGACATAGAGAATGAATTTTCCATGAAAATAACAGGAACATGCTGGGAGAAGAGAGAACAAATGCCCAAACTGTCTAGCAAGAGAAAGGATTAAATAAATTTCTATGGTTTGGTGCTGAAAGCTCCCCGAAATATATGACCTCAATGTATGCGCTTACTTTTTTAAAGTTACTTTCCCGTTTAAGGAAAAAAATTATCTTATAAAATATATTTGTATATTCTGTGTGAGACAGGTTTCTTCCTGAAACGCTACTTTCCACAGACAGCATCTCCAGTGATACATGTAAAGCTATCAGACAAAAAAAACCTCACACCAACCTTCTTTGATAAATCTTGGTTTTTTTCAAATACAATTATGTATGTTGCAAGTACTTGAGTGTTTTTTGATGTCTGTATACAATATCTGAGGGAAAATATGCTTTACTTACAGACAAATATGTGAAGGCTTTGAGGAATTTGAGGATGGCCTCAGAAAACATACAATATCTTAGTCATCCTATAAAACAAATGTTTCTTATTACTTCCAATGTAACCTTCAAAAGGGCTACTGTTGACTGTATCATACAAATAAGGCAGCTATGCAATTTAAAGAGGCTCTGTAAACCAAGTTTTTATGTTGCTTTAAGGACAAATGCAATAAAAATATAACATTTGTTGAAAGTAAAAAGATGTATGGAAATATTGACCTCTGATTTCTTGACCTGGAGCTAGTATGAAAACAGGATTTTCTGATATTAGTGATAACTTCACAACTGAGGGGAGGATTCAAAGATGATTAAAAATAAAAATAAGATGAACGTATGTGAAGAGCAGTTTTCTATGGAACTAAGTCAGGATGCTGGTTATTAAGGGAGAAGCAGCACTGCATTGTATAACTGAACCAAGAAACACTTTTCTTAACCCTGGTTTACTGTAATTAAAAAGACTGTATGATATGTACAAGGTTAAACCAATGATCTTTTCTTTCAGTACACACATTTCAGCCCTGAAATCTGCTACAAACTGTAATATCATCAGATGGAGATTTGCAGGAGATGATGTCTTGCTATAAAGGTTTCTAGACAGTTTTGAAATATCATTCACTTTATCTGGTAGACAGATTACTGCATTTCCCTACAGATGGAAAACAAAATTCCAATTTGAGAGAAAGTATGCAGACTGAAACTATTCATTATTGACAAATGTGAGGAGCTGGGTATCCTCCTAGGCTTGCATCTGAAAAGTGGATGACTTTTGTGACCTTTTTACATTTTGATGTAATGAAAGCTTGAGTTCATAAGAGTGTGTCTGGAGACACTTGACAATTGTAATGCACTCTGTGAGTGAAAAGTAGTTAAGAAATATATCTGGAGGAAAAGAATTTGGTTGGCCTTTTGTTCAGTTTGAAATCACCATAGTTCCCATCAAGGTTTTATCTATAAAGAGGAGGGCATTCAATCATATACTTTCTCAAAATTGAAGTTTCTCCTCAGGGATTGTTTTCCTGATATTGTAGTTTGAGGTCTCGATAGCAGAATCTTTTGAACAACCCTGTGGCACATTTTGAAAAGATAATGAGGAAGAATGTTTTCCTTTTTAAGCTTGAGAGCTATGGCATAAAAAAAACCCCCAAATTTGTTTTAGCTGTGATGTCTTTTATTGATTTATAGATGAAATAATTGTTTAAAAAAGATCTTTTTATGCTATCCTCTTTTCCACATGTTTTCAGCCAAACAATCAGACCTTAATCCTTTAAGAAAATATGCCCTCTGGTCATGGTATTTCAGAGATCAGTTTATTACAGACTCCTTTTGAACATAAGCCTAGAGACCATCAGGTAAGGAAGTTGCTGAGACCTGACAATCCTGATGATTTGATTTTCTGAAATCATGTATCTTGCCTACTGGCAATACACTTTGCAACATCTATTCTTTATCACACTTAAGCCCACATGTTGCCCACATGTTACGAGATTAAAGATGTTTTGAAACAAATACTTTGAAAAAGTTCAAAATAGTATTTAAAATAATTACTCTAAAACAATTAATTTGGCCTGTTGTAAAATAGTAAGGTTCTGAATTTGTAGGAGAAAGGATCTTACTGCTATAGGAAATTAGCTAGGTGACTTCATAAATGTTAGATAATCTGTCATTCTAAAGAGATTTAATAAATTAGTAAGTAATTTAGTACACGTGACAGTATTGCTATGGGAAATGTAAGATCCTTGTGTAACAGTGAAGTGTTGGGGTCTGAGCTGTGGGCCCCAGCTTGGAGCTTGATCAGTCATAAGACCTTCCTGTTGGATGTGGCTTCTGTTGGGGCTGGTTGCATCTTGCTGAGCTCTCTGGGTCACATCCTTCCATGTGAAGGGCCACTGAGGGAGTCATCTCTGTTGTGTCCAGCAGGTGATGTTGGCACCACAGTGGGCAGTGGAGGAGTTGGGCCCACAGGAACCTATGGCAGGACTGTCTGAAAGAAGATTTCTGAGGGGACGTTGCTGAGTTCAGTGTTGGCCTGTGTGCTCAGGCAACTGATGGCAGCATAAAATGATGGCTGGACCAGCACAACAAATAGGCAAAGTAATTGGGAAACTCTGAGATGAAGATACTGCACAGCTATGTAGCAAGGGCTTGAAGTGGACGTACAGCAGTGTCTCCAAATTATCTTGAGAGAATAAAGTAAATGTATTCAAAACATGCATGTAAGGTCTGAGAGATATTCCCTGTGGCACATTGACCTTGGTCAGTCATCAGATGTCCACCCAGTCTCTCTCTCACTCCCTCCCCTCAATGGGATGGGCAGAGGAAAATAAGATGCAAAAAAATTCCCCCATGGGTCAAGATAAAAAATACATTTAATAAGAAAAACATAGCTTGCATTATAAGGAAGGCAAAAAGAGTTCTTTCACTTCCCATTGGGAAGATGTCCTGCCACTTCCTAGTAAGCAGGGCCTCAGCACACCTACTGATTGAATTTGGGATGCTGTGGGTCCCACGCAGCTGCTCACTCACCCCTCCCTGTTGGATGGGGATAAGAATCAGCAGGGTAAAAGTAAGAGAACTTGTGAATTGAGGTAAAGTCAGTTTAATAGGTAAAGTAAAACCTGCACACACAAGCAAAATAAAACAAGGAATTAATTCAACACTTCCCATCAGCAGGCAGATGTTCAGCCATCTCCAGGAAAACCAGGCTCCATCATGCATAACGGTGACTTGGGAAGACGGATGCCATAACTCTGAAAGTTCTCTGCTTCTGCTTTCTTTCCCCAGATTTTATTACTAAGCATGATGTAATATGGTATGGGATATCCCTTTGGTCAGTTGGGGACAGCTGTCCTGACTGTGTCCCCCTCACAGTCTGTTTCCCACCCCAATCCTACCAGCCTTTAGGGGGTTGGGAAGAGACAGAGAGGAAACCTTGACGCTATACAAGCGCTGTTGAGTACTAGCCAAAACACTGGCATATTATCAACACTTTTAGCCATAAATGTAAAGCACAGGACCTTACAGACTGCTGTGAAGCAAATTAACTTAATAACTTCATCTCAGACAGACCCAGCACCTTCCCTTTGCATCCATCCCATGGCAGTGGAGCAGGGTCTTAGCATTCTACTTCTAATGGAAGAAGGGAACTGGAAATCAATTGAACTTAAACTTTTTGAGAATGTACTAATATGTGTTATCCATAGAGACAAGAGACAGCTGATCACGGCTTCCAACTCCTGCCAGAAATTTAATAGGAGATCAGATGCCTTTCCCATTGTAGTGGCAAGATGTAGTTAGCTGAGCCAATGCTCCTGTCCCGCTGATCTTAGAGAAATACCTTCCTGATCCTTTTTGTTCCAAGTCTGGCAATTGATCAGTTTTCTTGGGCTTTTCTTCCTTCCAGGGCCTTATCCCATGGAACTCTACTGAGCAGGCTAAAATCTGATCTTCTGAAGTCCAGTGTTATGATCCTGTTTTTTTTGCCCTGCTCCCTCCTCTGCAGATCTTGAACTCCATCATCTCATGGATACTGCAGCCAAGACTGTCTCAGCCTTCACTTCTCCAACAAGCCCTTCCTTGTTTGTGAGCATGAGAAATGGCAGAGCACTTCTCCTTGTTGGCTCTTCTATCACCTGGGTCAGGAAGTTGTCACCAATGTTATCCACTAACCTCCTGGATTGCTTATGTCATGTTGTGCTGTCCCTCCAGCAGATGTAGTGGTGGCTGAAGTTCCCCATGAGGATCAGGGATTGAAACGTGAAGCTGCTTTTAGGAGTGACCTCAACCACTTGTTTTTTCTGATCAGGTGGCCTATAGCACTCCACTATATGCACTCCAAAGTCACCCATACCTATCCCCTCTTTAATCCTTACCCATAAACTCTCAGTTGGTTCATCATCCATTCCAAGGCAGAGCACTGTGCATCCCAGCTGTGCTTTCATGCAAATAACTCTACCTCCTTGTCTTCCTAGCATAGCTCTTCCTAAAGAGCTTTCCAATAAAATAATTAATCTAAAAAATTATGCAATGTTTTCAGGTGATGGTTTAGGTTTGTTTGTTTTGTTTTGTTTTGTTTTTTGTTTTTGAAAAATAAGCTTTAGTTGAATCACCAATTTAAAATAAGGATATACTTACAGTAGAGGAAGGAACTTGAGGCTATGCATGGGCACAAATTATGAAAGCACTAAAAATGAAAGCCAACAAAGCTAATTTTAGATGTGCTTAGCATTGCTTTAGAAAGAGCTGTGGGTAGTTGAAAGTTTAGAATTATAAGATCTATTTTTGTACTTGTAATCTCAAAAGTATTTTTTCCTCTGTGCAACTAATTTTCGTGTTACTTTTTTTCTGACAAATGGTAAATACCAAATGTTTCTACTTTGTAGGAATAATGGTACATATTTTTCATGCAGACGTGATTCATAATTCTCCACAGTTATGACAGTAGCGAAGTCAGAATGCATTTCAATATAGAAAATAAATGATTTTGAAAATTTAGGCACAAATTCACTGCCCAAGAAGCACAATTTTACTTCCTTATAAAATTAAGAAAAATTTATCCAGTTTTGGGAAGGTTTAGTGATCCTCTTTTGAAAAAAAAAGAAAAGGAATTAGGTTTTCCTTCAATGGTATGAATGAATTAATATGTTGCAAGGCAGGGGAAGATCTGAAGTATTTCTCCCGTCTCAAAGGTCTCTAATTAAAATATTGATCAAGCCATCTATGAAGCCATTGTGAGTATTTTTACTGTAATTACGAAAAGTACATAACTCATCTCAAAATTATGAAACTGTGGCTCAATTAACTGTGCAATTAATCAACATTTTACTGTTTATTTGCAGTCAATAAATGCCTTTACTATGTAAAAATGTGTATTGACATAACTAAAAGCAATGCTGCCACACAAGTGCAAACCGTCATAAAAGGATATTGAAGCAAGCTCAATAGTCCTTAACTCAATTAGGCTAAAACTATATTGCTAAATTTATTTAGAAAGAGATTTGTTTCAGGCATTTACATTAATGCAGCAACATCATTTTGCATGGTCATAATATGGTCAGTTTTAACACTGACAGTGCATTTTTCCAAATGCAGAAACTGGAAGTTTATCAGAGAAAAATGGAAGCCTAGCTAGTGGAATTTATTGATACATTATGTAATAGTATAATCTGGATTTTTTAAAAGTAGGAAAGTAGGAAATGACATCATCATTGATGAATGTTAGAAACATGTAGGTCTGTAAGATTACTTGGATTTCATTATTCAAAGGCAAATTTGGAAATCCTTTGCGGCTGTTGAGGGGTTGTTTGTTTTGAGTTGGTTGGGTTTTTTGTTATTGTTGTTTTCTTTTGGGGTTTTGTGTCTGTGCAATACAGAATAATTAATTTAGTGAATTTATGAGGTCTTCTTCTGCTGCTCTACAGAGTATACACGAGAGTTTGCATAGGTAGCAAAATAAAAAATCCAATAAAAGCCAATGGTATTTAATAGATCAAACTTTCCGGATAATACTCTATCTACCACTTCAGCTAGGAGGTGTGCTGACAGTACATAACTGAACCCTTTTCATCCTTCCTACCTCACAGGCAACAGTTCTAAGAACAGGAAATGAACGTACTAAAAACTCATTACGGGAAGCTCATGCCATTCTAGAAACATTAGTTTCAGAAGGTTACTGGTAGAAGTAACAAGGGAAACAATTTAAAGTCAAAGTTACACAGTTAATGATATCTGTATGACAAGACTTAAGAAACCTTAGTGCTCAGCTCCACGTTAGTGAGTTTAAACATCTAAATTCATTGTGATATTTTCATTCACTTTAAGCATTAAGGTGAGGAAGATTAAGGTAAAATCTGTTTTGGTTGTACACAGTTGTCAATTTGACCCTATTTTTAAGTATACAAAATAAAATTAAAGTAAATATCTAAATTAAAAAATTCCCTACCCAAACAGTTCTACACTAAAAAATCTATAGCTTCAGATGTATAAAAGAAACAAACCGAAAAAATACATACAAATATCTCAGTAGTTTGCAAGAGGAAATAGAAGGTGATGGGATTGTTTCATAAACCTGAAGTGAACCCTGAGTGACCTCTTTCAGCTGGATGTATTTTCTACATATTATTTTAATATTATTAAATTTTATTTTATTATTTTAGTCCAGAATATGGTGTTCCAAATAATATTCAGTATTACCTGCAACATATAGATGATACTTCAGCTGATAAAATGACATGCTCATTATCATTACATGAATCCTATTATTTAATATTTCTTATTTTTTGTGAAGATCATTAAATCATCTCAGAATTAGAAAATTGCATTTACATTTCATCAGAATAATTGATATCCAAAGAAACAGAGATCCTCTCTTAAATCTAGTTGCTACAGTGTTTGTTTTTTTTTATGCTGGCTAACTATATTTCATGAAGTATGTAACCAACAAAATACAAGAAATTATTCATTTTAGAAAAGCAGCATAGTTAAATCAGCTCACCACACAGTAATTCTTATTCATCACATATGATCACGTAAATGCTAAATAAAAACAAACAAAATCAACAAAAAATGAGTTATAGCCATGAAAAACTTTAATGTATTTACATATGTATTAATATAAGTAGATCTCACAAAACCCTATTCCAGATTATATAAGTAACAAACAGAAAACCCTGAAGTAAAAAAGATGAGCAGCACATTTTCATTTCTACTGAATCCAACAGAAAAAGTTCATTTGCAGAAAAATAGATTAAAGTTTTAGATATTAATTGTTATGTGACAGTGTTTATTGTGAAGATACAATCAGAAACCTGCAGATTACTTGGTCTGTACAGTGTTCCAAGTTTAAGTATAAATTTAGTCAGAGCTTACGTTAAAGGAAGTAAAAAAAAGCTTAAATTGTGAACGCTATCAGGTAGCAATAATTGAATGTAGGTGTGAGGATAGGAAGTGGGTGAATGTCTGAAAACTGAAGTTTTGAACTGCTGAGCAGAAGCCTTCTACTTGCTGTCTGTGACCAGGACAGCTTAGTGCTCATCTTGATAACATATTAAAACAAGTGTCACATGCTGAATCGGATATCCAAGTAATACCGAGGGATGAGACAGAATCACCAGTCTTGGAGGCTCAACACCTGTTTTTCTTCTGAACATAGACTAATTAAACTGGGAAGAGTGGTGCCTTCAGGAGCTAGAAAGAAGAGCTGGTGTGCCAGTGAAGGCTTCCCCAAAATCAGATTTGGTCTGAAAAAGATGAAACTGAAGTTCCTGCATGCAGAAAAGGTCCTGGAAATGGGGAAACATCTTGGACGTGAGGGATGCATGGAGACCAGGTCTGGGGAGTCCAAGGTCCATGGCTGTTAATGACTGAAGTGTGTGATGGTGAGCAGTGGTACAGTAAAACGAAACACAACTTTCTGCCTTGCTGTCCTGGTGCAGCAGCCACCCCCCTCATGGGAAGTTGAACAGGTAGAGTGTTGGGGTGTGTGAGATGATCAGGTAGGGTAAACCCTTGGTTTGAAAATATTCCTCAGTATCCACATCAGCTGTAGGCTGTCATCTACTCTGTCTTGCTCACGACAGCTTCTCATTCTTAAGATCCTGTTCATTGAGGGAGCAACCTGATTCTATATGATTTTGATATGCTAAACTGGTGATCTTTTGATCAATGTGGTACAAAAGCACCAGATGTACTTTTGACCTCATTGTTCAAAATTAACAGTCACATAATTTCATTTCTATCATTATCTTTAGAATTGGTACTGTAAACAGCTCTCTTGGGTATTTTGGCTTCATACAGTTGTCCTAAAGTCATTAACATTTATAGCTTTTGGAGCAACTTCTGTGTAAAATCTGATTTTGTGTTTGTAGTTCTGTGTTAAGTTCATAGTTCCTCTAGCCTCACAACTTTTTTAGAAGCACTTCGGATTATTTCCAAATTGGAAAAATCTTAAATGTGGAAGTAAAATAATCAAGATCTGATGTCCAAAGTAATCTTTACTAGATGTGGTTTAGTAAGCGAAAAAATAATCTTTCTTGTATTTTCTCCATGCTTACACAGCCAAGAACAGATTTACCTCAGAAATGATATTTCTCTTGATTGACCATTGCTTTTGTGCTAGTGTTGACAACACCCCTCAGTCATTCAAGCAAGTCTGTAATGTTGGCCTCAGATGGAAGATAGGAGTAAGAAAACAGAAAAGTATTTGTTAAAACAACCTTTGAAGAGGACAAGCAGTTTTTGCCAGATGTGTTTGGTAAATCCCATGCCAGAACATGGAATGCTAAGCGTGCTCACATATTAAATTTTTCTTTATCACTAGAGACTTCAAACTGCTTTGTCATTTTCATTTTCACACTTTTTAATTGCTTTTGTTCTGAAACTTGTCCTTTTCACCTTCTCTAGTCCCTTGGTGTGTACTGTTGGTCTATGTCAAACCTGTCTTGGAATCCGAGAGATAATAAAAGGGAAAAAACCACAGAAGACGAACCTTGGGAAACAACCTCTGGGAGAGAGACTGTTTAAATAGGCTGTAGAGACTTTGGGGATGTCATCAGAATCAAAAGTAGAAAAGGAAAGGTACCAATCCTAAGAATATGGCCAGCTGGTATAAGAAATGGATTTTTCTTAATAAATAAAGGCAGCTGAGGGTGAGAGCAAAGAAAAAGAGGAGGGCTGTTGAGCTAAATGATCTGCATGAGCAGGTAAAGAAATACTAGAATATTATCAGACAGGTGCTAGGAGTGATAGAACCAGCATTACTTTAAAAGTCTGGAAATTACAGTGTTCTCAGACTTTTTATCACCATGTCCTTCATATAAGAAATTAATACTTTAATTATTTTTCATTATTTTCTACTTCACTTGCTTATAGTGTTTCCAACCTTCTCCATTGCCTCCACTCTATCACAGAGATAAAAGAAGGGACAGCTACTAATGTCTTAATCATGTTAACATGTAACCCATATCTTTTAATAATTCTTCATTGCTATTTTTATCTATCAACAGCTTCCTAATTCCATATTTCAGAATCTTTGAGCGATCATGCTGTATTTCCAAAACTCCCACTGCTGCAGGTGATCAGAACTGCAATTTGTCTCAAATACCATTAATCACAAACTTCTACGGGGTGCTTCAAATAGACTGTTGAACTGATATTTAATGTTCAGGTCTGGAAATACTGATATGTGTTTATGGCTTTTATTAAGTCAATGTGCTAGCACTCCCCCGAGTAGAGTCAGGGCATATGGATAACCCATAGTATAGGGACTGACTTTTTGGCACTAATATTTTCCATTCTAATGACCTCTCTTGAAGAGATTATCAAGCCTGCTCGAGGCAGTAATTTTCAGAAAACGTGCACTACTGTCCTCCACAGGTTTTCTGTAATCTATGAAACATAAAGTAAAGTATGGAAGGAAATGAAATTTGTATTTTACGATTTGGGAACACCAATAAGAGAGGTTCAAATCTTTACCATGACATTGCTATATGAAGCAGTAAAGATAGTACAAACTAAATAAAAAAAGTTAAAGCAAAATCAATTGCTCTAGAACAGGCTTTCTAAGCATCCTAGGTGGATGTTATCTACTTCACAAAATAGAAAGTTACCTGGTAGTTCTGTTTTTGTGTCCCTAACTACTTACACACAGGCTGCTTGGTTTGCTTTTTAGCTCCCTGCAGAGTATCAGTGAAAAGCATATGTTCAATAAAAGATGTTTTTACAAGAAATCTATACATATTTCACTTAGAAATCATTACTAAGGAAATAAAAAAATAAAAAGAAAAGTTAGTATTGAATTTTAGAAGCGCTTTAAGGTTACCCCTTGAGCAAATATAAACAAACACTATTTTTTTTGGAGGAAAGCCTGCAATGATAGTTATGTTCCTTATAAATAAGTACATATATTTGAATTTACTGTAACCAGTCAAGAAACAAATATAAAAGTGTAATGTTACATTTGTTTGCCGAACACATCAAGCTGGGAATGGTGACTTTAAGGACAGCCTTGGGCCATCACTTGTTCATAATCTACACTCCATAAGTAGGTGGGTTTAAGCCTCACAGCCATTCCTCTCAGTTGTAGCTTCCTTGCTGGTTTCCTGGGGCATGTGGGCAAGCAGATGTTGGTATTTCTCTTTCTGTCCATGTGGATGGATGCATAGATCAAGCTATCAATACATTAGGAAATACATGAACCAGATAACAATAACCCTATATGCATTTTAATGGAGTACCAACACTGAATATGTGTTAAAATTAAATTCTAAACTGCAGTCCTGGGAAACCATTGTCTATCACCAAGCCCTCCAGTAAAGCACCCTGTGTATCCATTTTAGTTCAGACTTTAATGACATCTAGTCTCACTTTTACTTTCTATAACTTAGTGGCTTTTATTTTAGCATCTTTTTCTCACTGGTAATTCCCATTAAATATAACTACACCTTAAAATATTCCTTTATTTCCATGACTCTTGATTCAGAAGTTTCACAGTCAATTTATATAACAATGACTTATTGTTCTGCTGCTGAAAATCAGCAATTTAATTATATCTTGGGATATATCAAGATCATCATACCTGTCATCATTCTCTAATTCTTTCAGTCTATAAAATGCATAAGAAAGGCTTTACATAGCATATCACTGCATAATAGGACATAAATCTAATGAGGTAATGTAAAAAAAAAAAAAGATGAAACAGTAGAGAAACCATGAATTAGAAAAAATTTTTTAAAAATAAAATTGTTGCTTTCTGCCTTTCAGTATTTCTGAGGAACATTAAAGATCATAAGGATAGAAAAGCATCTATTTCCTGATAATTACATATAGGTAGTCAGAGGTTGGTCATTTGTGAAGAATCTTTAGCTGTGAAGTGTCTTTTGGCTGAGTGACTGAAGTTAAAGCATACACTTATTACAAGTTTTGGGTACCTTTCTGTCACTTTTTACTCTTTCAGAAAAGCCAAAGGCTGAGACCCTCAAATCCAGACAACAGGCTGTATTTTCAGCAACAGCAACAGAGCTTGCTTTCATTTTCCACTCTGATCTGGTCAATATACTGTTTATATCACTCACCTCATTGGGAAGTATTAAGTTGATGACAATCCTTCTGATCTATTTTCTTTCTCATAAAGCTGGTAATTGAGACCAACCAAATTTGCAGCTCATGGATTTCAAAAAACAGTGGAGGAAAAGGAACCTTTGTGGGTCTCATGGTCAATATCAACACCTATATTTATATGTCTAATTGAAGGTGCAAAACCTTCTGTTATGACACTGTTGCAATTAATAGTGCCTAGAACTTTCTTTTTAAAATTTTCTCCTCTTTTTTTTTTTTTTCATGCTGACACACTATAACTAGTCTTGTTACAACATGCCTAGTTGTATCGTGCTATGATTTTTTGAGTTTAAAAAACAGTTGAACATCAGAAGCAGCAGGATACAACCTAATCATTAAAAGACTTACTGAAATTGTTTCTAGGGACATCTGGCATTAGATTCTAGCATTAAAAAGACATTTACCTGTGTGACCTCTTTTTTCATTCTCTGTTCACTTTTTAGCATCTCTTATGCTGTTGGACTCTTATTTAGTTGCTTAATACCGAACTACAAATTTGAAAAATAAATCAGCATCTTATGAATAATTGTATGCCTATGGCCAAGCTAAGTTTCTCTTTGAATACTTTAAGAAAATAGGGACCACTTTTGCTTTAAAGACAAATGTGGGGTTTCCATAAATTTTCTAACAAGCTTTTTTTGGCCCAGATAGCTATATCATTTTTCTGAACAAAGAGATGAAAACTTTTTGCACTTTCCTCACCAACAGTAACATTTCTGAAGTGGTGTAAGAAAGATACTTGGGTTTTTGGAAAGAAAAAACAAAAACAAACAAACAAAAAAAAGCAGTCTCCCAGCATAAGTCTTTCAAAGATGTAGTCTGTTTTACACCACTTCACATTTCCACTTCTTTGGTTTTGCAAGTAATAAAATCTGAAAGAGCACTTCTAAAAGAGAGTGTATCCAGCTAAAAAATCTGTAGTTCCCTGAGATGAGAGACTGTTAGGCCAAGATATTTCACAAGAATAAAATTTTTGTTTTAAAGTCCGTTTTTTTTCAATTTTCAGCTGCAAAAATTGCAGGATTCTACTGCAATTTGAGCAAATTTAATTTTTTCTACCTGTCATGCATGCTTCTGCCATTTGGTTCTGTTTATTGTTGACCTTCTTGCCAGGGGTGGGTGGTTAGTGGTGGCTAGAGGGGTTGGCGGGGAGGAAGGGAGGGTAATATGTTCTTCAAGAAACATGCTCAGTAAAACTCATCATAGTTTGGGACTAGGACTTGCAGATGGGACAAGCTCAAATCTGTGATCTAAAAAGCCAAAAATTACACCAGGTCAAGAAACAGTAGAGAAGCTCAAAGGCCATTTTCCAGGGCAGGAAGCCAAGGTTCAAAGTAAGATTAAAGTAAGTTTATTGCAGATTTGAGAATGAGGGCTGAGCTGAATAAAAAACTACAGGATAGCAGGAACAAACAGATTTTGTATACAAAACCTGCAAAATCTAGCTGTGACTGCAAGGATAATGAATAACTGAGCAAAAAAGATGGAAATGTCTCAGTTTCATCATACATGGGATGTTTATCTGACAATGCAATTTTTTTCCAATCATAAAGGATTATCATGTGCTTTTGAGAGTGGACACTGAGACAGGCAGGAACTCGAAAATTACCTGACTTTAGCCATAAATTAGAAATTCTCTGGTTCAGGTTTGTGTTTTCATATATGTGATCATTAATGGATTATTTGGAATGTGTTTTTGTTGCTTCTGGCAGTAAGAGTGACAGGTTTGTTAGAGAGCAGCTGCTGAGATTGAACAAGTTAGCACTTCTCCATTCGCAACAAGGAATACAGTGACTGCATTCCTCTCTGCTTTGTTGTATCGATTTCTTCTGAAGGTGCTGACAAGGATGTTGTTTTACTGACTATGGACATCATAAAGGGGGCAAGCTAACAAAAATTACAAAAAGTTAAAAGAATAGCCCATTACAGCTGTTATTCTACTCAACCTAACACGAAAAAGCCCTTAGGGAACTGAGCATTCAGAATTGTGTGATTTAAAAAGAATGCACAAATAAATAAATATCGCCCTTAGCCGCCTTTTTTCAGTCATGTTTCCCTTAAATACCAAGAGTATATTCAATGAGTTCTCTCTATGCAGAATGAGCCTTACTCTCTTTTACACTACTGCAGTTTTCTCACACAATGGAAAGAGAAAATGAATATCCTTGAGAAGCTGTAGACTACACTGAATTTTCCCTCATGATCCATGGTGTTATGGGCTTGCGTGTCTTCTGGTTTACATGTTATATGCTCACTTACAGCTAGTAAATGTGCCTCAGTCAAGAGCATCCCCTCACATCAGAGGAACAGGCTTTTTTAACTGAATATAAAAAGAGGCTGAGAAATGTATCAAACTTTGTATTTACCTGTTAATAATCAGAAAATTGAACCAAAATATTAGCTGATGGTAGATAGACCTTAAATCAATAAGGAAAATTAATTTATCCAACAAGTTACGAACACTTAAAAATACGGTTATAAGTCTTGAAATAATCTTAAATACTGATTATCATTAGAGAAACATGATTACTTATAGTTAACATTCTACGTATTTAATATAATTTCTATATGACTTTATAGGTTTTCAGTTGCTGTTCCCTAACAAACTTGCCTGTCATTCTCTCACTGGCTCCCAAGATTCAAAAGGGAAAGAACCAGGTTTCCAAGCTGGTAGATAATCTCACAGGTTCTTGTATCCATTTTATTCAGGATGGCAAGTTGTTCACTCTGTGGCTCATGAAAAGTGCTCTTTGAGGGAGCTGCTCATGAGAAGGCGACAAAATCTAGATGCCTGAAGAAATAACTATTATTCTCCTACATTCTAATGAAAACTGCTTTGTTCCATTGTTCTGTAAACAGTGCCATGAAGGGAAGGGAGGGGATGGTATAATGAATCTATTAAGTGTATGGGTTTGCTTTTTACTGGTTTAACTTTTCTGGCAGACTCCCAGAGTGGCTCATAAATTAACAAGTCAAAGTTAAAGACAGATATTGTGCAGTTTTGTGAGCTTCATAACCTTGGCTCATTCTTTAGATACCTTTTACTTTTGTCTCTGAAAACTAGGGACTGCCTTTGGCCATCATATAGCCCTCTGAAAAACGGTGGTTGTGAAAAGACTGCTAACCATTGCACAGCATAATTTCTACAATATCTTTTTAATGTGTTAAATTTGATAGTCTACATTTAGTTATTGTAGAGGAATTCTTCCCTACACAGACATACTTTTCCCATTTAAATTGTCTTCAAATCAATGAATCTTTGAAGTCAGTTTGCTTGTAGGCATTATTCATCTCAGGGTGGGAGATGGAGGTGGATCAATAGAGCTTTCTCATCAGTCTCCATCTTTTCAGAAAAGCACACTGGATAGCTGTTTGAAAATGAGAAAAGAAAGGATGAATGCATTATTCCCTCAGAACTTTGCCTCGTTGTTGCTTTCTCAATGCAACAGTAAATGGTTGTAGCACATCACGCAAAAGTAAATTTTCAATTTTGAACTTCACAAGGAACTTAGTTTTGTACAAAGCCAGGAAAAATACTCTCCATTATTTTTGTTCTTACAAGGATTCCTGTAAATTGCAATGCAATAATTACAAGTTTACTTAGAAAATTCTAAAGGTTTCATTGGGATACCTATAAAGAAGTAGTAAAACAGAACTGTTTGGGGTTGGTTTTTTCCTCCCTTCTTAAAGTAGCAGTTCTAAAATGTAAGCAACGTCTTTTATTTCCTGATTTCAGTGTCATAAACCCAAGGCATTAGGAACAAACATCAGTATAGGCAGAGATACCAGACACAAATCTGAATGTTTTTACATTTGAAAATTATCCGGTTGATAATTTTGGATTCATTCTCAGTATTAACACAGTATTACAAGAACCTCATATTTTCAAGTTATTCACAGTAAGAGCATTTCTCCTTCATCAGAAGGAATGCCACACGTGAATTATCCCTGTGTATGTCTCCATACTGACTGAGAAGGACTTGTAAGAGCTATCTTACAAACCTCATTAAAATTTTTACTTCTGTGATGCTAAAAAAAAGAGTTACCAAGATTTGTCAACTATCTTTTTGGCTTGGATAAACCTTAGGGAAAATGGTTTTTCTTTACAAAACAAAAATGTTACAGGTGTTTTAGAGGGTCTGCATCTTCTGCATAGTTTATGTTTCTTCTCATGACAGCACAAACAAGAATATATTACAAAGGTTTATATATTGTTACAACTGAATATATGTACATATATTTCAGTTAGGGGATTAGAGATTGCTGTGACAGGAGTGTTTAGAAGACTGATAAATCAGGCTGGTTTCAAACTTCAAGAACAAAACTTTAATAGATTCATCCATTCATTAACAACACACTGCATGCTAATGATTTGTTCCTACACATTAATAATCATTACCACTGTGTACTCATTGCTTACACAAAACTGTTATTCCTTAACTGCTCTGTCCGAAGTTAGCGGTGAGCACATTGTGTCCCAGAGCTGATGCTGTATAGGTCACAATGTTATCCATTGTCATCCTGAGCTGCCAAGGTCAGGTGACCAGGCTGGAGCCAAATCAAAGAGGACACCTCCGTCTTCTCCACCCTTCCTCAATCAATGTTAGCGTTTTAGCCTTCTCACTCCCCCTTTCCTCACCAAACACTCCTTATCTTGCCTTTGATTTTCCTGTTCATTCTTCTAGAGTATTTTTCAGGATGTCCTGCCTATTGGCAGTCCCTTCTGCTTGCCTTGTTCTTTATCTTGCAGCTTCTCAGATGCCTTCTCTCTTCAACTACACCCATCCTTCCCAGCTCCATTTGTGGTTACAATACTCTTGTATCCACATAAAATGCTTATATGTTGTGTCTGGATATGTCATCAGAGTGCTACAGAGCACTTACCTGCTGTTGTTGGTTACACTATTTTAGTTCACTTAATATTTGGTTTCAAGGCGAGCCAGTTTTGATTGTATCCTAAATAATGCATTTTGAAATGAGAGGTAGTACAAACAGGCCTCTGCTTCAGATAACGTATCAGGGAACTCAACTGGCCATATTTGCAGATTTCCAAATGCTTTATGTCATTGGAACACACTTAACTTACATCCTGCATTAAGTTGCCATTACCTACAAAATTGCAAAGATTTTGTGAGACGTTTTTCGCTATCTGAAAATGTGTTCTGTTTTTAAGTGTTCAGCTCATCAATAATTCCTAATTGTAGAATGCAGTGGAAATTAGAGTTAATTTATAGCCCTGAGCACTTCCTAGAAAGGTACCATGATATATTAGACTATCCAAACAGCACGGACATTGGCATTTAGATGAAATTATGCAGCAATTAGCCTATAAGCACAGAAAGGAAAAGTAGATTTAAAATAAAATCTTGAATAATTAATATGATTTAAAAATGACCTACAGATATTTTTTAAAAAGTGAAATGATGATGTACATTACTGCAACTTTTAAATAGGATTGAGATGTGATTTTTTTAAAAATTGACATAATTAAATATGCAATATAGAGATTAAGTAATAAAAACAAGTATATTAACCTCTCCTTTTATTATTAATTTGTCACTTCTACACATATTTTACCATTTAGGCTTCATCCTGCTTTTTTATTTTCAGTAATGTAATCTCTGTGATGAAGGATCTCAAAGCATGTGGTATTGTTTAATTAACGTCTAACCCCAGTGAAAAGTAGACAAGAATTTTGCACATTTTACAAGATATGAACCAATACCGATACCAGAAAGAGAAACGTGATTCTATTTTCTCAGTTCATTTGTTTATTTGACAGCAGCTAGTATTAAGTGAAACATTATTTCACTGTTTTGATGTAGTAGTATTATTATTACATACTTTCCTGGAGAAGCTCTAAAGTACCACTTGAGTAGGGTTTATCACAACCGAAGAAGAGTACTGTTTTAAAATCATTCAATTAAGAAACCAAAAGTAATCAATAGTATTTCTTTAAATGGCATGCACTTTAGACTAACAGTGAATTATTCATTAATAATTTGAGTTATTTCTTTGATAGAGAATATAATGTAGAATTAACTAAAACTCTGTGTATATATATATAAATCCCTGAAGAGGCATGAAGAATTTAAAGATATAAGAACTTGGGGACTGAAAGTATCTCTCTACGCAGTAGAGGATCTATCTACAGGAAAGGAAGAGCTTCGAGTTCAAGGACTTTCATATCAGTAACTTTCATGAAATATTAAATTCAGCTTAAATGTATATTTCTGAGAAGAAGAAAAATCCAGATTCATTGAACCACCTGCAACCAGATTTTGTTAAAATTGATTGAAGATGGTTTTGCATAGCAATGCAAAAGAAAGGCTACTTGGACATAAATGCTGTTAGAATTTCTTTTAGGTGGCTACTTCTAACTGAAGTATTTGTAATGTGCTGAAAGTGAGTCAGGAAAACTGTTTATACAACAAACTTCCAACTTGTAGTAGGTGCCTGGGATATTACCCCAAAATGGTGCTTCTAATAAGGAGTATCACAGAACTAAGACATAAAAATTGCCACCTGCTGTGATATCATTACAACAAGTACAGGGGTGGTAATCATGGGAATTATAGAAAATAAACATGGAAGTCCTGCTGTTTCCAAACACCTGCTGATAGGTTTTTTTTTCGTCTCCATCTTTAGAAGTAAGAAAACCTTGATGTGTATAGCTGAAGAGGTCCTTTTGAAGTGGCAGACTAGATTAGAAAGCATGTTGCAACATGTGCTTAGATCCTTGCCACTTGAGTTTAACTTAAACACAGCCTTCAAGGTGAGTGCACGATGAAGTGCTATCCAGACAGGGGATATGACAGGAAAGCAGCTCTGCAGAGAAGGACCTTGGAGTCCTGGTGGGCAACAAGATCACCACGAGCCAGCAGTGTGTTCTTGTAGCCAAGAAGGCCAATGGTATATTGGGGTTGTGTTAGAAGAGTGTCCAGAAGGTTGAGGGAAGTTCTCCTTCCCTTCTACTCTGCCCTGGTGAGGTCACATCTGGAGTACTGTGTCCACTTCTGGGCTCCCCAGTTCAAGAGGGACAAGGAAATATTGGAGAGAGTCCAGCAGTGGCTATGAAGATGCTGAGAGGACTGAAGAATCTCTCTGACAAGGAAAGGCTGAGACCCCTGGGGCTGTTTCGCCTGGAGACGAGAAGACTGAGGCAGGATCTGATCGATGCTAATCAATATCTAGAAGGTAGGTGTTAAGAGGATGGGGTCAGACTCTTTTCAGTGGTGCCCAGCGACAGGACAAGAGACACAAACTGGAACCCAGGATGTTCCATATGAACATGGGGAAAAACTTCTTTACTATGGAGGGTGACGGAGCCCTGGTCCAGGCTGCCCAGAGAGGTTGTGGAGTCTCCTTCTGTGGAGAGATTCCAAAACCTCCTGGGCAAGATCCTGGGTACCTTGGTCTAGGTGACCCTGCTCTGGCAGGGGGGTTGGACTAGATGATCTCCAGAAGTCCCTTCCAATGCCTGCCCTTCTGTGATTTTGTGATACTGCCCAGACTCAGAAAAAGTGAATCCTGATGAGACTTACCAAGTTATGAATTAATGAAGCTCCATATCGACAGTCAAATTTAAGCTGGTGGAGCAAGATTTCTAGTTTGTTATGTAATTTAAGTGACACTTATGTAATCTTTTTCTTTTATAACAGAGATTCCAAATGAGACAGTTGGAAAGTAGCAACATTCACCGTATATTTTTAATAGTTTTTTTCCAATTGTATACACTTGAGATCAATTTGTGGATTCAATTTTTTACTAAATTCATACAATAATAGTGAAGGGAACTCAGTATTTCACAAGGTTTGGGGTTTTTTTCTGTTACTTTAGTGTGGGAACATATAGACATAGGAATCTGAGATGTAGTACAGCTGAACCAAGAGGCAGGGGTCTTTTGGAGAGTGCCCAAAATATAGTTGGTAGTTGCATTCTGCTAAAATTAAAAATATGTCACATCTAGTAGTATTCGGGATTTCTAAATGCAAGTGACACTGTGTATGAAGTAATGTCTTTTCATTTTTTAACTTGAAGGTTAAAAGAAAGATTAAGAATTAGTTAATAAATTGTTTTTAATGAAAATAAAATAGAAATAAAGTATAACTAGACTAGCAACACTTTTCTTCTAATGATTATTTCTTACATAAGAAATATTCTCTTTATAGCTTACTAAAATAAGTGTAAATTTATATATTAATTATTAGATTTAAATGCCATTAAAATCTCATTGCCAATTCAAACTAAATAAGATTAATTATTATGACTTCTGTAGCTGTTACTAAATAGCAGAAGCAGTAAAAAAAAACAAGAAATGAACTGAAGTATTAATTTTAGAATTTGTACAATTGGTCAGGGAAAGACAAGAGTTATATTAAAATGCATCCTTTACGGTGACCTGCAAATATATCCTTTAAGATTTGCAATTTTTGGTACCTATTTCACAGAAGAAATGATACAACCGATAAATTTTCAAAAGTAGTAGCAGGCAATGTACAAGGTGGGGCATGAGACTGGAAGATATCATTTCAACCCATTTAATATTTTTTCTGTGTTTGGAGTTTTCAGTCATGAAAACAGAAGAGATAAATGCAGCGCTATTTAACCTCATTGCAAAATTACATTTTCTTAAAATGCTGTGAGCTTTTTTTTCTTTCAATTCAATTGAATGCAATAAGCAACAGTCTTGTGGAAACTACTGTTCTTTACAATGACCTGTCTCCTACAATGGTAGCGTTTCATAAAATGACATATATTTCTGACAATGAAAACTGTCCTGTTTATCACTTAAATCCAAGTCTATTATTGGAAATACTTTTTTTCAGAACTTCAAGAAGGAAAATACCATAAATAGAAAATAAAACTGAAGTATCTGAGTTGCTGGTTACTTTGGATGTGATGGATTAGTCTTTCTTGGTATGTACTCCCTGAATATATTCGTATATTGGATTAAGAAATGTTGAAATAAATGGAAATAAAATCTCATTAAAAGCATACTTAATAGTGTAAACAAATAAATGCACAAAAGCAATCAACATAACAGAAAGCAATTCAAATATTTTTCAATATCTGAAAAAAGTTCTGGCTTTAATGACAGACAGAGGAATGAGTGTGTTATCTTTTGCTCTCGGATGATGTTTGCTTTCTTCTTTTCTTTCCTACTTAGTTGACAGGTCTCTAATTGCCCGATATGCCCTTTTAGAAATAAACTTTCTACTTCCTATAGACCATTAAGCTTCAGATTTGTCCCTGACGGTATGCCCTTATTCATCTTCTCCCCAGTATTTTCTGCAGTGTCTCAACTCTCCTGTAATGACTATGGCACTACCAACTCATTATCTACTTGTTTTGCCCATTCTTTGCTCATTATATTGTTACTGTTTCCCTATAAATGTCCTTGGAATATTAGTTCTGTGTTTTCCCAGCAGAACATTTTTATGTGTGCAGCTGGTGAGCTTCCTTCAGAAAACCTCAAGCTTCCTCTCTGTTGCCGCACTACTCCAACAGTTTATTCCCTATTTTGACATGAAACAAGTATACACATAAAGGTACTCTGCTGGGGCTGCCTGCTGCCTCTCAACTGGAGATGTAAAAACTCAGCAGGAAAGGAACACCAGCTTCAAATTTCTTTTTGTTGCCCCCAACTGTGCAGGATGTTGCCATGCTGTTAAATCCAGCTGACTTTCTGGAAGATGTAAATTTGCCAGGATCTGAGGGGGCTATGATCTTCCAAGCTCCTGATGCTATGTTCCACGGGAAGTCATTCCTATTCTTACTGCTTGCCAGTTGTCAGTCTCCTCTGGCTCCTTTCCAGCCCTTCTCATTTACTCTTACTGGCTATGACCAACACTAGATATATTTCTTTTCTTTCACTTACAAAAATCATTTTGATTCCAATTTGTTCACATATCTTCCAAAAAGGTGTCATATAAGCTGTAAAATCATTTCTTTTTACCAGACCATCTTTTTTTTGGTAAAATTGTCCCCTAGATCTAATGTGTCATATATTAAACATTTTCCACAGGACATATCTGTAGGTTACAATTGTTTCCTTAGTTTCTGTAGGGCATGCTACTTGCAGCTATTGAAAGAAAGTACACAGTTAATTTTTATGTGTTTTTTTTCTTCTTTTTTTTTTCTTCTCATTAGATCAGTATTCTTCCTGTTATTTCTCCCCTAATTCTTTCTATTTCTGACAACTCGATCTCAAAAGAACCTCTTGATGTAGCTTCGTACAATGTTTCAAGCTACTCCATGTATAACTTTAATTATGAGTAAATAATTTCAATATTGTTTGGTGTGTAGAACCTAAAAGGGGTGGGAAAGAATGTTAATTTGTACATTGGCCACATCTCAATGGAGCAGGCAGTAAATGGAGTTAACAGCAACAATGAGCCTTATCAAATATATTCTAACACTGAACACATTCGGTAGAAACTTTAATCACCTCTTAACAAGAAGAAAGAAGGAGTAAATTCACTGAATCTGTTATGTCTTCACCACTAATGTTGCTATTTGTTACACTGTGTGTGTATCCAGCTGATCTTAGACTTATTTTAATCTAATTTCTCCTGCCCTTGAGGTGGTTGGACTTTCTCTTTTTGATATAGTATTCCAAGAATTATTGTGCTTTAGATAATATAACTAAACTGATAATATAACTAACTGCCTTGGGACAGGCATAGCATTGTTGATTGCAGGTATTATAAGCCTAAGAGTAAAAACTACAGCCAGATTGCTACTTGCAATGGAATATTTCTATTTTGTCTCCCTAAATGATGTAAGACTCACGTTGGAGTCCCATGTTGAAGCTGGGCTGGCCACTAAATGAATGACAGATGCCCTTGGTAAAGTCCTCTCCCTTCCCAGAAGGCGATGTGAAAGGGAAGAAGGGAGTGACATTTATGCATTGGGGAAAAAGGAAAGAAATAAAAAAACTGAAAGAGCTTTAATGAAACAGTAACAATCAAAAGAAAAATATAAGAATACTAATAAGAAAATAATTAAATATATACAGATATATACAAAACTAATATCTAACACCCTTGATGGTGGTCATGGCATCACTGACACTGCAGGGCAGGCACTGGGAAAGTTGCAGACTGGACTGAGTAGGAGATGAGAATGGGATTCAGGAACTCATGGATTTGGATGGAAGACAGAACGGACAGTTTCCTCCTCAGACACCGGCTATTTAGGAAGAATGCAACCCTTGTGATCCCTCACCTTTATACTGAATATGAGGTATATGGAATGGAATATCTTGTTCATCAGGTTTGGGTCACCTGTCCTGTCTGCTCCTCCCAACAAGTGCAACTTTTTTTTACTTACAACTCTTTCACTTATGGTACTCCAATGTGGTACACAAGATTTAGCAGTGTCCTTGGTTTCTATAAAAGCAAGTATGAGGAGCCTTTCTGCACACACCACCCTTGGCAGTAACTCTAAACATGGAATGTTATCACTGTGAGAAGCAGAGACTGGCTGCGAAAATCTGCCGGGACTTAGAAGAGACTGAGCTGAGAAGCGAAATCACTGAATAGAGAATTGATTCTTTTAGCTCAAAACAGGGCAGTCACTAACATACCTATTCAACTAGAAGATGAAAACAAATGTTCTTAGTTCAAACCCCATTTTTTCCTCTCTGAGGGGGTTAACATGTGTCCTTTGTCATAGCTATAATCAGTGAGATTTTGTCTACTACTTTAATTTTGAAAATACTTTAGTTTATAAGCTATAATTTTATTTTGCCTATATTATAGACCTATGTGTTCAACAAAATAATTCTTGATGTCATATCACTGAATCAAAGACAGAATCAAACAAGTTTGGCTTCAGTTCTGCTCACAGTAGCAATTTAAACCTAGTAGATAATAACCAAGAAGGTAACTTGCAGGAGACAGAAGGTGATGTAGAGGACCTGGGAGACGCACTGTGCATGTTCCTAGCTCCTCCTTGGGACTAGCTCTATTCTGTTTCCAGAGGTGGGATGCATTTACTATAAGGATTGTACCAGGGATGCTTTGGAAATGTATTTTGTTCCTTAATTTCATCCAGAATGTATCCAGATCATGTGTCCTGAAACTGCTCTCAACCGGGAATAAAAACAGTGAAAGCAGGGATAATCAGGAAATTTGCTTCAAAAGTCCAAAAAAAGGGTGCACTTTCACTGATCTAAAAAAAAAAAAAAAAAATTGACTGCAAGATCTAACAAAATGAAATCAGTCAGATAGTCTTGAATCACTTCCTAAAAATGCATTCCTCAATTTGAGTAAACTGCTTTTGGAAAGTACCTTAATAATTATTGGTATCTTATAAATTGACTCTCAGTGAGACTCCTCCATCAGCACGTCAGATTGTGCTCTGCTCTGAAGTGCTGAATGTGCCGTTCTGATGGGGAAATGTGACAGCTGAATGCCTCCTTCCTATGTGATGTTCCTGGCAGCTTTTGATAAGCTCCTCCATGAACCAAACACGTCATAGCTTTGTGTTCACCTGTGTACTTGCCACAGAGTATGTCATTTCCATTTTTCTCATTTGGATAGGCATTTTTTGTTGTATTTGCTATGCTGCATATATTTTAAAGCTATTAAAAAAAATAAAATGACAACATACTTATCTGCAGAACCTTTGTTTCCAGTAAAGATGGCACATTACTTTTTATACACTATGGTTTTATACACTGTGTATGTGGTGTCTGTGGTCTTTACAGATATCAGAACTGTTTACAACAAAATAATGTGACACTTCACAGGTCTACAGATCTAAAGGAAGAATATTTTGGTGTGAGAATGAATAAAGATTCCAGCCATCAGCTCTTGAACCAGGCTTGCTTTCAGCTGAGTAATAGAGATTGAATAGTGGAATTACATTCTAAAACATTATCATTTACCTAGTAACAAAGTTTGGGTTGCTTTTTTGGGGTTCGGCTTTGTGGTTCATTTATTTTAAAATCTCTTCCTACTTTGTAAGCAGCCATGTCTCAGATTTGTATTCTATTTTGGGTTCAGTTTCAGTCCTATATTACAATTCATTTAATTTACATATTCTGCATAAGTTTTATAACAAGATCTCATCCAAAAAAGAACAAAATTGTGGCTGAAGTACTACTGTTGTGACAAAATACTAAATTCATAACAAATGCTCTCTGCAACATACAATTCCACCATTTCACAGTCCAGTAGTTTTAACCTCATTGCCCAAACTGTATGTCAGATACACCAGGACCTTCATATTCCAGTGTATTAGAGGCTAGTGAAAAGTTTTGTTGACCTTGGTGAAAATGGAATTTGTCCCCATGCAAACAGGTTTTATAGCCACTTGACAAAAATCTAGCATTTTACAAGCATTTTCTGTTAGCTAGAATTTTTTTAAGATGTTGTTTCTGTCTTTTTCATTAATTTGCTGTATAGTTTTGCTTATGTCCCATTTTCCATGCTCAGTCTGATTATCTGTAAACAGACTGTAAAACCTCACTTACCTCAGAGACATGATGTAAGGGTTAACTAAAGTTTCTATGATGCTTTGAAATCTATAAAGAAAGACACTGTAGAGAGTGGAATTTCTTTATCATTATTGCCATTGTTACTACTTACAGTTAGCACTACAATAGTTTGCACTAATTTTTGCTCTTTGTCTCTAGGAGTTCTTGATCCCTCTTAAACAAACAAAGAAACAAACAAGCCAACCAACAAAAACACCCCAACCAACCTAGAAATCACATACCAATGATGTGAGCAACACATATATTTAGTAGCTTTTCACCCTACTCATGTAGCTTTTCATCAATTTACCACAGGGAAACATCTGTTGCTAGATCTCACCTCTCTTGCCTCTTCCCCAGTCTACAGTTTTCTGATTTTCTGGCTTCTGTATCCTTCAATAGTATTCTTTATTTCATTTGTTTCTTTATGATTTAATTTCTAACGTCTTGCATGCACTTCCTTTTGTCACTTGCTCATTTTTATTAGATTTTTCATTTTGCTGTCATTTTGTCACTGTTTCACCAGCCATCTGGCCTGCTAATTTTCCTTTGACTTTTAGTACTTTCCTCATCATTGCTTCATGTACTTTGGAAAGAAGTGATTACTTCCTGCTGTCAGGCTTGGGCATTTTTTTGGATTTTTTTTTTTTTTCACCAAGAGTACATTTTTCTTTCTCTTACTGGGCTTTTCTCTATGTAGTTGAAGTTAACAGGAGGAAAACAACCACGTTTTCATAAAAGTCCATCAATTTTACAACTAAAAGCAGGAAAATGTAGGGTAGAAAGGATAGTAAAGGGTGTGTTTTACCTCAACTAAAGCTGATGTTCAGTACTCCTGGAAATCAATCTTCAGCTAATTCAAAGTGAGCTTCCAAATCTCAAGAAAGCAACATGTCAATCTGCCCATATCCCAGTATGTTGTTTGCTTTTATTGACAATGAGGACCCTAGTTGATTTCCTAAGGCTATTTGGACATTTTCCCACCAAGCTAACATGGCTCTAGGTAAGGAATTTCTACTTACTGCACCCCTGGTCCCTTCCATCCTCTTAATGCAATCTTTTTTAATTGCAGATTTTGATCTTATCTTTTGAAAAATTAGAAATTGGTGTATCCCTACAAAGATCAAAAACTACTGTATGTGGTACATGGGTCAGGCTGGGGACGAGTCCGATGGCTATTTCTGAGCTAAAAAAAATTTATACATTTTGTGTGAAAGGAATGAAAATCAATGAACTAATGCTCCTCCATGGATGCAGCATCCTGTGCTGAACAACACTAAACTTTACTTTTTTAGAAAAATTGATTGTACTATCTCACCTGGAATTATGGTTTGTAGCTATCTATGCTGATTCTAAGTGGTTAACCACATTTTCCATGGCAAAAAAAACAAGGGGTTGGGGTATCTTTTTGGTTTGGGGTTGGTTGGTTGGGGTTTTTTTTTGTAATAATGAGCAAGCTCTGTTAATGCAATCAAGCCATTAGGACTCACACTTGTTCTGGCCCAGAAAACACATAGTCATGATACTGTGATTGAACTATTAAATGCATTTAACAGGCTTATTTGCTCCATCACTCTGCTGTGCTGACTGCAGCTATACAACAATCTCTGGCCAGAGATGGCCCATGGCTTGGAACATGAAGAGCTTGTCTTTCCTTGGAAAAGTATGTCACTTTTCCTTTTCTTTGAGGAGCAGCTTGATGGGGAGGCAGAGAGGAGAGAAACATTTACTTCTAACCAGTAGTAGTTACTCCTGTCCTATAATGAGTATGGGAGTACTTACTATAGCTGAAGAGATCAGAACTGGCTTATCAAGTTGAACCTGTGCTGCATCTCATGAATGGGTAGTTCTGCTTCAGAATTAAGAAAAGTTAAGTAAACAAGGGGTAGGAAACAGTTCCTTTCTCTAAGCATCCTTTGACTTTAAAATCCAGCGTACTGATTTGTTATTGATATCTGTGTGGTTCCTGGGACAGACAAAGACAGACTGTCTTAAAGACTACATCTTTAACCAGAGCAGATCTTGGGAAGCAGGGACAGAGTGAGCCAGGACACAGTTGTGGGCTGGCCAAAGTTTTTAGGCCGTGTTACTGAAACTACCATTCAGCATTTAACTTGGCATAAAAACCTTGTTCCTGAGGCATTACTGTGGTTTGAATGGCACTATATGACCTGGCGAACTCACCTCAGTATCTGTCAGAAGGATGTAACTGATGTTCAAAAGCTGTTGTAATGATTCTGAACAGCATGTCATGCTTTTACCACTGGTGTTTGTAAGAAGGCACAATGCCAGTCACTCCTAACTTCAGTATCACTGCCTGCAAAATGCATTGCTGCTACTCTAGATATTCCTACAACTGGATAAGTGAAATCACCTCACATGCCAGAGGCTATTTGGTTGTTTTCTGATTATGTGATGATTAGCATTGTTTGGTGGGACAGCTCTTTGCTGTTAAGGTCTTTGAAGGTGGAATTGTTTTTATCTTGGGAATATCCCATGACCAACATAGATCCTCTCGTGAGAGCTGTCTCTCCTCAGCAATTTTCCTTACAGCTCACTTCTTTTAAAGAAGTCAAAAAGTTATTTGCTTTTTGTGAAATGTCTAAATAGCTGATTCAATCACTACATTAAAATGACACAGGAAAATATAAATAAATCAAACACTAACGTAACCATAGGGGGCAAGAATGCTATTCATAGTGTGAACAGAAACATCTTTGGCACAGCAGTAAATTACTTTTGGAGATTACATTATATATATCATGAATGAGAATGTCTGTAATGTTTCCTTTATTCTCCAGATTTTACTGATTTCTGCAGCATTGACATTGGTACTAGGATTGATATTGTCATACTGCTGGTTTTTATCAGTATTTGGAAATCATCTAGTACTTTTTGTATACTAGTGAAATTTTAACATGAATGAATTATGATAATATGCAATTTCTTTCTAAAAATGAAAAGATATTTGCTTCCTGCAGCTGTGAATCATTCAATACGATCTTTTATTGATGTATTTTTTAACTAAATACGTATGACTCTGAAGGATATCTTTCCTTTAGGATAAATTTCCTTAAATGGTAGACATATTCCTGCTAGGAAAGTAGTACAACTGTGCATTAGACACCACCACTGTAACTAAAGCTTGTTACTCTTTATATTGTCACCTTGATTCCACACCTCGGTATATCCAAGAATGTCTAAATTAGCTTGCTGCCTTTCAATTTTTTTGGTATGATGTCATTTCTGATGATCTTAATGCTTAAAGGATACCACATAAAGAGGGAATATCTGTAACAGAGACAGGTAAATGAATGATGACTTAACTTTTTGTATAATTTTCTCCATCTTAGCACTTTTGAATCTGGGTTGGCTGTTTTAAAAAAGGAGATACTCTCTCAGGTTTTTTGGGGGTGGTATTTGTTTGTTTGGTGGTTGTTTTTTTCTTTCTATTTTTTTTTCTTACTATTTGTTCCTCCTTTATTTTGCAGTAGACTTGAGGTAAAGAAATAGGAAAGGGAGAAGAATATGTGTTGAGCACTTCATCTGCCTGACTGGTGAGCCATCTGTACACAGGAGGCATCTCACATGTCTTGGTCTCACATTTGGCTGCAACCCTTCCTTGAGTCGGAGGGAGGGATGGAACTGCTGAAGCCTGTTGATAGTCAGGGGACATGTATCTGAGGCCAGGGTTAGGCACGTTTCAAGAGAACTACCGGCAATGAGCAGTCCAAGCTCAATCTCTGTGTGCAATGTGGGACAGTTTGGTCAAAATCAGAATGTGGGAAGACTAATACCTTATAATACAAGGTCAGCTACTTCACATGTTAAAGAAAGAAGTTTTCTACGTAGCCTGTGACTGGATTAAACCCTGTGTGTCTGGATTTGCCATTTTTATCAGGAATTGTGGTACATGGAGATCAGAAAGAGGTGAAATACTGCAGAATAGACCTATATCTAATATGCGATTGGTGTAAGAGGTCTAAAAAGGTCGGTGGTAAGTGTGCAGACAGACCACTAAAAGCTGGATGGCTGCTTCCATTAGTCCAGTGGCTGCTAAATTCCTACATTATAAAATGAAAGATCTCACCTTTGAAAGTCCATTTATCAGGTCTGAATAATGACAAGATGATTTGTGCCACTGACGCACTCAAAGTGTTCTCAAAGACCCATTTGGAGATTTAAACTAAATATTTTTTGTTTTTCACTGAGTTAAACTCCTTTTGATATTTCCCTTCTGTGGAAACCTTTAAGCAAGGATGAATAGTACCTGCTTATAAGAAAGGCTATATTTCTAGATTTTTGTCCTGCTTGAAAATGAGGATCATATGAATCACAGAAAGAATCAAAAGATGGTAAATACTGTTCATTCTAAGATTCAGTATTTGTTCAGCAATTTAAGTATGAATAAGGAGATTGGATAACCATCTCTAATAATACTTATTTTTTGCTGAATGTTCAAACAATATGAAGGATCTTGTTGAAATGACTTAATTGTTCAGGTCATTTTAACAAGATTTAATTAGCAAACCCAAGGTCTGCTAACTATTGATATGAAATAGATACTTAGGCTCCTGAACTGCCTTGCAGTGCTGGCATGTCTGACCTTAACTGTGCATGATCTAAAAATATAATTTCAGTGTATTTTCCTAACATTTGGCATCAGTTCTGCAAGTAAAAACATGAATAGTTCTAGACAAGTTTTCCATTGGCTTTTTGTAGTTTTATTTCTGTAGAAATTTTGTGCTAACATTTCAATGCCTGCTGAAACAGCTATGGATTTCAATTCAAGTTCACTGTAGTTTTTCTATTTTTAAGCATAGTTCAGTAGTCTGAGAATAACATGACCATATCAATGAGAGAATCAAAACGCATCTATCCTGTGAGAAAGAAAATGTTTTTTCCTTCAGTCTCTATAATTACATTTTCATTTTCAAGCTCATCTCTCTGATTAATAACCAAAACATTGATCTAGAAAGAAAAATAATTTTAAACCACAGCAAAATAATAGTTTTGGATACAATCGTGAAGTGGGATGTGTTTTGAAACTTTGGAAGTCATGTTCTTTTAAAACAGACGTTCATTTATTTTTAGATGTTGTAGCATGATATTTTGAATCTCCAGTTCGGCAAGGAGTGATTCATTTAATTAAAAAGTTAGTTTAGCTACCAGTATTTATATTAAAATTTATACTGTTTTTAAAAAGTCAGCTTGAAATTTGTTTGGCTAGTTCACTCATAAGGCACTTATATTTGTTAGTGTATAGGCAGAATTAGATGAAAAAACCCCACAAACTACTATTTATGCAGTTGTCCAATTCTTCTATGTACAGGTGGATCTGCTGTACTTAGTATAATGTCTATAGTTATGCTGTCCAAAGCTTTCCTCAGTAATACTCTTACAGTCACTTGTAAATTTGTCTTCTCTACTATCAAGGTTGTCATTTTCCACACTGAGGTTTTGTTGGTAATTTTAAAATTCAATTATTTAATGCAATAATATATATCTTTTTATGCACAATGAAAGCATGCAAAATAATTTGCAATCATTTAATGTGCTTCACTTTGCTGTTTTAACATCATTTTATATACTTCTGTGTATTATTTGTCATCTTCTTTTCCTTTCCTAACAAGAAAGTATATGAAGGACAGTAGCTTTTCTGTTTTTCAGCTCTGTTTCTTTTGGCAGTGTTTCATATACATTGATCAAAATGTTTAATGGTAATAGTATCGCATGCCAACATGGCTCCCACATCCAGGTCCATACAAATAAAACCCTGAGCTTTGGAAAGATGCTTGAAATCACATAGTCATATAACTTTTGGTACTGGAAGCCAAAATGAAAACAAGCTGCCTTACCCTGTCTCAAAATATTACCACTGAAATAGTTTATCATTTTTTAAAAATAAGTATTTTTAAATACTTTAAAATAAGTGTTTACAGTGCTGCCTTGATTCATGGGTTATATGTTTGGGCAGAACTAGCAGCCACATGTTCTCTACCTGTAAAATGCAATTATTTATTTTAGCCCCAAATAGAACAACCTACTTGTTTCATGTGTCAAGATTACAGCCTTCCTTTTATTTGCAATGGGATTAACTACACTCAGGTACAATAGGTAAAAGCCTAACAGGTAATAAACATTGAGCCATTAGTATAGCCATCCTTAGGATCAGCTTCATGACTATTTCTTGCAGTCAGGTATGTTTGGACTCTCAGATCTGAAGAGTAAGCAAAGGGTGTATCATCACAGAAATGTTCTGATACAAGATTATTTGTCTACAAGCAAAGAATATAAAAATGTATGTCTTTTCTATATTCTACAGTAACTTTACGGATAGATAAACTTTTTGTTGTCTTTTTCCGGAGTTCAATGCTCTCTTTTACTGATGATTTTTGCCTCTGTTTTGAAACTAAGATGAATTGCAGACCTGCCTGGGTTTCATGCTGTGCTCTATACTTACTGCAGATGACAGACAAAATTTCCTTTTTTCCCCTTTCCCTATGATGCTGTGCTAAATGTCACTGCTCAGCTGTTTTATATTCCCCATCAGCAAACCAAGTCAGTATCTTTGTGGCTCAGTTGTGTCTGCCAAGCCCAGAGCCAGGCTGGAGAAGATGCAGCTGTAGCATCCCAAGAACAGTAGTAGAAGAAATGCATTTGTAGGACAGTCTTCCCAGAGCTCTGGGATAGAAAAACTGAAGGCAAAGGAAAATCTAGCCCAAAAAACCATTGATATGTGACAGAAATAATAATTTCTACAACAACAAAAAATAATTCATTTCAGCCACTCTCAAGCAGTGCTCTAAATTACCAACAGACCCGTAAAATGTTGTTTGGCTAAAGATAGTTCTGAGGTGGATGCTTGG